>CAUYUJ010014604.1:0-72986 GCA_963575745.1 Prorocentrum cordatum
AAGGCCTTGGGGTACGTGTGGGGGCCAATCCTGGCGCAGTGGAATGGCCAGAACCTTCGGATTTTCGCTAATCGCGGAGAGGCCGGGCGCGATTAGCGAAAACCCGATGCTTTTTGAGACCTCCACGCCCGGCCTTAATCGGTTACGATAGCCCTCTTGGGTCGGGCGCCTCGTGGGGCGGCTTGGGGCAATCTTGGGGGTGTGAGGCCGTCTCGGACCTCGCGTTGGGCTCCCGTGGGCGGCATTTGCGGCTGTGCTGGGCCCTGCTGGGGGTCACTTGAGGCTTCGGCGACACGTGCGAGTTCGGAACCAACGCCTGGACCTGCGGACCAACGCCTGGACCTGCGGGCCGTGGATTTCCACGGGTTCACACTAGTCTATAGTATATGACCGGAGGAAGCGCGTGCCGGAAGGAAATCCAGTCAAATGCCGGGAAACAGCTCCGAGACGCTCCAGAGGCCGCCCCGACGGCCCAAAGACGGCTCCGAGCCGCTCAAGATGCCCCGAAGGCGGCCCAGGAGGGCCCCGAGACGCGCAATGATCCGGCCAAGACGTCCAAGATTGGCCCAAGACGGCCCAAGAGCTCCCCAAGACGGCCCAATAGGCCTCCCAAGAAGCCTCCCACGAGAGCCCCGAGAGGCCAAAATCGTTGATTCTCATTGGTTTTCCCGAGGTTTTTGCTTCCTCGCTTTTCCGGTTTCCCGACGCTCCGAAACCCTCCCAGAGGCATCCAAGACCGCTCCAAGACGGTCGAAGAGGTCCCCAGCAGGACCCCAAGACGGTCCAAGAGGGCCCCAAGACGGTCCAGGCGGCCCCTGGACGGCCCCAGAGGCGCCCAAGACAGGCCAGTGGGACCCCAAGATGGCCCGCAGAGCGGCCCAAGATGGCTCCAAGACGGCCCGAGGAACCGCCCAGAGCTCGCCAAGACGGCCCAATAGGCCTCCCAAGAGGCATCCCAGGAGAGGCCCGAGAGGCCAAAATCGTTGACTTTCATTGGTTTCCCCGAGGTGTTTTGCTTCCTCGCTTCTTCGGCTTCCCGACGCTCCGAAACCCTCCCAGAGGCATCCAAGACCGCTCCAAGACGGTCCACGAGGTCCCCAAGAGGACCCCAAGACGGTCCAAGAGGGCCCCAAGACGGTCCAAGGCGGCCCCAGGACGGCCCCAGAGGCGCCCAAGACAGGCCACCGGGACCCCAAGATGGCCCGAAGAGCGGCCCAATATGGCTCCAAGACGGCCCGAGGACCGCCCAGAGCTCGCCAAGACGGCCCAATAGGCCTCCCAAGAGGCATCCCAGGAGAGGCCCGAGAGGCCAAAATCGTTGACTTTCATTGGTTTCCCCGAGGTTTTTTGCTTCCTCGCTTCTTCGGCTTCCCGACGCTCCGAAACGCTCCGAACCCCCCCCAGAGGCATCCAAGACCGCTCCAAGACGGTCGAAGAGGTCCCCAAGAGGACCCCAAGACAGTCCAAGAGGGCCCCAAGACGGTCCAAGGCGGCCCCAGGACGGCCCCAGAGGCGCCCAAGACAGGCCAGACCCCAAGATGGCCCGAAGAGCGGCCCAAGATGGTTCCAAGACGGCCCGAGGACCGCCCAAGAAGGCCCTAGGGGGCCCCAAGACAGCCCAAGGGGCGCGATAGACGAGCCCAGAGAGGCCCAAGAGGCCCCCAGGAGCCCAAAAGAGGTCCCCAAGAGGTGCCACGGGCTTAAAAACTGCTTCGAAGCGAGGGGGGCGGACGAGGGGACCGCCTCAGGAGGTTTTGGACGGTTTTGGGCATCAAGATCATCCGCTTTACGGCGGTTTTGGCAGGATTTTGGCCTTCTCGCCTTTTCCGCTTTCCGACGCTCGAAGACGGCCCAAGAGGCCTCCAAGAGCGCCCCAGAACGGCCCAAGAGGTTTCCAAGAGCGCCCCAGGACAGCCCAAGAGGGCCCCAAGACGACCCAAGAGACGCTCAAGACGGCCCACGAGGGCCCGAAGACAGGCCCAAGAGGGGGCCAAGAGAAGGACCACGGACCGAAACTCCGAGCCTTCCGCCCCAAGAGGGCGCCAGGAGGCCCAAACAGGCCCCCAAGAGGCCCCAAGGGGCCGCCAAGAATCCCCCGAAGAGGCCCCAGGAAGCTCCCAAGGAGCCCAAAACGAGGCCCCAACAGAGGCCCCAACAGCTTCCAAAATGGCCCAAAGAGGCCTCGAGCCCGCCTCCGAGCTTCCTCGCCGCGAGGGTGCCAACACGGCCCCAGACGGGCCCAGGACGGCCCAAGGCGCGCTCAAGACGGCCCAAGACGATTCCAAGACGGTCCCAGGAGGGTGCGCCCAGGACGGCCCAAGGACGCGCCCGGTCGGGGCCTCAAGACGGGCCAAGATGGCAAGAGAGCCCAGCTGGCAAAAATCGTTAATTTTCCATTGTTTACTGTGACACCCTTTGCGTTTCCCGCCGTTTCGGCGGTCCGATGCACCAAGAGGCCCCAGAAAGTCCCAGGAGGGTCCGAGGAAACGCCCAGGAAGGCCCCAAGACGGGCCAAGACGGACCCAGCACAACCCAAGGCGCGCTGCGACGGCTCAAGACGGCTCCAAGACAGCCCCAAGAGGGTGCCAACACGGCCCCTGCTGGGCCCAGGACGGCCCAAGGAGGCGCACAGGAGGGGCCCAAGACGACTCCAAGGCGGCCCCCTCACGGTCCCAGACGGCTCCAAGACAGCCCCACGAGGACCTCGATGGGCCCAGGACGGCCTACGGACGCGCCCATGAGGGGCCCACGACGAACCAAGACGGCCCCATCACGGCAAACGGCGCCCTCAAGACGGGCATGGACGGCTCCAAGACGGCCCTTTGAGGGAGCCAACGCGGCCCCACACCCTTCGGGCGCACACTTGGGGGGGCTGGGAGCTTGCGACAAGTCTCCCACATTCATTGTCCTGCCCCATTCTGTTCGCCTGGAGGCCTCCTCCAACCCTGTGGGCGAACAAGAGGAAACCCAGCGGGCCGCCAACCCTGGGGCCCGTGGGCCCCGCGCCGCTTGGGCAGAAGACGAACGCCGGGTCTGACAGGCCAGCTACCGCCCCCCTTTGCCCGATATGCTGTGCCATTCTGTTCCCCCAGGGGCCTTGGCAAACTCTTCGGGCCAAGCAGACCGGACCCCTGGGACAGCAGCCAATTGATATGACCCTGGGACCTCTCCGCATTCTTCGGACGAGCACCTGGGGGGCCCAGGAGATTCGGACAAGTCTTCCCCATTCCTAGCCCTGTCCCGTTCTGTTCGCCCGAAGGCCTCCACAGACCCTCTGGGCGAACAGAATGGGACATGGCGAACAAACCCTCCCGTTGGCGGTGATGCGACTGGAACGCACCATCAAGGCGCGCCCGTAGGTGATGGCCTACCCAACAGCGGTTTCTCTAAATATTTTACAGGATTTCGAATTTTCTTGAAGCTCTCTTGGGCCCTCCCTGTAGATCCTTGCGAGCCTCCCCGGCGCTTTCGGTGGCTTTCCCCGATGGTCTCCCGAGCCCTTCCCCAAGCGCTCCTGAGACGCCTCAGATGGGCTTCGACTTCGACACACATTCCCGAGAGACTTCGAAACTGTCCTCAATAGGAGGGGGGTGAACGAGCAGTGCGCTGGGCCAAGCTGCTGGAGCGCTGCAAGAGCTCGGACACGAAGGCGCGGTCTCGCTGCCGCCGCCCGAGCCGCCGCCGTGTTTGTAGATTTTCGGTACAATCTGCGCCGTTCCTCCGAGAACCATTCCAGAAAGATGTCGTGGACGGAGTCCACGGGTCAGCCCTAGTCAGCTACAACGCTGGGATCAGCGCGTGCGAGAAGGGCGAGCAGTGGCAGGCGGCGCTGGCGCTGCTGGGTGAGATGCGGGAGGCGAAGCTGGAGTCCAATATCATCAGCTACAGCTCTGGAATCAGCGCGTGCGAGAAGGGCGGCCACTGGCAGCCGGCGCTGGCGTTGTTGAGCGAGATGCGGGAGGCGGAGCTGGAGCCCAACGTCATTTGTATTACAATTCCGGGCGAAGCGCGCGCGAGAAGCACAAGCAGTGGCAGCGCCCCGGGCCGCCCTGAGAGCTCGCGGGCCGCCCGGAGAGCCTCCAGGCCGCTGCCCGACGGGCGCTGAAGGCCCCCGGACCGCTCGCGGACTGATCCAGGAGTCCCAGATCGCCCCAAGACGGCCTCAGGAGGTCCCGAAGACGGCCCAAGACGGTCCAAGAGTGTATCCGATACGTTTAAGATGGCTTCAAGACGCCTTCAAGACGGCCCGAGACGCCTCCACGAGGCCCCCACAGCGCTCGAAGTGCACCTCCAAGAGGGGCCGCAGAAGCCAAAATCGTTGATTTTCTTTGTTTTTGTTCCCCTTGTTTCTGGCCTTCTCGCTTTTTCGGCTGTCCGACGCTCCACGGCCGCCCAAGAGGCCCCCAAGACCGTTCCAAGACGGCCCAAGAGGCTTTCAAGACGGCCCCAAGACGGCCCAAGAGCGCCCCAAGACAGCCCAAGAGTCGCCCAAGACGGCCCAAGAGGGCCCCAAGAAGGCCCCAAGACAGGCCCAAGACAGGGACCCGGAACCGAAAAATCTAGGCCTCCACCCAAGAAGCCCCCAGGACGCCCCAAGACGCCCCAAAGAAACGCCGGGACGCTCCCAAGACATCCCCAGGAGGCCCCAGGACGCCCCAAAGAGGCTCCAAGAAGCCCCCCAGAGGCCGCCAAGCGCCCCAAAAGGCCCCCAAGAGGCCCCAAAAGAGTGCCCAAAAGGCCCCAAGACGCCCCAAAACTGCTACCAAGAAGCCCCCAAACTGTCTCCCAGAGGCTCCCGAGAGGCCAACCACGAGATCCCAACCAACATCCACGAGATCTCTTACCCATTACCCAGGCCCGCGGCGAGATTGCCCGCAGGCCACTACAGCCGGTTCGGGGGCCCTACGTATACCAGCACCCGCACCTTTGGCTGTATCGGGAGCCTCACCGCTGCTCTCTCGGTTCTGCTGGCTTCGACCTGCCAGAGCTCTGAGCCGCTCCCCGACGGTTCCCGGACCCCCACATCGCTCCAAGACGGCCCCAAAGACGCCCAAGAGAGCCGAAGCCGATCCGGCCAGAGCCCCACGACGCCCAAGAGGGCCGAAAACGACCTCCGAGACGGTCCGAGACCCCCAAGATCGCCCCAAGACCTCCCTGCGCGGCCCCCAACTGAGGCCCGCAAACGTGTTCCCCTGATTCTGACTATGCCTGAAACGCCATGTGTTTTTGCTAATCGCCCCCAGGCCCAGCGCGATTAGCAAAAACCCATTCCTTTTCACGCTTCCACGTCAGTGCCCCTGGAGCTCCCCCGACTGCTTTCCGGGGTGGCCCCCAGACGTGGCCCCGTAAACGTCGGCCCCACACGTGGCCCCCAAACGGGACCCCCAAAGGCGGCTCCCACATAAAGCCTCCGAAGGTCGCCCCTCCCGCCCCAGTAAGCGTGGCCCCCGAACGTCGCCCCCACGAGTAGCCGCCAGGCGCCCCCAAACCTGGCCCCCACACATAGCCCCAACCATTGCCCTGAAGCGTGACCACACATCTGCCTCCGAAGGTCGCCCCTACCGCCTGTCCCATGGACGCCCGAGCTGTTCAACTTCAACGAGCTGGTCGCCTATGGCGTGCGAGTCCAAGGCTCAGCACGCCGTGGATTTAATCCACGGGTTCACACTAGTCGGCTACAGCGCTGGGATCAGCGCGTGCGAGAAGGTCAAGCAGTGGCAGCGGGCGCTGACGCTGCTGAGCGAGATGCGGGAGGCGAAGCTGGAGCCCAACGTCATCAGCCACAACGCTGGGATCAGCGCGTGCGAGAAGGGCGAGCAGTGGCAGCGGGCGCTGGCACTGCTGAGCGAGATGCGGGAGGCGAAGCTGGAGCCCGACGTCATCTCTCCTACATGGCGGGAGGAAGCGCGTGCCAAACCTGCGGGGACTCATGTGCATAAACTCGCCCCTTTACGGCCTCACCACGTGGTCGATTCGCCCACGAGGGCCCAACAGGGGCCCAAGAGCGGCTGCAAGACGGTCCGCGAGCGCTCCTAGACGGCCTCAGTTGGTGCCGAGACGGTCCTTGACGCTCCAAAGACTTCCGAAGGTGGCTGCAAGACCGTCCAAGAGGTCCCCAAGACGTTCCGAGAGGGCCCCGAGAAGATGCCAGAGAGGGAAAAAAACGGTTGTTCAGCATATTCGCCTTATGCGTTGTTACACGGTCCAGGACTGGCCAAGAGGCCCCCCCAACAAAAAACAAGACGACCCAAGCGGCTCCCAAGAGGGCCCCAAGACGGTCCAAGAGGGCCCAAAGACGGCCCAAGGGGGGCCCTCAAACGGCTTGAGAGGGCCCCAAGATGGCTCCAAGAGGGCCCGAAGAGGCTCCCAAGAAAGCCCTCCAGAGAGCTCCAAGACGGTCCAAGGCCTCCAAGACGCCCCAAAGACTTCAGAAGTCGGCTCCAAGACGGTCCAAGAGGCCCCAAAGACGCTTCGAGAGGGCCCCGAAAGGACGCCAAAAAGGCAACAATTGACAGATTCCTATGGGAAAACGTACATGTTCAGCATATCCGCCTTTTGCGATGTTACACAGTCAAGGACAGACCAAGAGGCCTCCCAAAAACCCCCGAGACGACCCAAGCGGCCCCCAAGAGAGCCCCAAGACTGTGCAAGAGGGCCCAAAGACCGCCCGAGGGGGCCCTCAAACGGCTTGAGGGGGCCATAGAGACCCCAAGAGGGCTCCAAGAGGACCCGGCTCCCAAGAGGGCCCCAGGAAGCCCTCCAGAGAGCCCCAAGACGGTCCAAGGCCTGCAAGGCGCCCCAAAGACTTCAGAAGGTGGCTCCGAGAGGGACCCAAGAGGACGCCAAAGAGGCAAGAATCGTCACATTCCTTTGAGAAAACGTACATGTTCAGCATATCCGTTTTTGGGGTGCGTTTTTACACAGTCCAGGACAGACCAAGAGGCCCCCAAAAAAAACCCAAGACGACCCAAGCCGCCCCCAAGAGGGCCCCAAGACGGTCCAAGAGGGCCCAAAGGCGGCCCAAGGGGGCCCTCAAACGGCCTGAGAGAGCCCCAAGACGGCTCCAAGAGGGCTCCAAGAGGGCCCGACGAGGCTCCCAAGACGGCCCCGGGAAGCCCTCCAGAGAGCTCCAAGACGGTCCAAGGCCTCTAAGACGCCCCTTGACGGCCCAAACGGGCCCCAAGATGTCCCAAAACAGCAACGGAACGGCCCAAAAGGGCTCCTGAAGGGCCCGAAAAAGTCCCCCACAAGGACCACTGAGAAGGCGCACAGACGTCAAATACAAGAGCGATCGGTACAGTAAAAAGCTTTTCAATCCAAGGCTCCCAAGAGCGAACAGAACAGAATAAGCTCTTCAACCCGAGGCTCCCGAGAGCGAGCCGCAACGTCAAAAACTCTGCAACTGGAGCCCGAAGCTATCATCATCCCCTCAATTCTGGGACAAGTGCGTGGGCCAATCGCTTTCTCGGCCTCCAGCGGCGTCGGCACTGCCTCCGGGTCCCTGTGGGCTCTGGGTCCCCAAGACGTCGCAGAGACAGCCTTCGGTAATATCCGAGATGGCCAGGATTAACCCCGACAGCCGCCAGACAGGGCCCCCGACAGATCTCAAGCGGTTCCAATAGGCGTCCAAAAGGCCCCTGGACGCCCCAAGAGGCCTTGCAGGAATTGTCCAGAAGACCACGGCAACTGCAAAGCTTTCCAACACCCAAAGGAAGATGTATGTCTTTTGCTTCGCAGGCTTGTCGACGCGAGACAGCTCCAAGACGGCTTCGGGGGAGACTCTTGGGCTCCTTGCGGGCCACCTGGAGCCCTCTGGGGACCCCCATCCAGCCTCCTGGGTTGTTTTCGGGGCCTCCTTGGGCCGTCTCGGTCCGTCTTCGGGTCGTCTTTGGGCCCTCTGGGCGGTCTTTGACTGCTTGAAAAGAGCCCAAGGGCGGCCCCAGAGGGCTCCCAGACTATTAAAGAAGGCTTCGGAGAGCTTCCAGACGGCCCGACACGCCCTCCAGAGAGCGCCACGACGGCCCAACAGACCCCCGAGACGGCCCAGGACGGCCCCAAGAGAGCCCAACGAGGCCCCCAATAGTTTCGGCCATAGGGCCCCCCAGCACGGCCTCCATATCTGGCAGCACACACGCCAGCAGCGGCAGCAACTAGTAGCTAGCAGCAGAAAATAAGCAGCCACTGCATTGCCCGCTACCGGCTGGCGGCCATCCCCGCTGCCGTGGCGTGCGGCAGAGGGTCAGTTGCGACCGCCAGGCTTGCCAGCATGCTGGCAGTGACGTCGGGAAGACAACTGTCTGGCTACCAGCTATGCGCGCAAAACAGCAGGCAAGCGATCTCAGATTCTGCACGCGGGCAAGCTATCGTGGACGTAAGTCCACGGGTCAGCTCTAATCTATACTCTAACGCCCGGGGAGCCGCGTGCCAGAATGGCGGGGGACCCAGTGTGGCAAAACCGCCCTCGGGCGGGCCCAGACGGACCCCGGACGGCCCAAGAGGCCCCATGACAGCCCAAGAGGAGCCCAAGAGGGCTCCAAAAGCGGCTCAAGGCGGCCCAAGACGGCCCTAAGGCAGCACAAGAGGCGCCCAAGTGGCCCCAAGACGTTCCCAGAGGCTCCCAAGACGGCCCTGGAGGACCTCCCAGCAGAGCCTCAAGAGGCCATTATCCTGCTTTTCGTTTCCGACGCGTCCACGACGGCCATAAAGGCCCCCAAGATCGCCCTAAGATGCTCCCATGAGGGCCCCAAGACCGCCCACGACGACCCCAGGACGGCTCCTGAGGTGCCCCTGGCGACCCACGGGGTACCCAAGACAGCTTCAAGAGCGGCCCAGGACGGCCCAAGACGAACCCCCGACGGTGCCCAGACTGCCCCAGAGACGCCCAAGGCGGACCCAGGCAACCCCCAGATGGCCCCGACAATGCCTCAAGAGCGGCTCAGGACGGCCGAAGACAACAGCCGGACGGTGCCCAGATTGCTCCAGCGACGCCCAAGGCGGACCCAGGCAACCCCCAGACGGCCCCGACAACGCCTCAGATGGCCTGCAGGCGGCCCATGAGGCTTCCAAAACGCTTCAAGTGCTCCACGACGAGCCCCAAGAGAGCCCGAACACCGAAAAATCGTCCCATTCCCTCGAAAAATCGTCCCATTCCCTCCGGAAATCGTACATTTTGGCAGTTCCTGGGCTTGCCCTCTTCATAGCGTCCACGACGGCCATACAGAGGCCCAAGATGGCCCTAGGACGGCTCCTGAGCCGCCCCTGGCGGCCCACGGGGCACCCAAGACAGCTTCAAGAGCGGCCCAGGACGGCCCCAGACGGTGCCCAGACTGCTCCAGAGACGTCCAAGACGGCCCCAGGCAACCCTCAGACGGCCCCGGACCGCCTCCACACGGCCCAAGGGGCACCCGAGACAGCCCAAACCCAGGAGGCGCCCAGGAGGCCGAAAAGAAGCGCTGAGAGGCTCCAAACGACCCCCAGGGGCCCTAAGATCACGGCCCAAGAAGCACCGAAGACAGCACCAGCAGCAGCCAAAGACGGCCTAAGACTGCCACAGACGGTCCCAAAACGGCTCCCAGCGCACCATGGGCCTTTGATGCTTGTTTGGCGCTCCCTGCTGGATTTGGCCCTTTTTGTCGGTCTGGAGCCCTCTCCGCGGCCTCTTGGGGCCATGCCGTGTTTCGCTCTTCTAGCGGCCCAGAATCGACTCGGCCGACCCCGGAAGCGCGCGCGGCCGCCCAGAGCGCGTCGGGCGGGATTCTGGGTCGGCGGCGCGGTGGCCCGGAATCGGTCCCGCCGATTTTGGGCGGGCGGCCATTATGGAGCTATGTTGGAGGCGTGTTGGTGATCTTGGGGCCCCTCAGAGGGCCCCCAGACGGCCCCAGAACGCCCCGAGAAGGTCGGACCCAACGCAACGACAAAGCCCGACCCGATCCCAAGGGAGCCCTTGAGCGCCCCAGGTGGGGCGTCCAGACGCTCCTCCGTCTCTTCGCTCAGCGATGTGTGGCAGGCGAACATGACGCCGTTCATCCTGATCGCCTTGCAGCGGCACCCCTTCACCCGGCAAGTGGACGTAGTCCACGGGTCAGCCCTAGTCTCTATTACAATGCAGGAGACCGCGCGTGCGGGAAGGGTCTTGGCTGGATTGGCGCAGTCGGCGCCCTGGCGGCCCCACGACGGCTCTGAGACGCTCCCGAGGCCACCTCGACGGCCCAGAGACGGCTCGGAGGCGCTCCCGAGGCCACCCCGGTAGCCCCAGAGGCCTCCAGGGCAGGCCAGGACGCTCTCAAGACACCTCTGGAGGACCTCCGGGAGAGGTCCCAGAGGCCAAATACGGCCCATTCATTGGGGAAAGCGTGTATTTTTAACATTCTGCTGCTTTTCGTTGCGACTGCGTCCAAGACACTCCTGCGGGCTCCCACGATCTGTCCAAGATGCCTCCGTGAGGGCGCCAAGACGGCCCAAGACGACCCCCCGGACGGCCCAACAGGCGCCCAAGACGGCCCATGAACGGCCCGAAGACGGCTCGGAGGCGCTCCCGAGGCCACGCCGGGAGCCCCAGAGACCTCCAGGGCAGGCCAGGACGCTCTCAAGACACCTCTGGAGGACCTCCGGGAGAGGTTTCAGAGGCCAACTACGGCCCATTCCCTTGGGAAAACGCGTATTCTTGACATTCTCGTGCTCCGCGTTGCGACTGCGTCCAAGACACTCCTGCGGGCTCCCAGGATCAGTCCAAGATGCATCCGTGAGGGCCCCAAGACGGCCCACGACGACCCGCGGACGGCCCACCAGGCGCCCAAGACGGCCCATGAGGCATCCAAGATAGGCCCAAGAACCACCCAAGACCGCCCAAGATGGCCCCAAGACGGCTCAAGACGGCCCAAGACAGCCCCACAGGGCCTCACGGACTTTAAACGGAGAGGGTTAAAGGCGAGATGTAAATCGAGCATGCACCGCTGCCGTGCCTGGCTCAAGCCGGGCCCGGCCGAACATGTGATTGTGCCTCACCGAGGCGCACTACTCGCATCTGAGATCGGAAAAGACCTTTCTATTGAAGATGCCCCTTCTATCCTTTACTCCAGATCCCATGCTTCATCTTGCTCTCTTGCTCATGCGGTATGAGCCAAAGCCTGGGATATGGGAGCGCCTAAGGCGGAACATATATCTTGGCTTACCAGTGCGTTTTCGACTTGGTAGCGGAGCTGGCTACACTCTCGTGTGGCTGGCTCTCGCTCTAATACCCATCATCCACGGCACAACTTGGTGGACTACTACTACGGTGGAATACCATGTTGCGCCGGCTCTGCGAGGAGCGGAGCCAGTCCGCGATCGGGCTAGCGGGGCGACCCGCGAGCTCGAGACGCTCTCTCCTACCTCACTGCGCTACTTCACTCCCGACTTCCACCAGATGCCAATCGGCAACTCGATCGAGAACGTGGTCACTCTGCGGGGCTACCCGCAGCGGGGCCACCTGCATCCCGTGCCGGTCAGGCGCCTTACGGCTACTACGCCCGAGCCTGACAAACCACAGCCTAAACCAATCACCGAAGCCGAGATGCACATGCACTGGATCAAGATAACTATCTTCGGCATTCTATGGGTGATAATGGGATGTGCTGTGGGCTACATGCGGCAGGGGATGGACGACACGCGTACTACCGGCCCTTCTTGGGACCCAGCCGGTACTACGCCCTTTCGCGAGTACGTTCGCGAAGTACATGCATGGATAAACGTGACGAGCGGCAATATGACGCCACCTCAGCAAGCTGCAGCACTACAACGTGGTCTTCAAGGCCTTGCTCGTCGTATCGCCATGCAGGTCCCCTCCCAGATCATCAATTATGGTGTAAATGTCAACGGACAGCCAACGGATGCAGTTACTTATATACTTTATCTATTGAGTACCAAATTTGAAAATCTGGAAGATGAGCGCCAGCTCAACTCTGGCACTGCCCTTATCGACTTTCGCGTCGAAAGGGGCGAGCGAATCGACTCAGTGTTAGCTCGATTCGAGATGGCCCGTGACGAGGCTAACTCTGTTGGCTTTGTCATCCCCAACTTTCAGATCCTAACGCTGATCCTTTTCAGAGCGTTAGGCGTTGGCGCGTCACGAGCCCAACACCTGCTGGAGCCCTTCAATCATCAGATGCCCAGAACGCAAGCAGACTATGATAGGCTGCTGACCAGGATGAGGAACTACGGGCATGTTGCCGAGCGCTCTCCTGGCAACATTGCGGGCATCTTCACAGGGCACCACGCACATGCAGGTGTCTACGCCACGACTGCGGGGTCACCCGCTGGTCCTGGCGAGCCAAGTCCCTGGGCTGATTCAGCCGATATGCCCAACGAGGCCACTGCCCTCTTAGGGCAGACCGGCCAGGCATCGGCAGAGGCAGCGGAGGCGAACGCCTGGTCGAACTACACGCCGGGCGCCGCCTACACTGCAAGCCCGCCCTCGGGCACAACCCTCTGGGGCCAAGCGGAGTCATCCGCTCAAGGGTCTCAGCCACCCTCTCCGTTTGAATCTGGCACTGACACAGATACCTCATCTGACGGTGATCACAATGGCATGGTCTCTGCTGGCAATGACTATCCAGCTGATGACACTCACCTTTCTGAACAACAAAGAGCGGAAGCCGCTTTTATGGCTTATCGCAAATCAAAACGCCGTTGGAGGCGCATTATGAAGAAACCGGTCAGAAAAGTGAGACGTGCAGTACGCCGATATTTCAAACGCTATGGAAAGGGTCGTGGCAAAGGGGGTCGCAGACGCCGTATGCATGGTAGGGGTATCACTGCTTTCCTCACGTCCTTAACTGATGTAGTTTTTGAAGAAGTTCTTATCGGAGGCAAAGGTCGGGGTCACAGGCGGACCTCTGGTAAGGGAAAAGGGCGGAGGGGTAACCCTAGGGACGCTTCTGGCAACACTATGAAGTGTCATACATGCGGTAGTACAGAGCATTTGCGCGATCATTGCCCGAAGGGGAAAGGAAAGGGATCCGTACATTTGGCTCAAAACTCTTTTATGGATGACATAGATTACATTGACTACGAGTTTTACGTCAATCCAGAAGCGGCTCCCGCCGCGGGCTCCTCCACGTACTACGTGATGGCCCGCTACGCTGATGCGACCGTAGCCCTGGAAGAGTACGCGGTGACCCTCTTCGACGAGTTCCACGGCTGGGACGAAGTCGACGAGGGCGCGTTCAACGCCTGGTTCGGTCTTCCAGCGGGGCCACCCGCCGACGACGAGATCTCCGAAGCTGAGACCGTCCCGGCGACCGAGGAGGAGCTCGCCGCCGCGCTGGCACCGCAGGTGATCGGCATGCCGTTGCTGCCTGATCTTTCGCGAGCCGGCTCGGAAGCGGGAGACGCTGACGACGAAATGCGGGGCCATCCCGCAGCTTATTCTGACTCTGAAGAGGCCGAAGAGGACTATGAGGACAGGCTCCAAGAGCAGGTCGCAGAAGCGATCCAGCTCCTGAGTGCGCCAGCACATCAGCAGATGACCATGAACGACCTGCTGTCGCGCCCAGGGGCCGCAAGGCTGCGTCCATACCTGGATCCTGATATGTCGGCACCGCAGATGCTGACCGCACTCCAGGCCCTAGCGGGGCCACCCGCTGAAGCGGCGCCAGCTGCAGCAGCGGGGCTACCCGCTTGGTCTATGGACGAGTTCATGCAGGGCTGCGACCAGATGGACCTCAACGACCTCACTATGGAGCAGCTGACCGACATCGGGTACTTCCAAAGCCCGCATCAGCACGTATTCATGGTCCAGGACAGCTCAGAGGACTCGGAGGACAGGCGCAATGCAAAGAAGAACAGACGACCATCGCCACCTCGAGATCCAGAGCACCGTCATGAAGATGAAAGGCCCATGGAACGTGGCAGTGCGTCAGCGGGGCCAACCCGCAGGAGGAGCCGTTCAGCTCCACGACGCCCTACACATGATGCATCTGGCTACCCGTACAGCACGGAGCACTCCAGAGGTGTATCCGCTCAGTACGTGCCGGAGTGGTACATCAATTGGTACCCCGGCTACCCGATGGACGTGATCCGCCACTGGTGGTCCAAGGAGCACTGCAAACGGGACGAATCTGGCATCATAATACGCACCAAAGGTGGCAAGACTAAAACGCCAGAGGCTTGGGACCGAAAGGCTAAGAAACAGGAGATCATCAACGATCGCAAGACATACAGGAAACAAGTATGTCAATGCGAGCCTTTCAAAGGTCACATGCGCGGCTGTCCAATGGACCGCCCCTCCAGGAGCCCTCATCACGGTGAGACCCCCTGGAACTGGTCTCATGGAGATGACGCTGGCACCGTCCACGATCCTAACAAGAAGGTCCCTGGAGGAGGAAAGCGCATTACCGAAGCCGATCGCGCCCCTATGACCGAGGAGGTTGCTGACACTGTCAGGGAAAATTGGGAACAGCTTCCTAAAGACCATCGCCTCAAAGAATGGAACCGCCGATTCCATGAAGAGGCGGGGTCACCCGCAGACTCCAGCGGAGGTGCGGGGCCACCCGCGGGCGCGGCGCCAGCCGCTGGGTCCGCGGACGAAGAGTGGATGGCTGTTGCATCTGCTGCCGGATCCGCCGCCGGTACTGAACAGACCGAACTGAACGAAGAATGGGCGGCGGAAGACGGCTCAGAGAATCCATTCCCTGATGGATGCGCCTGCTGGTACTACAGCTCCTCGGCACAGAAGTGGTTTTGCACGAGGGTACTTTACCGCCACGAAAATGGCAAGTACAAGCTGGCCATAAAAGGTAGTGCCAACATCGACCAGATGAGGCAGGTCATCCATGATCATGGCCAGCCAGAAGGCCCTCCTAAAGACCCTCCTGGTCCACCACCAGAGGACGACGAAGACATCGAACCACCTCCAGGACCTGTGGTCGACTCCTCGCCTCCACCTTCTCCTGAGAAGAGGTCTCCTTCCAAGAGCCCCGAAGGTTCACAGGGGCGTGCGAAGGCCAGAGGGATCGCCAAGAAGGACGACCCTGAGCCGGGAGAGCCTACCGGCCCGTCCGCGACGGAGAGGAGGAAGGCTTTTGCTGGACCATCAGCCCCGATGCCACCGGCTGCCCAAGGCGACGTCAAGGACGAAGATCGCGACCAGCCTAAGGCAGCCTTCCGAGGTGGCTGGACTCCAACTCTGCATCAGCCGCGCCTTGCACCACGACCAGGCTCGGCACGAATGAAAGCACAACCGAAGCCCGAGGCTGGGTTGAGGTCGGTGCGGGCAGAGGCAGCCGCCAAAGGTAAGGAGGACAAGGGCTCTGCGGGGCCACCCGCTGAAGCGGCGCCAGCTGCAGCAGCGGGGACACCCGCAGAAGGCACTCCCTCAGAAGAAGAACGCCGCAAAGCCCTCAAAGAAATTGACAACCGACAGAAACTAGCCGACGATGCGCTGGCTGACCAAGGTCACCCGCACCCTGGTGCGGGGTCATCCGCTGGAGCTGCCTCGGCAGCCGCAGCGGCGCCAGCTGCAGCAGCGGGGCCACCCGCACGTCGGCAACCAGCGTCGTCTGTTCTCAAGAACATCCCTCTGGGAGCCATTGAATATTGGCAAGGCATTGAAGGCAAAGGCCCGAAACGCACCATAAACCCACGAGTCACTCGAGATGATACAGATCGATACGCGGTCATCGATTGCCCCGATCGTCGTAACTTCGAGTGCCGTAACGTATGGGAACGTGAACAACAAGTCGTGGGCAATATGTTGCGGGACAGGCCGCCATTGCGCGTCGCGCAGCACAAGGCAGAGCTCATGAATGTCATGAAGAGGTTCAACACAGATCCGACTCTGCCGCGCGATTGGCAAATGGCCAAGGTGTCAATATGGTTCTCTACAGCCCTACGCCATGGTCCGTATTGGAAAGATGGATTCAGCCGATACTTCGAAAAGATTGACACTTTCGATCCATACGATGGCTGGGTTGTTGTTGACGACTTGCTGGCAAATTGGACTGGTGACAATCAGTGGAAAGGCTACCAGGACATGCACGATGTGCTTATCAAGGGCAACCCTCACAGCTCATACGTGTATTGGGTGTTGCTGAACTGCTGCGAGATGATCGACAACCATGGCATGCAGAAGGGCAGGCTCCAGATGAAATGCGTCGAGGATAGCATGACGCTACCTCCCAGATTCCGACCAAAGGCACACAGGCCACAATATTTCATCAGAGCCACGAACGGCCATAGCAGCCCAGGCATCCACTGCCCAGAGTCGCTCTATAAGCCCATCACGACATGGATGAAGGAACCAGATGACCCAGTATACTTTATCCACGGGACACAGTGGGAGCATGTTAAGGGCATCCTTGAGAATGGCCTTTCATGCCTCACACAGGACAACCCTAAGGGGCAGGGGGGGCGCCAGTTCGTTCACGGCTGCCCCTACCTCCCGGGTGACCCGAGGATTCAGTCGGGCATCCGTCCTGACTCTGAGGTGCTCATCTTCTGCAGCATCAGCAAGATGTTGTCCAGCGGCTTCTCTTTATGGAGGTCAGCGAATGACATCGTCATGACACGGGGCCACAATGGCCGCATACCGCCCGATCATATCTTTCAGATTGTGAGCATTGCAAAATATCGGGTCGGTGAAGCCTGGTGCAATCCGCTGGCTTACGACAAATCGCGGAAGCGGGGCCAACCCGCGGACAGGATTTGCTCCGAGGACTACTTGCCACTTAAAATGTGCAACAGAGTTCTGGGTGTGATGGACGAGCACGCCATGTACCTAAAGGGCTGGACTAAGACGGGCGGTCGCCCATTCAACCTGACCATGACCGAGCAAGACGTTGCTCCACGACCGTACCTCACACAGACAGTCCTCATGATAAACGCCCAGGAAGACGAGGTCATGCCTGAGGCGGGGCCACCCGCAGGAGCGGGGACACCCGCGGCAGACACCTCGGATGGTTCATGGCAGCAAGTGGTCACGCCAGTAGCCGCAGTAGCATCTCCTTGGAGGCCGGACCAGCAGACATGGGTCCAGGCCCTCAACAGCTACCTGTCACCAGCCGACGTTTCTGGACTGACCGATCAGCTATACCGTGCTGACCCGTGGGCAGTGCAGGCAGGTATCCAAGACGCACAGCAGAGGAACCTGCGCACTCCTGCGGGGCCACCAGGCGCCCTAGGACCACAGCCACAACGCCCTCCGCAGCAGGCTGGAGGTGCGAGGTTTGCCCCTATGGGCGGCTCCGATGGTGGCTCGCCGTTCCGGACTCCGCCGTCTGAAACGAGCGAGAACAGCTTGTGGCAAAGACTCCAGGCGATTCGCGGAAATCCAGCACTCGCGGCAGCACTCCAAGCAACCACTCCCTTTGGCACTCCGAGGGGTAGTGAAGAGGGAGCGGCTGCGGGGTCACCCGCTGGGCGAACGCCTGCGGAGCCACCCGCTCAAGCGGGGTCACCCGCTGACGGACAGCAAGGTTCAGACTACGAACGTCGGGCAGCTAACTTAAGAGCACAGGCTACTTTGCTGCTGCAACAACAAGCTGAAAGAGTGCCCAGCCTGTTGCGGAACCGCAACATAGACGTCACAAGCCATGGCGACTTCCGACCTCTCTGGAGTTGGACTTCTGAAGATGCTCCAAACGCTGATCCCACGAATCCATATCGACAGGTGTTTCCAGGAATAGAATCACACCCGATATACGGATGGGACAATCACGGTCCAGCAGAGGCGCCGGCCATGGACGCGCCGATGTACCCTGAGTACTACGCGCAGATAAATGACACTCCTATGATTGCGGGGCCACCTGCGAACGAATACACTCGGAACTTAGCTAATGAGATGTTTCGTTTGCAGTTTACACGAGCGGTCGATGCGCAGTCTATGCCACACTACGCCTACATGCCCACGCCGACGGACCCCGAGACCATAGTCCAGCCAGCTGGTCTCGCGGTGCCAGCCGCTATGGGCAGCATGCCAGACTACATCCGCGACGTGCACAACACGCAGCAAGCGATACTGGCATCCAGGCAGCAGGCTCGTGACAACACTAGGCTGCGCCAACAACGCGCGATCCAGAGAAGGATTGAGCGCGAGGCCCAAGCGGGGCCACCCGCGGAAGCGGGGCCACCTGCTGAACGGCCAGAAAGGCGGCCGCCACCGACGCCATATCGGGAGGGCGAAACCACGTTCGAGCGCCAAGCTCGGACTCGCCCTGACTTGCCTGCTCCAGTCATCTCAGACTACAACTTCACTCAGTGCCCAATCTGCATGGACAACTACGAGATGGGCACTACAGTGTGGAGACTGGCGTGCGGGCACTTCTTCCACGACATATGCTGGGACCGTGTTGCACAGCAGCATGTCCGCAATCAGCGGCCAGGTGCGCCGAATGAGGCCCCCTGTGCCGTATGCCGTGGACCGGGCATAGTGATAGCACACTTCCCGTATGCTGGACAGCGCGATGCGGAGTCGGACCAAGCGCGCCAGCAGGAGAGGTACGTTGCAGATGCCCGCGAGATGCGTCGGTTACGCGAAGCAGTGGAGGCACTGGAGGCTCGAGCCGCACGATCGGCGGAGCCATCCGCACGTGCCCCAGCTGCACAGGCATACCCCTGGCCAGCGCCAGAACAAGGCATTCAGATGCCGGTCTTGCCCACGCTCCGAGCGCAAGAGCCCCCAGCTGCGGGGCCACCCGCTGAAGCGGCTCCCGCCGCTCAAGCGGGGCCACCCGCTAACGGACCTCCAAACCCAGGTTTCTTGAGGAACATGGAGGCTAACATCAGGCGGAGTGGCAGGAGCGGAGGCGGGATTCGGAGGCCAACTGGATCGACCAGGACCTCTCGAGTGGCAAGCCCGGTCAGCGCCAGAAGCCGGGCAAGCGCTGAGAGCGCAGAGGCAGCCCAGTTCCATTCCACATTCATGATCGACACAGAGGGGCTGACCTACGTGCGTGACGATACTGACACGCTGCCACCAAGAGGCGAATGGATGTCCACGCTATCTGCAAACTATTGGGTCCTCCAGCAGGAACCGATTACTGTGGAGGAGCGCCGCCAGTACGAGCAGATGTGGTGCACCGAGCTGACCATGACTCAATGGGTTCTTGAACAGCGCCTGTTGAGGGGTACACTCGGATCGCAGATCACGTACCACACCAACGACCACACTGGCGTACAGGTCGCTCTTGCAGCGCGCAATGGGACATTCTTTCCTGATGAAGATGGTATGCCCTGTATCTCGTTCATGCTGGACATTGGTTCTAATGTGAACATCATTGGATCCAACACGGCGCGGACCTTCCAGGAGATAATGGCCAGGTTCAACTACCGACCTGCCATCTGCACCCTGAGCAAGACCCTCTACATCAATGGTGTTGGGGAGGGCGCTGCGATATGTCGGAAGATGGGCAACTTCAAGATCGGGGTACAGTACGCCAACGAGGCGAGCCCCCGCATTGAGGAGTATGCCTCCAACATCGCAGAAGGCTCGGGCGCCAATCTCCCGGCTATCTGGGGCCTAGGGGCCATGGAGGCACGTGATACGATCATCGTGTTGAAGCCGGGCTACCAGAAGGTCATCTTCCCCAGCGGCGACTACACCCTGAAGCTGGGAAGAGGCGCCAAGGTCCTGAAGGCGAAGAAGACTCCCTCGGGACATCTCGCGATTCCCTGCGGGCTGTACGATGGGGCCAAGAGCCACACGGTCACGAACACCTTCACGATCCGCAGCAGTCGAGATGGCTACACCGAGACGGAGAACGAAGAGGACCCCGCCAGCGCGGGTCCACCCGCTGCGGCGGGGCCACCCGCTGACGCGTCAGCGGGGCCACCCGCGACGGGACAGTTCGCCAATCCGAATAGGCACGAGGACTTCGGTCGCACATCTACCAACAGCTGGACATCGACCTTCACGACCGATACGTACATCGTCGAGCCGTATATCGACAAGCAGCTCCTGGAGGACACGACCCGTTTGATCGTGAACAGGACGCTGAACAGCTGGTGGGAGGGCCGACAGTGTCCCGAAGGGACTTGGCACCCACCTCCTGAGAACGCGGCGATGATACGGCCACACATGAAGGCCGCCCTGAAGTCCAAGATCTTCTGGGCAGTCCAGGAGGCGGTGAGCAAATGGACGCCTGAGGAGTTTACCCCTCTGCATCCAGCGGGGCCACCCGCGTCACCGCCACCACCACCAAGCTACACGGGCGGAGGTTCGTCGGACTCTGCGGGGCCAACCCGCCTGCTGTCGTCTGAGGACGTCCGCGGGATGACGAACCGCGAGCTGATGGACACTCTCGAAGCCATCACCCAGCGAGGTGAGAGAGCGGAGATCGTGGGTCACGCTACGGATCGGACGGAATATTTTGACATCTCTGAGAACAACCCGCCGAGTCTGTCTGCGAGCGTGGCCACACCAGCGACTCCTGCGGAGCCATCCGCGAACAGCACGCCTCCGAGTCAAGCGGCAACTTGGTCTCACGACAGCCGCTGACGGGGGCAGGCGGGCGCGCCGGCGGCGCTCGCTTGCGAAGAGAAGCCGAATACCGGCCTCCTCGCTACATACGTTGGCCGCGCTGAGGCCCGAGAGGAAAAATATCATTCAAAATGTTTGTCATCGAAGATATTCGCACAGCTTGCGCTGAACTCCGAACCCGTGGCTATATATGTGACCGGATTACCCATAATGAGGTAATGACTTCAACTATATTTGGGAAACTTGTTGGCAGGAGACTATAATATGTTGTGGGTGGCCACACCCTCTGATTGGTACGTTCGTAAAAAGAGGGCGGGACCCCACTATCAACGTATACAAAATCTCTTGATCAAAGCGCGTGCTCTGAGAATGCAGATTGTCATCCTGGGGCCACCCGGGTATTTCTGGAAACAGGGTCCGATCAAAGATGTTATCGAAGATTTGAAGCTGAGCATGAGACTTTGTCATTTCGGTATCAAGTTTGATCGCTCCAGTAAATATCCCAGTGGTTCTTATATACAAGTTGCTACATCTTGTCCTCATATACCGCTAAACTTATGGAGATGTACTTGTGGCTCACACAAAGAACATGATTTGGATTGGCATGGCCAAGATCAGCAACGTGCCGAGTTCCGGCATAAAACCTTGGCTATCATCACTGCACGCTTCCTTGATCAACTCAATAAAGCCAACATGATTAGGAATGAGCGGAGTGCGGTACACCTCAGTGTGTGTACGCGCGTTGACAAAAAGGTAAGACACTACGTTCAATGTCCACAAAAGGGCCCTCAATGGGACCATGTTGTTCGTAGAGTCACGACCGACCTGGACACGAATAAGATCGTTCAAGATATCAAAATCCAGGATCAGCCGACTGGGTACAATTATGTAGCTCCATTACCTGATGGGGTTACAAACATCAGTACTCGGTTGTACTGGGAGCCTCCGGCTCCAGTCCTTCACGGCGACGGTGAGTCGCGAAGGCCACGCCCAAAGCGTGTGACGATCGTCGATGACGATCGGTCTCCTCCCCCTTCGATTGAGCGTTGCCAAACGCGACCCACCAACTTTTCTGAAATTCCGCCATTTCCTGATCTAACAGCGGATCCTTCCGCAGCGGATCTCTCCGCGGAAACCGCGCTGCCCACTGATGCCAGGATAAAACAGAAAGAAAAGCAGAAAGCTGACAAAGAGGCTGGCATCAAACCGAAGAAAATCCCGAAGAAAGTGGAAGACGGTAACGACGATTGTGGAGAGGACCTCAAAGGGCTTGACTGCTCCACATATTTCAACGACGTTCCTCTTGATGACTCGGACTCGGACAGCGAATCAGAGGACATCTTCATGATGTTACCGGCGGGGCAACCCGCTGACTCACATGCTGATGTCTTCTCGGTGGTCCAGTCACTATGCTACGGCAGAAACAATCAAGTGGACATGCTTGAATTATGTGGGGGCAAGGGTGGTATATCCATATTAGCCTTCAAGAGGGGACTCTCGTCGGGCGGGAACCTTGATAAGATATCTATGGTTGACCTTGGAAACTCGGAAGTACAAAGAGCAGTCCTTCACTACCTCAAGACTTGCTTTGTCAAGATCACGATTTTGCAGCCAAACTGCAGAACTACTGGACTTCCTTCATACTTCAATGCACAGGTCAATCATGATACGTGGCTTAAACACCACAAAGAGGACCTGCCTCACATCACGTTCTGCGGAACAGTCGCTCTATTACAAGACGACCTAAGACGTTTCTTTCTCAGGGAACAACCAATGGGCACGCGGGTAGATGAGATCCAACCATGGAAGGAACTGGCACAACGCAAGGTCACTTGCCAAACGATTATTGATCAATGCACGACTGGTCTCAAAGATTCGTTTGGACAATACATTCGCAAGCCAACACAAATGATGGCAAACAAAGAAGAGTTGTTGGCACCTTTCAGAGGCAAGCGTTGTCCAGGTAATCATGTGCACGCCAATGCTTGCAACAAAGAATTCTAGACGCTTCGCGTATCCCCACCAGCCCGTCCAGATATGAGCCCCAGGGGAGTGGAGGTGATGAGGGAAGCGGGGGAGCATGCAGAAGAACAAAGAGCGGGTTGAGCCGCCATACGCCCCAAGAGGGGGAGGATGTAGGAGGAGTCGTCGTCGTCGGAGTAGGAGGAGGAAGACGAGGAGCAGGAGGAGGAGCAGGAGGAGGAGGGGGAGGAGGAGGAGGAGGAGGAGGAGGAAGATGAGGAGGAGGAGATGGAGGAGGGCGAGGACGAGGAGGGCGAGAAGGAGGAGGAGGAGGAGGAGAAGGAGGAGGCGGAGGAGGGGGAGGGGGAGGAGGGAGGAGGGAGAAAAAGAGGAGGAGGAGGAGGACAATGGCGAGCTTGGGGGCCTCTTGGGCCGTCTTTGGAGCCTCTTGGCGGTCCCGGGGGCCTCTTGCGCATCTCGGGGAGCCTCTTGTGGCCTCTTGGGGGTCTCTTGGGGGCCTCTTGGAGGCCTCTTGGGCGCCTCTTGGGGCCTCTTGGGGCTCTCTTGGGGCGCTCTTGGGGCGCTCTTGCGAGCTTTCGAGGCGCTCTTGGGGCCATCTTGGAGGAGATCTATCAAAGAAGGGGGGGTCCTCAGTTAGCGCTGCCCCTCTAGAGTGCCTCGAATCGCTTCTTGGGCCCTTCTTGAGGCCAAAATCTTTCCAAAACCTAAGTAAAATCAATGTTTTGTGTTTTCTCGCCTTTTCGCTCTTGGAGCCGTCTTGGGCCGTCTTGGGAGCCTCTTGGGCCTCTTGGAGGTCTCTTGGGAGCCTTTTGGAGGCCTCTTGGGCGCCTCTTGGGGCCTCTTGGGGCGCTCTTGGGGCGCTCTTGGGGCGCTCTTGGGAGCCTTCGGGGCGCTCTTGGGGCCATCTTGGAGGAGATCGATCAAAGAAGAGGGGGTCCCCAATTAGCGTTGCCCCTCTAGAGTGCCTCGAGTCGCCTCTTGGGCCCCCCAAGAGGCCAAAATCCTTCCAAAACCTAGGTAAAATCATTGTTTGTTGCTTTCTCGCCTTTTCGCTCTTGGAGCCGTCTTGGGCCATCTTGAACTCTCTTGGGGCCTCTTGGGGGTCTCTTGGCAGCCTCTTAGAGGCTTCTTGGGGGCCTCTTGGGGTCTCTCGGGGCCCTCTTGGGGCGCTCTTGGGGCGCTCTTGGGAGCCTTCGGGGCGCTCTTGGGGCCATCTTGGAGGAGATCTATCAAAGAAGGGGGGAGCTCCAATTAGGGTTGCCCCTCTAGAGTGCCTCGAAGCGCCTCTTGGGCCCCCCCAAGAGGCCAAAATCCTTCCAAAACCTAGGTAGAATCAATGTTTTGTGCTTTCTCGCTTTTTCGCTCTTGGAGCCGTCTTGAGCCATCTTGGGCGCCCTGACACCTCGCGGGACGCCTCGTCCAGGTCAGTGGGGAGGGGTAAGGGGAGGGGTAAACCCCTCCCCGAAGGGAAAGAAGGGGGGTTGGCAGAGGAAACGCTCTAGACCACCTACGCCCTACAGGGCCGGTGGGACTAGCAAGGGCGGCACAGTATACCTACAGAATGCAGTCACTGATCGTTGATGCGGTGCAAATCGCCAAAGATCTGTTTGCTTACGGTCGCGATCCATTCGCGAATCGCGAACGCAGTTACGCGTTCGTAACAAACAGTGCTGGCTACGACTTGGACGACCCAACAATCCAGAGACATTCAAACGGAGAAATCCTGCGACCACCATCTGGCGGTCTCGGGTGCCCTGGCTGCGCAGACAACAACTACAAACAATCACCAAGGCACAGCAGGAATCCGAAGATGTGTCGATGGTATGATGTTGAACCATACTATTGGGACTGTCCAAGCTGTAAGAAGGAATATCAGAAGAGCAATCCTCACCATACCAAGATATCTGGCCAATGCAGATTCGCCGAAAAATGGAAGCTGCCAGATAACTTTGGTCAGCCGCGCCCAGCGGGGCAAGCCGCTCCTGCGGCGCCAGCCGCGGAAGCGGCTCCAGCCGCAAACGCGGCGCCGGCCGCGAAAGCGCGCATACGCGCGCCTAGGCCGCCACGGCCTGGTGAGGGCGATCCAACCGCAGGCGCCAGCAGCCATGACATCACCAAGGCCAAGGGGGCTTATGGTGACACCACTGGCGCTGGCAGCTCTGACGATCACCGCAGACTGCCGCAAGTGGCAGCGAGGCGCGGACGCATGGAGGGAGGTGATCCTCCACCGCCGCCGCAGCCTCATGCAGAGCCGAGGCCAAGGCCAAGGCTTCCTGATTGGACTCGCTTCGACGTTCAGCTCAGCCTTCAAAACCTGCGCAGCTTTGACCCAGCTGTAGTGCAGCGAGAACTCCGCAAGCTTCACTTGAGATGGTTTCATGCCAAGGAACCAAAGATGCGGATGATTCTAGCTAAGGTTGGTCTGGGTGAAACCCGTTTGAGTCTGATCAAAGGCATTTGCGACTCGTGTAGAGAATGTCGTGCCTGGGAGAAACCAGGCAACACGGCGATGCCTTCTGTGTCACTGCCAGGACGTTTCAACGAGGAAGTCGAATGTGATCTTTTCTTTTACAAACAGGAACACATTGTCTTTCACATCATCGACCGTTGTATTCGCTGGGCAGCTGGCACAGAGATTCCTGATAAGACTATGCACGCTGCTCTCGATGCCTATCACACAACTTGGATGCAACATGGCCCTGCTAAGATCCTATACTCCGATGGGGAAGGAGTGCTGAATAACGATACAGCAAAGGCCATCCTTAAATCCAAGGGAACAGAGCTTCGTATCCGAGCGCGTGGCCAGCACGCCACGACTATCGAAGCTAGGAACGGCATCCTGCGACACCTCATACACGTAATGGGAGAAGAACTGAATAGATTGAACATCCCTCTGAATTTCACTCGTCTCTTACATGAAGCCTTGTTTGCCAGCGACGCATTTACCTTCTACAACGAAGTGTCTCCGTATAATGCGCTGTATGGCAGACAACCAGCTATGCTTCCCGATTTCCCTGTCCTGGATCATGATCAGTCCGCTGAATCATCAGATCACTCAAAGGAAGAGACAATCAGGAGGGTTAGTCTGGAGGCAATCACGCAGGCCACTGCGGTTGCCAAGACGAACAGGGCTCTTCGTACGAAGACTACTGCTACGGGTGAATTTCACTACAAAGAGGGAGATCTCGTGGACTATCATCGCCCGACCACCACGAAAGACGACTGGGGTGGATGGAGTGGTCCATACCCGGTCATCCGCAACGAACCTGACCGAGGCCAGGTCATCGTGAAGGTCGGCAATCGCGAAGTGCGAGTACAGTATCCTGACTCACGACATACGCTGTACATCGAAGCACTGATGGTCCGCGAGATAGGATCGGACAATACGGCCCTTCGGACAGTATTGGCCTTTATTGCCGGTCTGCCAGCGGGGAAACCCGCTATGACTTTCGGATACCTACCAGCGAAACAGGGCCGACTGCAGATGACTGCTGCGAGCCGGCTTTCGCCTAAGGTGCACTTGGCTCTTCAATATCTCATTCGCAACTATTTTCGCATTGAAAACGTGGTTGCTGTACGACTTGCTAAGAGCCTGACTAAGTTGCCTGCTGCACCATATGCAGACAGCTGTACACTAGTGCACTATGATAACGATGTGACCCCTGGCTTTCATTATTATGAAGCTGATGGCACTGCCTTGAACATCTACGACATCACAGGGTCTACACATTCACGCATCATCCAGTGTCTTAAATCCAAGAAGCCGCTTGCTGGATTCGACCGAGACCTCACTAAGTTTGAGGAACTCGCTGATGGTTCACCACCAAGCGAGCCACCTCCAGCAGCTGCTCCTGAGCAGCCTCCTGCGGCGAATGATGGTCGGCTCCCGACCATCATAGAGGAAACAGAAGAGGATCTGGATGTCTTTGTCTTGGAGTCATGGTATGCTGAATTGATGGATGACAGAACACCCCTTGAAGCTGACACAGAAGAAGTCATGCACACAGTTCCGACATACATGACAGACTCACAGTGCGTGTTGGTCTCTACGACCTGCGAAGATGTGCAAGGCCACTTGCCGGTGCGGGGTCACCCGCCAGGATACGACATGGACACCTCTTACTACGTCCCTCTGTGCTCCACTGATCCGGACAGCCACTATGATCTGGAACTCCGACGAGCACGGGAAGTACATCGAGCTTTGCTTCACAGCAGACATGTCCAAAGTCGTCCTGTCCGAGCAGCAACACCGATTGTTGGATGACAGCAGCGTCACAACTATGCGAGTATATGTTAGTGCTGCCTCCAAACGTGCCGTGGTCGTCAAAGAAGACGACCTACTCACGAAGGCCGACATTCAAGCGAATCCGGTCAAAGTTTGCAAAGCCCTTTGCACAGAATTGAAGACTTGGCTTGACAACAAATGCTTCCAGATGACTGACTTGAGCAAAGCGTCGAACATCATGACTTCACGCTATGTATACAAATGGAAGTTTGTCAAGAACGAGAAGGGCGAAATGGGACGGACGATCAGGTTACGCTTGGTACTTCGTGGCTTCATGGACATTGAAGCCTTCGACGTCGAAACCTTCTCTGGCACGGCAAGGAGGTCAAACCAGAGATTGCTCGCAAGTTCTGCTGCATGCAACAAAGCTTGGATCATCGCTTCCCTGGACATCAACATGGCTTTCTTGAAGGGACTGACCTATGGCGAGCTCGCCGCGGCAACTGGCGAGAAAGAGCGTGTGGTGTGCTTCACACTACCTCCTGGGTCAGCAGCTGTCCTTCGCACATTGCCAGGCTTTGAGTCATATGACGAATCAAAGCATTGTCTTCGGTGCCTCAAGCCGGGGACTGGCACGAAGGATGCTCCCAGGGCATTCTCGCTGAAGCTCAGGTCCATCACCAGGAGCTTTGGACTACAGCCTACTTCATACGATGAAGAGTTCGAGATGAGTTCAAACCTCTTGACAGCCAAACACGTTGATGACATCAATATGACTGGGAAGGAAGATTCCATTGACAAGTACGTCAAATGTGTTGAAGATACGTTTGGAAAGTGCAAACTGAACAAGCACACATACACAAATTGTGCCGTTCGGTACAACAAGACCGATGATGGGAGCGTCACTCTTGATCAGGACGAATACATCAAACAACTTCGTCCTATCACACATCCAGAGCTCACAGGCGCTGATCCTGAGAGCAAAGCGACAAAGACGATTTCTGATATGTTCGTCAGTCTTCGTGGCGCTCTAGCCTATGCGTTGATCACGCAGGTATGGCTGATGGTCTATGTTGTTTCACTGCAACGTATCCAGGAACCGACAAACATCCAGGTACGACGACTGAACGCGGTTACCAGGAAATTGCAGGCAGGTCCGAAGAAGATCGTGTATCAAGCTATGACTCCAACAGGAGAGGTCGACCTGCATAGCGATTCTGGCTATCGTCGTCTCAACGGAGATGAAGACGACGAAGTCAAAGGCTACGGTATCCGCGGGGCTAACCTGCTGAGGCGTGGCCACACGCAAGCGGGGAAACCCGTCGTGCACCTGGTGGACGCATACTGCAAGTCTCATCGACTGCAGGTGCGTTCGAGCTACTCTGCGGAAACACTGGCAGCAGCCCACAACTTGGAAGACTGCTACCCGACCATTGTAACGCTCCACGAGCTACACTCGGGACCATTGACCCCCACACAGTTGAAGAACATATTGGAAATGGGTGGTCTATGTATCAAAGTCACTCTGACTATTGATGCCGAGTCTGTCTTCAAGTCTTTGTCTAGCAAAGATCTGAAGAAGCCCACAGAATGTACTCTGCTTGGGCACATCAGCTGGATCCGCCAGATGATGGAGCGCGGAATCGTTGAAAGCGTCCAATGGTGTGACACGCGGGATATGACTGCCGATGGTCATACCAAAGGTAGTATTGACCGCGCGTTGCTCCTACAGGTAATGGCCGGTCAGCAATCCTTCAAGCACGAGCTGAAGAAACATACTCCGTATAGGGCGGGCAGGTCGTCTCAGGACGGCCCTGCCTCCCGAGCTAGCGGGGAAACCCGCACGCAGGTGCGCTTTAGTAGCGAGGAAACTCGCCGGTAGCGAGGCTACTCGCGCGCCCTTGCCTTGTAGGCAGCCGCTGTTGCCTAGCACTGTTTTTTCCGCGTAATGTAGAAATTCGGTGCTTGCTCGTCTCCTCCCCCTCCAACTTTAAACGGAGAGGGTTAAAGGCGAGATGTAAATCGAGCATGCACCGCTGCCGTGCCTGGCTCAAGCCGGGCCCGGCCGAACATGTGATTGTGCCTCACCGAGGCGCACTACTCGCATCTGAGATCGGAAAAGACCTTTCTATTGAAGATGCCCCTTCTATCCTTTACTCCAGATCCCATGCTTCATCTTGCTCTCTTGCTCATGCGGTATGAGCCAAAGCCTGGGATATGGGAGCGCCTAAGGCGGAACATATATCTTGGCTTACCAGTGCGTTTTCGACTCACGGCGGCCCAGAGGCATACAAGACAGCCCCCAGAGCCGCCCAAGACGGCCCAAGACGGCCCCAAGACAGCCACAGACGGCCCCACAGGGTCAGAAGACGGCCGACCCCCAGATCGACTCCGACGACCCTTCAAAAATCCACCCAGGGCCCACAGGGTCCGAGAACGGCCTAAGGAGTACTCAGGACGGCCCAGGCGTCCCCCAACAGACTCTCACGAGGCCAGACAGCACAAACAAGAGGAGGCTCCCGAAGGCGCCCACGCGCCCGAGACGGCCCCAGACGACTCCGAGACGGCCCCCAACTGGCACCACAGACACCAGGACCTTCCCGGCTGGCGGGAATCGCGATAATCTGGTGAACGTCTCGCTGTTCGCCACCGCGAGCATCCTGGCCCACCTTACGGCACAAGCTTGCCGTCGAGGACGCTCACGAGGACGCCGGAGACGACGACGCAGATGACCTGCTTCCTCCTATCGGCCCGACTCGTCGATTCTTTCCGGCACAGGTTGCGCCGTGAGTCCGCTCGTCAGAGACCCCGGGGCCGGAAACGGCCTCCGGAGGCCGACAAATTCCACCACGACGGCGGCGACAACCACGACCGCGACGGATGTGACGACGACGACGACGACGAGACCGACGACGGCGGCGACGGCGATGGCGATCTTCAGGACGGCCAGCCCCTTGGCGCGGTTCGCCGCGCGGTCGTCGTGGGCAATGTCGAGCGGGTGGGACCCCGTGGCTAGCCGGCGGTGGGGGGAGAGCTCACGGCTGCCTGGCCGGTCATTCTGGCGCGTCGTCGTTTACGGTTTCCACTGGGCGGCTTCGGTCTCCAGGCCCCTGGCACACATTTCCTGGATACGAAACTTGACGGCATTCATCTGGGGACGTGTCCAGGAACCGCTTCGCGCCGCATGCCGGCCGCCCATGGCCATGCAGACTTTTTCGCGTCTTGAGACAAATTGAGAGCGCAGTCTCCTGGCAGGTTCTGCCTTCACGGGCTCGCAGAAAGCCCTGGGACCGTTAGGAACGAACCGGCTCCGGTTATGCGAACAGCACTCTGGGCATATTGTCGAGGCGTTCCGGCGCCGCGTTTTGGGAGAACCACGACGTTCGAGTCGGGGCCTCCGGAGCGTAGCCCCCCCCCCTCGGCCCCCACTCCGTCTGACCGCACGCACGGACCTAAGGTAAAGTTGCGCCGGGTTGCGTCCGCCTCGCCGCCGACGGACGTTAAATTCGGAGCAAGGCTCCTTCTCTGGACCCCCAGTCAACGGATCCCGAAAAGAAGCGCCAGGAGGGGGTCGCCATCTCACGGCGAAATCGAGGACGACAACCACGGCGACGACGACGACGACGACGACGACGACGACGGCGGCGGCGTCGAAAACCATGCACTTTTTCGCACTGCAGCACAGATGTCATAAAAAAACAACGTGTTTTCGTTAATCGCAGGCTGGGCGAGATTAGCAAAAATCCGAGTGTTTTGGGGTTCCAACGCGAGCCCAGCTCCTCCCTTGAATTCGGAGCAAGGCTCCTTCTCTGGACCATCCAGTCAACGGATCCCGACAAGAAGCGCCAGGTGGGGGTCGCCTTCTCACGGCGAAATCGAGGACGACGACCACGGCGTCGACGACGACGACGACGATGGCGGCGGTGTCGAAAACGATACATGTCGCACTGCAGCACAGATGTCACCCACGTGTTTTCGCTAATCGCGCCCAGGCTGGGCGCGATTAGCAAAAACCCATGTGTTTGGAGTTCCAATGCCAGTCCAGTTCCTCCCCTCGACCCCCTCCTCTCTGTCTTACTCTCGGTCCATATTCACGGACCTACGTTACGTTGGCGCGGATTGCGGCCACCTCGCCGCCGACGATCACAACATATGCAGCAATGCCTGGATCTTCGAGTCAACGAATCCAGGAAGGGATGCCACGAGGGGATCGCTTTCGGACAACGAAGTCGAGGACGACAGCGACGGCGACGACGACGACGACGACGACGACAACGACGACGACGACGACGACGATGACAGCGGCAGTGTCCAAAACAAACGTTTCGAACTGCAGCACAGTAGTGAACAGAAGCGACGTGTTTTTGCTATTCGCGCCCAGCCAAATCGCGATTAGCGAAACCCCGAGTGTTTTGGGGTTCCAGTGCGAGCGTTGTCCCATCATTCGGCCCCCTCCACTCCGTTATACAATCGCCCCAAATTTACGGCCGACGTTACGCTGCAGCGGAATGCGTACGCCTCGCCGCCGCCGCCGAACACAAAGTGTGGAGCACGGCTCCTTCCCTGGATCCTCGAGCCAGCGCATCCCGAAACGGAGCGTCAGGAGGGGGTCGCCTCCTCACGACGAACTCGAGGACGACAACGATGGCGACGACGACGACGATGGCGGCGGCGGCGAAAACAAAACAATTCGCACTGCATACTTTCGGCCCAAAGTGGTGGATCTGCGCGCCACCACTTCGATGCGTAGACAGCTGGCCCGACGCGATGCGACGTCCAGCAGCTGCTAGCCGCGCCGCGCACCAGGCACCCAGACGTCAAGCGGTGCCAGCCCCGCCGCGCACCAGGCAGCCACGGCCCCAAGCCAGCCCCAGGGGCGCCCAAGACGGCCTCAAACGGCCCCAAGACGGCCCAAAGGGCACCCAAGACGGCCCAAGACGGTTCCCAAGGAGAAGGAAGCGCCCGCCATCAGTGGCCGCATAGGGAGCGTTGCCCTCCTCCGTGGGTGCGGGCGCGAGCTAAAGAGCGCCGAATAATGAACAGCAACATGGACGATACTTCCCTTTGCTATTGCCTCCCAGCTCCAGGGCGCCCTTCGCCGCTGCCGCCCAAGTGAGGCGAGATACACCAGAGGCCTCCAGTGAGCGCAGAGGTGCGCGGAGACGGCGCCCAAAAGAACGTGCCTCCCTGCGCGTCCACAGTGAGCCCCCATGCACAGCCCACCGTGCGACATTTCGAGTGCCCTGAGGCAGCATCGATCTCTCCCGTGGGCACGAAGCAGACAGCAGCAGCGGCGGCACACAGCAGCAGCAAGCAGCGGCAGGCAGCGGGTAGAAACACGCACCAAGCGGAACTGGCCATCAGCAGCAACCTGCAGCCACAAGCAGCAAGAATACGCAGCAGCGGCCTCAAGCACTACCAAGAGTACAAACAATGGCAGCAAGCAGCAGCACGCAGTGTCATGCGCGGAATGCGAGATCGGGCCCCACAATCAAATGCCAGTTCGTCCAGATTTCGTGGACGAAGGAGTCCACGGGTCAGTCCTACCGACGTCGCCAGCCTCCTTCCGGTGCCCACAACCTACGACGACCACCACCACCACCACCACCACCGCGACAACTACGACGGGTACGACGGCGGCCTCGCGGCGCCGACGACAACGACGCCGACGATGACGGCGACGACGGCGGCCCCGCGACGGCCAAACTGCTGGAGCGCTGCCAAAGCTCGGTCGCGAAAGCGCGGTCTCGCTGCCGCCGCCGCCGTGCTTATAGATTTTCGGCTAAATCTCCGCCGTTCCTCCGAGAACCATTCCAGAAAGATGTCGTGGACGGAGTCCACGGGTCAGCCCTAGTCTGTACTACAATTCCGGGCGAAGCGCGCGCGAGAAGTACAAGCAGTGGCAGCGCCCCGGGCCGCCCAGAGAGCTCGCAGGCCGCCCGGAGAGCCTCCGGGCGGCTGCCCGACGGGCCTGGGAGGCCCCCGGACCGCTCGCGGACTGATCCAGGAGTCCCAGATCGCCCCAAGACGGCCTCAGGAGGTCCCGAAGACGGCCCAAGACGGTCTAAGAGTGTATCCGAAACGCTTACGACGGTTTCAAGACGCCTTCAAGACGGCCCGAGACGCCTCCACGAGGCCCCCAGAGCGCTCGAAGTGCACCTCCAAGAGGGGCCGCAGAAGCCAAAATCGTTGATTTTCTGTGTTTTTTTCGCTGTTTCTGGCCTTCTCGCTTTTTCGGCTGTCCGACGCTCCACGGCCGCTCAAGAGGCCCCCAAGACCGTTCCAAGACGGCCCAAGAGGCCTTCAAGACGGCCCCAAGACGGCCCAAGAGGGCCCCAAGACGGCCCAAGAGTCGCCCAAGACGGCCCAAGAGGGCCCCAAGAAGTCCCCAAGAGGCCCCCAGGAAGCCCCAAGACGCCCTAAAGAAACGCCGCGACGCTCCCAAGACTTCCCCAGGAGGCCCCCGGACGCTCCAAAGAGGCTCCAAGAGGCCCCCCAGAGGCCGCCAAGCGCCCCAAGGGGCTCCCCAGAGGCCCCAAAAGAGGACCCAAGAGGTCCCAAGACGCCCCAAAACTGCTACCAAGAAGCCCACAAACTGTCTCCCAGAGGCTCCTGAGAGGCCAACCGCGAGATCCCAACCAACATCCAAGAGATCTCTTGCCCATTACCCAGGCCCGCGGCGAGATTGCCCGCAGGCCACTACAGCCGGTTCGGGGGCCCTACATATCCCAGCACCCGCACCCTTGGCTGTATCGATGCAGGGCCTTGGGGGGCCGAAACCTCGGGAAACTCAGATCGTCTTGGGCGGTGTCCAAGGCCTTGGGGTACGTGTGGGGGCCAATCGTGGCGCAGTGGAATGGCCAGAACCTTCGGATTTTCGCTAATCGCAGAGAGGCCGGGCGCGATTAGCGAAAACCCTATGTTTTTTGAGACTTCCACGCCCGGCCTCAATCGGTTACGATAGCCCTCTTGGGTCGGGCGCCTCGTGGGGCGACTTGGGACAATCTTGGGGGTGTGAGGCCGTCTCGGACCTCGCGTTGGGCTCCCGTGGGCGGCATCTGCGGCTGTGCTGGGCCCTGCTGGGGGTCACTTGAGGCTTCGGCGACACGTGCGAGTTCGGGACCAACGCCTGGACCTGCGGGCCGTGGATTTTCCATGGGTTCACACTAGTCTCTACTACATTGCAGGGCCCAGTGCGTACCAGAAGGGCGCAGGATCAAGTGACCAATAATCGCCCCGGGCTGGCCCCGGGCAGCCCCGGGAGGCCCCAAGACACGCCAAGGGGGCCCCAAGAGGCCCCCAAGACGGCCCCGGAGGGCCCCGGCACGCCCAGCGAGGGGCCCAAGACGCTCGAGATTGGCCCAAGACGGCTCCAGAGGCCTCCAAGACTCCCCCAGAGGCCTCCCAAGAGGCGTCCCAAGAGGGCCCCGAGCGGCAGAAACCGTCGATTTCCATTGTGTTTTTCGATGGCTCCGGCCTCCTCGCCTTTTCGGCTTCCCGACGCTCCAAGACGGCCCAAGACGTCCCCCAGACCGCTCCAAGACGGCCGAAGAGGACCCCAAGAGAGCCCCAAGACGGGCCAAGAGGGCCCCAAGACGGCCCCAAGACGGCCCAGGACGGCCCCAGGACGGCCCAGGAGGCGCCCAAGACGGCCCAAGAGGCACCCAATACGGCCCCAGGAGCGGCCCAAGACGGCCCAACAGAGCCCTAGAGGCACCGAAGCCGGCCTCAGACGGTCCCAAGACGGCCCAAGAGGCACCCAAGACGGCCCAAGAGGGCTCCAGAGCCCCCCAGGAGACCCAAAAGAAGCCCCCTCGAAAGGGCCCCCACGAGGCCCTAAGTGGCTTCAGAAATGCCTCCACGAGGGGGTGAGCGGACGAGAGGCGACAGGCATATCGCGGACACAAAAGAGGCGTCTTCGACGCTCCCAGGGCCTTAGATGTTTGTCTCATGGGGAGCGCCGTCGGACCTCCGAACTTGGATCCTCGAGGCTCCACGCTCGAGGTCCTCCGTGACGCGCTCTTCAAACGGAGGCTCCCAAGAGCGAGCCGCAACGTCAAGATCTCTGAAATCCACAGCTCCCCAGAGCGAGCGGTGACGCAACCAGCCCTTTACGCCGAGGCCCGGTCCACGGGATCGCCCGAGGAAGAGCTACATGATGATCGGCTAGGTGGACCACTAGCGCAGGCGCGCCTCGCGCCTCTGCTGCTTCGACCGCTGTTGTTTTTACCGCTGCTTGCCATCGTCGCCGCGGCTGCTCCCGCTGCTGCCGCTCTCCCTAGGACGATAACCGCAGCCAGTCGACCAATTCGAAGGCCGGCAGCACAGGAGCAAGCGCCCCCAGAAAATGCGGAGGAATGCGGGGACGCCGAAAGACAACATGTCCACACACACACACACACACACCGCCCCCTCCAACCTCCCCCCCCCGCGAGGCCCCCGAGACGCTCCACTTCCACGTCCACGCCATGGCGGGCAGATTCCGCGGCCGGAAGGCCGCGGGTCAGCCCTAGTCTCTACTACATTGCAGGGGCACGTGCGTGCGGGAAGGGCGCAGGCTCAAATGTCTCAAAACCGCCCCGGGCTGGCCCCGGGCCGCCCCGGGCCGCCCAGGCAGGCCCCAGGACATGTCGAGAGAGCCCCCAGAAGCCCCCCAGACGGCCCCGGAGAGCCCCGGCACGCTGAAAGATGGGCCCAAGACGCCCGAGATTCGCCCCAGGCGGCCCAAGAGGCGTCCGAGACGCCCGAAGAGGCCTCCCAAGAAGCCCCCCAAGAGGGCCCGGAGCGACAGAAATCGTCGATTTCTATTGTGTTTTTCGATGTTTTCGGCCACCTCGCCTCGTCGGCTTCCCGACGCTCCAAGACGGCTCAAGAAGCCCCCTCGACCGCTCCAAGACGGCCGAAGAGGACCCCAAGAGAGCCCCAAGACGGGCCAGGAGGGCCCCCAGACGGTCCCAAGACGCCCCAGGACGGCCCCCGGACGGCCCAGGAGGCGCCCAAGACGGCCCAAGAGGCACCCAAGACGGCCCCAGGAGCGGCCCAAGACGGCCCACGACAGCCCAAGAGGCGCCGAGGCGGGTTCCAGACGGCCCCAAGACGGCCCAAGAGGCACCCAAGACGGCCCGAGAGGGCCCTAAGAGCCCCCCCGGGAGGCCCAAACGAAGGCCGAAGAGGCTCCGAAACGGCCCCCACGAAGCCTTCAGTGCCTTCAGAATTCCCTCCAGGAGCGGGGGAGCGGACGAGAGGCGACAGGCATATCGCAGGCCAAAACGCCCCAAGAGATCCCCAAACGGCCCCCACGAAGCCCTAAGTGGCCTCCGAATTGCTTCCAGGAGGGGGGGAGCGGACGAGAGGCGACCGGCATATCGAAGGCACAAAAGAACAATGTTGGACGCTCCGAGGGCCTTCGATGTTTCTCCGTTGGGGAGAGTCGTCGTAGGATCGACGATTGCCGACCGAGGGCAGCGAATCCAGTGGAGGCCCAAGAGGCCCCCAGGAGCCCAAAAGAGATCCCCAAGAGGTGCCACGGGGCTTAAAAACTGCTTCGAAGCGAGGGGGGCGGACGAGGGGACCGCTTCAGGAGGTTTTGGATGGTTTTGGGTCTCAAAATCGTCCGCTGCACGACGGTTTTGGAAGGATTTTGGCCTTCTCGCCGTTTCCGCTTTCCGACGCTCGAAGACGGCCCAAGAGGCCTCCAAGAGCGCCCCAGAACGGCCCAAGAGGTTTCCAAGAGCGCCCCAAGACAGCCCAAGAGGGCCCCAAGACGACCCAAGAGACGCTCAAGACGGCCCACGAGGGCCCGAAGACAGGCCCAAGAGGGGGCCAAGAGGGGGACCACGGACCGAAAATCCGAGCCTTCCGCCCCAAGAGGGCGCCAGGAGGCCCAAACAGGCCCCCAAGAGGCCCCAAGGGGCCGCCAAGAATCCCCCGAAGAGGCCCCAGGAGGCTCCCAAGGAGCCCAAACGAGGCCCCTACAGAGGCCCCAACAGCTTCCAAAATGGCCCCGAAGAGGCCTCGAGCCCGCCTCCGAGCTTCCTCGCCGCGAGGGTGCCAACATGGCCCCAGACCGGCCCAGGACGGCCCAAGGCGCGCTCAAGACGGCCCAAGACGATTCCAAGACGGTCCCAGGAGGGTGCGCCCAGGACGGCCCAAGGACGCGCCCGTTCGGGGCCTCAAGACGGGCCAAGATGGCAAGAGAGTCCCAGCTGGCAAAAATCGTTCATTTTCCATTGTTTACTGTTACACCCTTTGCGTTTCCCGCCGTTTCCGGCGGTCCGATGCACCAAGAGGCCCCAGAAAGTCCCAGGAGGGTCCGAGGAACCGCCCAGGAAGGCCCCAAGACGGGCCAAGACGGACCCAGCACAACCCAAGGCGCGCTGCGACGGCTCAAGACGGCTCCAAGACAGCCCCAAGAGGGTGCCAACACGGCCCCTGCTGGGCCCAGGACGGCCCAAGGAGGCGCACAGGAGGGGCCCAAGACGACTCCAAGGCGGCCTCCTCACGGTCCCAGACGGCTCCAAGACAGCCCCACGAGGACCCCGATGGGCCCAGGACGGCCTACGGACGCGCCCATGAGGGGCCCACGACGAACCAAGACGGCCCCATCAGGGCAAACGGCGCCCTCAAGACGGGCCTAGACGGCTCCAAGACGGCCCTTTGAGGGAGCCAACGCGGCCCCACACCCTTCGGGCGCACACTTGGGGGGGCTGGGAGCTTGCGACAAGTCTCCCACATTCATTGTCCTGCCCCATTCTGTTCGCCTGGAGGCCTCCTCCAACCCTGTGGGCGAACAAGAGGAATCCCAGCGGGACGCCAACCCTGGGGCCCGTGGGCCCCGCGCCGCTTGGGCAGAAGACGAACGCCGGGTCTGACAGGCCAGCTACCGCCCCCCTTTGCCCGATATGCTGTGCCATTCTGTTCCCCCAGGGGCCTTGGCAAACTCTTCGGGCCAAGCAGACCGGACCCCTGGGACAGCAGCCAATTGATATGACCCTGGGACCTCTCCGCATTCTTCGGACGAGCATCTGGGGGGCCCAGGAGATTCGGGCATGTCTTCCCCATTCCTTGCCCTGTCCCGTTCTGTTCGCCCGAAGGCCTCCACAGACCCTCTGGGCGAACAGAATGGGACATGGCGAACAAACCCTCCCGTTGGCGGTGACGCGACTGGATCGCACCATCAAGGCGCGCCCGGAGGTGATGGCCGACCCAACAGCGGTTTCTCTTAAGAGTTCACTGGATTTCAATTTGTCTTGAAGCTCTCTTGGGCCCTCCCTGTGGATCCTTGCGAGCCTCCCCGGCGCTTGGGGTGGCTTTCCCCGATGGCCTCCCGAGCCCTTCCCCGAGCGCTCCTGAGACGCCTCAGATGGGCTTCGACTTCGACGCACATCCCCGAAAGACTTCGAAACTGTCCTCAATGGGAGGGGAGTGAACGAGCAGCGCGCTGGGCCAAGCTGCTGCAGCGCTGCAAGAGCTCGGACACGAAGGCGCGGTCTCGCTGCCGCCGCCCGAGCCGCCGCCGTGTTTGTAGATTTTCGGTACAATCACGGAGTCCACGGGTCAGCCCTAGTCAGCTACAGCGCTGGGATCAGCGCGTGCGAGAAGGGCGAGCAGTGGCAGCCGGCGCTGGCGCTGTTGAGCGAGATGCGGGAGGCGAAGCTGGAGCCCAATGTCATCTCTACTACCTACATTGCAGGAACATGCACGCGCGAAAAGAAGGTGCAGCGCGGGCGTCCCCGTGCGCGTCCGGGTGGCTTCGGCCAGCTCCAGGGCGTGTCCGGGCGGCCCCGGCCCATGAGCGCTCCAAGACGCCCCAAATTCTCCAAAACGCCTCCGCAGCCCCAAGGTGACACCCTGAGCGCTCCAAGAGTCCTCTCCAAGGGGCCCCAGAGGCCAGAATCGTCGATTTCCTTTGGTTTTATACGGATTTGGGCATGCTTGCTTTTTCGTGATTTTGGCATGCTTGCTTGTTCGTGCTTCCGACGCTCCAGGCGGGCCCCCGAGGCCGCCAGGATCACCCCTAGACGGCTCAAGATCGCCCCAAGACGGCCCACGAATATCCGAGGGGCCCCAAGAGGCTCCCAAGACGGCCTCAGGTAGCCTCAAGAGAGCTCCAAGACGGTCCAAGGCCTCCCGGACGCCCCGTGACGGTCCAAAAGGCCCCAACACGTTCCAAAACGCTCCCAGAGCAGCCCAAGAAAAATTTCAGAATGGCCCGAAAAAGACTCCACAAGGACCACCAAGCAGGCCCAGAGACGCCCACTAAAAGAGCGAGCGATCGGTGAAGTACAAAGCTCTTCTCACCAAGGCTCCCAAGAGCGAGACGCAGCGTAGAGGGCTCCCCCAGGCACAGCTCCCAAGAGCGAGCGGTGACGTCGGGACACCCTTCCGACCTCTCACACAGGAGCACGCACGCACAGCACGCACGCACAATAGATTTCCTGGGCTGTCCCCCAGAAGAGGCTCGGGGGGACAGCATGGGAACGGCCCCAGAGGCGCCCCAAAAACCTTCAAGAGAAAAGGCCCCCCGGAGGCCGCAAGACGGCCCAAGAGGGCCCCAAGAGGCCCCTAGGAGGCCGCAAGACAGCCAACGAGGCCCCAACAGGCCCCCAGGAGCTCGAAAAGAAACCCCGAGAGGCCCACTAACCGTTCCAGCGCCCGCCATCAGGCTTCGAAGAGGCAACCGGAAAAAAGTTACCAGAGCCCTCCGGGTAACTTTTTTCAAGGCCCCAGGTGCTTTCAAAATTGACTAGCGGCGAGACGTACACCGCAGACCCATCATAACCGTCTGTGACGCTCCGAAGGCTGTCTAGGCGCAGGTAGAGCGGAAGGCGGACGAAGAGAAGGAAGCGATCCAAGAGGGCCTCCGAAACGACCCAAGACCGCTCGAAGACGCTCCAGACGAGCCGTGGCAAACGAAATCATTAATTCTTCCATTATTTCTGAAAACGAAACAAAAAAACAAAAAAACAAAAAAAACAAAAAAAAAAAAAAAAAAAAAAAAAAAAAAAAAAACCTTCTCGCCATTTCGAGCGAAGACAGGCCCAATACGGCCTTTTCGAGCCAAGACTGGCCCAAGATGACGTGGACGAAGTCCACGGGTTCGCCCTAGTCTCTTCTCTATGGCAGACGGAAGCGCGTGCGAAAAGGTCGTGCGGTTTGCCCTCCCTGGAGGGCCATCTTTCGACACCCATCACGCAGATCCTGGCCCCCGAGCGTCACAAATCGAGCCCACCCCCAAAGACGCGCCGAAGTGGCCATCAGAGGCTCCAAGGAGCGTCCAAGAGGCCCCCTAGTGGCCCCCAACAAGGCCCACGAGGCCCCCGAGAGGACCCCACCAGGGCTCTACAGGCCTCCAAGCGATTCCAATATAGGCCCCCAACAAGGCCCACGAGGCCCCCTAGAGGACCCCACCAAGGCTCTAGAAGCCTCCAAGAGACTCCAATGGTCCTCCGAAGCATGTCCCCAGAGGCCACAATCCTTCATTCTTCCATGGTTTTTGAAGGAATTTTGCCTGCTCGCCTTCTCGGCTAGCCGACGCTCCACGACGGCCAGAGAGACCCACAAGACCGCCCCAGGACGGCCCAAGAGGCCTCCAAGCGCGTCCCCAGACGGCCCAGGGAGCCCCAAGATGGCCCAAGAGGCGCCCAAGACGGCCCCGGAGGACCCCAAGGCAGGCCCAAGAGAGGGCCAAAGCACTGGGAAAAACCTTGACACTCCGAGTCTTGGGCCCCCATAAGCCCACACAAGGCCCCAAGGCCCGCCCAAGAGGCCGCCAAGAGCCTCCAACAGTACCCCGACGCATGCCCCCAGAGGCTAAAATTCTTCATTTCTCCATGGTTTCGGAAGGAATTTTGCCTCATCGCCTTCTCGGCTAGCCGACGCTCCACGACGGCTGGAGAGACCCACAAGACCGCCCCAGGACGGCCCAAGAGGCCTCCAAGCGCTTCCCCAGACGGCCCAGGGAGCCCCAAGATGGCCCAAGAGGCGCCCAAGACGGCCCTAGAGGACTCCAAGCCAGGCCCAAGAGGGGGCCAAAGCACGGGGAAAAACCTTGACACTCCGAGTCCTGGGCCCCCATACGCCCACACAAGGCTCCAAGTCCCCCCCAAGAGGCCGTCAAGAGCTTCCAACAGTACCCCGAAGCATGCCCCCGGAGGCCAATATTATTTATTTTTCCATGGTTTTTCAATGAGTTTTGCCTGCTCGCCTTCTCGGCTGGCCGACGCTCCAAGACGGCCGAAAACACCCACAAGACCGCCCCCAGGACGGCCCAAGAGGCCTCCAAGCGCGTCCCCAGACGCGCCCAAGACGGCCCCAGAGGACCCCAAGCCAGGCCCAAGAGGGGGCCAAAGACCGGGGAAAAACCCTGACACCCCGAGCCCTGGGCCCCCATACGCCCACACAAGGCCCCAAGACCCTCCCAAGGGAACGCCAAGAGGTCCCCAGAGGCCCCCAAGAAGCCCAAAGCAAGCCCCACAACGGCCCCAAGAGGCCCCAAAGCTGCCTCCAAGAGGGACCCCAGACGCCTCTGAGCCATTACACAGGCACGGTGGCGGATTTCGCCGAAGGCCATGATGCGTGCCAGAAGGTCCTCTGTCTTGAAATGTCCGCCAGGCTCTCCAGGCCGCCCTGCGAGCCCCCAGGCCGCTCCGAGACGGCTCAGAAACGCCCACGAGGGCGCTCGGACAGACTAAGAGGGACCCAACCGAGCCCCAGGTCGGCCCCAGAGGCCTCCAAGGCAGGCCAGGAGGCTCCCTAGGCGCCCCAGGAGGACCCCCAGGAGGGACCCAAGAGGCAAAAATTTGCCCCTACCCTTCGGAAAACGTACATTTTGATATGCTCGCTCTTTTGGTCTTCACCGCGCCCAAGACGGCTATACAGGCCTTCCCGATCGCCCCAAGACGCCCCCAGAGCACCCCAGGAGGGCCCCCAAACGGCCCGAGGCGGGCCCGCGACGGCTCCAGAGACGCCCTAGACGGCCCAAGAGGCAACCAAGACAGCCCAAAGAGCGGTCAATAACAGCCCAAGACGGCCCCAAGACGGTCCGAGCTGCGCCCAAGACGGCCCCACACGGCCCCACGACGGCCCAAGAGGTACTCAAGACGGCCCAAGAGGGACTCAAGGGATTCCCGGGAGGCCAGAAAGAGGCCCCCAAACGGCCCCCAAGAGGCCCTGAGTGGCTTCCACCTTGCCTCTATGAGACGGGGGTCGGACGAGAGGCGAGGGCCGGACCGTATGCCCACAAGAGCTGTTTTCAACGCTCTGGGGCCCTTCCATGCTTGTCTTTTGGGGAGCGGTCCAGAGCGCCCCGGAGCGCTCCGGGAGCCCGTCGGGCGCAGGACCCTTGGAGGCTCCCCAGATGGCGCCATGAGGGCCCCACACGGCATGAGGGCCCCAGACGGTCCTTGCACGCTCCGGGAAGCCCCACAGAGCGTCCACGAGGCCACTCAAATGGGCACGACACGACCCAAGCGAGCGCCAAGGCGCTCCGAGAGGCCTCCAAAAGGCCTCACAAGAGGGTCCCGAGAGGTCAAAATCGTTTGTTGTCTTAGGCTTTTCCAAAGATTTCCCGCTTGCCGCCAATTCAGCTTTCGGACACTCGAAGCAGCCCTGGAAGACTTCAAGACCACCCCAAAAGGACCCAAAACGCCCCCAGGAGGCTCCCAGGAGGGCCCCAAGACGGGCCAAGACCGCCCCAGCACGGCCCAAGGCGCGCTGAAGACGGCCCAGGACGGCTCCAAGACGGCTCCACGAGGGTGCCAACACGGCCCCAGACGGGCCCAGCACGGCCCAAGGCACGCTCAAGACGGCCCAAGACGATTCCAAGACGGTCCCAGGAGGGTGCCAACACGGCCACAGATCGGCCCAGGACGAGCCAAGGAGGCGCCCAGTCGGGGCCTCAAGGCGGGCCAAGATGGCAAGAGAGCCCCAGCTGGCAAAAATCGTTTATGTTCCATTGTTTATTGTTACAGCATTTGCGTTTCCCGCCATTTCGGCGGTCGGATGCCCCAAGAGGCCCCAGAAAGTCCGAGGAAACGCCCAGGAAGGCCCCAAGACGGGCCAAGACGGCCCCAGCACAACCCAAGGCGCGCTGCGACGGCTCAAGACGGCTCCAAGACGGCCCCAAGAGGGTGCCAACGCGGCCCCTGCTGGGCCCAGGACGGCCCAAGGAGGCGCACAGGAGGGGCCCAAGACGACTCGAAGGCGGCCCCAGACGGCTCCAAGACAGCCCAAAGATAGTGCCAACAAGGACCCCGATGGGCCCAGGACGGCCTACGGACGCGCCCATGAGGGGCCCACGACGAACCATGACGGCCCCATCACGGCAAACGGCGCCCTCAAGACGGGCTTAGACGGCTCCAAGACGGCTCTTTGAGGAAGCCAACACGGCCCCACACCTTTCGGGCGAACACTTGGGGGGGGCTGGGAGCTTGCGACAAGTCTCCCACATTCATTGTCCTGCCCCACTCTGTTCGCCTGGAGGCCTCCTCCAACCCTGTGGGTGAACAAGAGGAAACCCAGCGGGCCGCCAACCCTGGGGCCCGTGGGCCCCGCGCCGCTTGGGCAGACGACGAACGCCGGGTCTGACGGGCCAGCTACCGCCCCCTTTTGCCCGATGTGCTGTGCCATTCTGTTCCCCCAGGGGCCTTGGCAAACTCTTCGGGCCAACCAAACCGGACCCCTGGGACAGCAGCCAATTGATATGACCCAGGCACCTCTCCGCATTCTTCGGACCACAGACCCTCTGGGCAAGCAGAATGGGACTTGGCGAACAAACCCTCCCGTTGGCGGCGATGCGACTGGATCGCACCATCAAGGCGTGCCTGGAGGTGATGGCCGACCCAGCAGCGGTTTCTGTTAAGATTTTACTGAATTTCAAATTTTCGTTAAGCTCTCTTGGGCCCTCCCTGTAGATCCTTGCGCTCCCCGGCGCTTTCGGTGGTTTTCCCCGATGGCCTCCCGAGCCCCTCCCCGGGCGCTCCTGAGACGCCTCAGCTGGGCTTCGACTTCGACGCACATCCCCGAGAGACTTCGAAACTGCCCTCAATAGGAGGGGGTTGAACGAGCAGCGCGCTGGGGCCAAGCTGCTGGAGCGCTGCAAGAGCTCGGACACGAAGACGCGGTCTCGCTGCCGCCACCCGAGCCGCCGCCGTGTCTGTAGATTTTCGGTACAATCTGCGCCGTTCCTCCGAGAACCATTCCAGAAAGATGTCGTGGACGGAGTCCACGGGTCAGCCCTAGTCAGCTACAATGCTGGGATCAGCGCGTGCGAGAAAGGCATGCAGTGGCAGCGAGCTCTGTCGCTGATCAGCGAGATGTGGGAGGCGAAGGTGGTGCCCGAAGCCATCAGCTTCAGCGCTGGGATCAGGGCTTGCGATAGAGCCGGGCAAGGACTACAAGCGATTTGGTGGCTCACTGCGACGCGGGATGCAAAGCTTGAGTCCAACGTCGCGAGCTTCAGTGATGCACTCGTTCTTGCGATACGCAAGTAAATATCGAGCAGCTCCACTTGCAATCCTGGAACCAATGCGTGCGAAAACGGCAAGTCACTGCAGTAGGCCTTGACATTGTTCAGGCGATCGGGGAAATCGAAGATGGACGATGGAGGCCAATGTGATCAGCTACGACGCTGGAACCAGCGCGTGCGAGAATGGCAGGCAGCGACACCAGGCTCCGTCGCTGTTCGGAGAGGGGGATGCGAAAATAGAGCCTACATCGTCGGCCACACCCCTGGAGTCAGAGAGTTCGAGAGTGCTGGCCGCCTTCACAACATATCGGTCGTCCTCGGGAAGGTGTGCTCTGTCTGTGGCCAGGACGTGCGAGCAAGACTGGCAGAGCAAACAGGCGATGTCGCTGTCCGACGAGCGTTGGGATCAGAGCGTGGGATCAGAGCGTGGGATAAGAGCATGCAGTGGCAGCGGGCTTTGAAACTGTCGGGCAAGATGTCGGAAGCGAAGCTGGAATCCAATGTTATCAGCTACAACGGTATAGTCAGCGCGTGCGAAGAAGGCGAGTGGCAGCTGGCTTGGGCGCTGCCAGGAGCCCAACGTCGCAACTTGCAGCGTTGGGACCAGCGCGCGCGAGAAGGGCGGGCAGTGGCAGTGGGCTCCAGCGCTGCCCCGCGAGAGGTGAGAGGCGAGGCTGAAGACCAACGTCATCCATCTATTCTGAGGCGGGTGTCAGCGCGTGCGGGAACGCTGGGCGCCAGAGCACGCAATTAGCTCAAAATCGCCGGCTGGACGCCCTCGAAAGAAAGGAGGAAGGAGAGCAGCAGCAGCACGAGGAAGAGGGGTATTGATGCTACTAGCTGCACCGAATCCCGAGGAAAACGATCGGCGCAACGGCCGCAAAAAGAGAACCTAATCCTCCTCTTTTGGGGGGGGTGCTCAAAGAGTGCGGCCTCCGCACAAACTCCCTTGAGCCACGAGGCAGGCTCAACTACCGCAGTCGGGGAGGCAGATCCGCGAGGGGAGGCCACAGCAAAATCAAGGAGCTGGAGGGGGGCCGAAGGAACCCACGAAAGTTGCGACGGTTGCGCAGCTGGTGGCCTTCCAGGGAGACGCGATGTCTCCACCGGGTGTGCGCGTCCCCTCACTCCGCTTGGCTTCCAGGAGCCCACGGTGACGTCAGCTGCGCAGTTGGCAGCCCCCCAGGAAGCAGCGAGGTCTCGACTAGATGCGCGCGTCCCCCACTCCGCTGGACCTCCCAGGAGCCCGTGAAAGTAGCGACCGTTGATCAGTTGGCAGCCCCCCAGTAGGAAAAGTAGGAGGTAGGAGGAGGGAGGCATGGAGGAAGAGGAGGAGGGGGAGGGGTGGATGAGAGGGAGGAGGGGAAGAAGGAGGAGACCCACAATCAGCTCTCTACCCAAAACGAGAACCCACTGCAGGAGGGAATGGAACTGGAACGCTCCAGCTCCTCATAATTCCCTGGAAGACCCCAGGAAGCCTGCCGAGGCCTCTGGATGCCCACAAAGAGCCGCGAACGTCCAAAACCTGTATCCTCGAACCTCGAATTCACCCTTCCTATTTCATTCCCTCTGAGGTGAATTCGTAGTTGGAGGAACCGGAGGATGAGCGGACGGCGTAGGAGTAGAAAGAAGGGGGGTGGCAATGACGAGGAAGGAATAGAACTCAGCTATGTCGCCCGCGTTGGGGCGAGACCCCCATCTTGAACGATTGGAGCAAAGCGCCGATCCTGAAATGCTACCAACGCTCAAGCGGTGGCATTATTCACCAAGGACCGACAGCGTTCCGATCGACAATCCAAGATCGAATACCGTATCATGTAAGTTTGTGGGTGAGCGAAATAAAGAGGCAGCGGTACCGCTACACATGATGAGGGGAAAGAGGAGAGTAGCACCCATATGAATCAAGTGTAGAAGAGAGCAAGGGAAAGAGACAGACACGGGTGTCATAGAGAGCTTTGATCCCACGATGGCCGTTGCAGAATTTGATCCATCCTTCGTTGCGCAGTAGGAATGGGGGGCGTTATGTATTGGAAGAGCAGGAAGCGGATGAGCAGGAGGAGGAGGTTTCGACGACGACGAGGATGAGGAGGAAGGAGCAGGAGCAGGAGGACCAGCGGAAGGCGGAAAATAGGCCAGGAGAGAGACAGCAACGACGAGGAACATGTCGGATCCAGAAGTTTGGCCACCGTTGGGCGAGAGCGCCAGCGCGGGCCAGTTGGGCCAACGTTGCAAAGGGACCATGACGTTGATAGGACCGAAGACGCTTCGATTCGAAAAGCACATGGAAAGCAATAGCTGGCAAGTCGGCGTGTGAAAAATACGCGGCAAAGGCCAGATCCCCGCTGGACAATGTCAGGGGAGAGAGAATGCGGAGCAGAAGGAGGAGGAGGAGGAGGAGGAGCCCTTCCACATACATAACAAAGTATCAGAGGAGAGGGGAGATTGTTATCCATGGTCTGTAACTGTAGGAAGGCGCATTAGGGGCGATACCGTACATGGACATTAGATTCGAACCCTGTGGCCCAAGATGCCCCCCAGACCCCCCGAGATTAATATTGATGGCGTGGCGACGGGGGGGGAGTGAGTGGACAGAAATATTCGAACCCAAAAGCACCGCCTTTACTGAGATCAACATTGATGTCGGGTGTGCGGGGGTGATTTAGAATCTCCCTCGAATGTGTAAGGGTTCGAATATATTGTCCATCTACTGTAGCGTCATACTTGCCATCCTACCTCATTCGCACCAATACCTTCCCATTGTGCCGAACTCTCTTGTATCCGACGAGTGCGGTGTCGACCTTGATCACCAAAATGGCCGCATCGTGTGATGTACAAGAAGACAGGCGGCGTGGCACATTGGACGAGAAGGAAGAGGTAAGGGGGGGCTCGTACATTGGAGATGGGAGGAGGAAGAGGAGGAGGATCAACAGCAACGAGAGAAGGAGGACTAGCAGGATCAGCGGGAGGCGAAGGAGGTGCCAGGAAGGAGACGGCAAAATATTACCCGCGCTGCGGCGAGAGCGCCGTTCTGAACGACGGGAGCACAGCGCCGATCCTGAAATGCGGCCACCGCTGCAGCGGGGGCACTATTTTTGAAAAGACCAAGACTGAAGAAATAGGAATTACCAATTAATGAAGCTTTGTGTGAAAAAAGGAACACGCGGAAGAGCTGGGAGCACGCTGGCGCAAGATCACAGGAGAAAGGAGAGTAGTATTCAGAGTGTGAAATTTTGCAGTGGCGAGAGTCCTTCCCACTCCTCTCCCTCCCTCCTCGCCTGCGGGCTGGATTGTTTAATGGCTTCACTCCCTGGCAGCCTTCTCGCAGAGGAGCTTTGAGGACTGCCGGACCCCGGCTACGCGTAAGAATGACCCTTCGCCGGAGCGACTCTTGGGTGCGAGGTGCGTGCCCGCAGGAGGTCGCTCAGCGCTGGCTTGTGCGCTTGGACTTGGCCCCCGCGCGGCCCCCTGAAGCCGCGAACCAAAGGTCAAACCTGCATGTAGCCGATGCCCGACCTGACCTTCGACAGATTCGCGCCGCGTCGACGCGGCGGCGAACGCGGCGGCGACTCCTGCACGGGCGTTCAAAGATTGAATGCCGCAGATAGCCTGGAATCGGTCGACATCAACAGATCCACGCTATCAGAAAACCGCGATCGTGCAGGGTTGAGCGAGCCGCGCGGTGTCAGAAACCAACGCGCCAGTCGTCACAACACGAACCTGCCGTATGCTAGGTCACCCGCCCCGGGCAGTGGGACCACCCCACGCTTCGCGTTTTCCCTTCCTGGGCCAGGGAGCTGCACTTCTCGAATCTCGGGGGAGCGGCGCGACTTCGGCATCGGCAGCGATGCTCTGCGCGTCACTGTCGGCACCGCAGGCCAGGGCCCATTTTGACCGATTTGGTATCGAGCCTGGCCGGCTCCGTTCAATTCCGGCATGCCGACGGCACGAATTTACCGCAACTTTCATTAGGACGTCCTCCCCTTGGCCGCTCTGCCTCGGACGCCAGATTGCCGAAGCCGAGCGGGGTGATTGAAAAAGAGCAGGAGCGTGAGGCACCGTGCTGGCAGTCCAGGGGACAACAAAAGCATTCCGCGGAGGAGGGAGGGAGGGAGGGAGGGAGGGAGGGAGGGAGGGAGGGAGGGAGGAGGGAGGAGGGAGGAGGAGGAGGAGGAAGAGGAGGAGGAGGAGGAGGAGGAGGAAGAAGGAGAAGAGGAGGAGGAGGGGGAGGAGGAGGAGGTGAGAGGAGGCGGGAGGAGGAGGAGGAGGAGGAGGAGGAGGAGGAGGAGGGCATCTTCGCGCGGCCGCCGAGCCTGGCGGAGGCGGCCGTCGGCGCAGTCCCAGCTCGCCGACGATGCGCGCGCCGTGGGCGAGGGGCCGCGCGCTCGGCCGCACGCTGGGCTGGCCCTCCGTGCCGACCGAGGCCGAGCGGGCCTGCCGCCGCCGCCGGGGCACGCGCAGCAGCAGCCGCCGCCCTGGTGGCCGGGCCACGCGCCGCCGGCGTGGGGCGCCGCCCCCGCCCGGGGCAGGAGAGGGGGAAGGAGGAAGAGGAAGAGGAGGACCAGAGTCAGCCCAGGATGCGCCCACGACGCTGCATACCATCCCAGCCCAAGTCCCACCCTCAGACGACCCGAGGGCTTGCTAGTCAGGCGAGAGTCACGTCTTGAAAAAGAACGTCCTAATTCTAGCTTCGTTCAACGGATATTCGGACCATTAATTTCAAGAAAGTGTCCAGCGAGAGCCCCGTCTTGAAGTGTAATTGCTGTGCCGGTTCACACAGATATCCATCATTGTTAAGCACGTCCCGTGCGAAAGCCCCATTGTGAAAAGGAGCCTCAAGTGCTCAAGTGCGTTAATGCGAGAGCCACACTTTGAATACCACCCGCCCCCCATCCTCGCAACTGCTGCAAACGCATAGAGCGAAGGAGCTCCGCGTTACGGTGAGGGCCACGTGTTGAAAATCGTCACGCCTGGAAGCGTTTCGGGCGAGAGCGCGCGCGGCGCGAAGGTGAAAGCCACAGCTTTTGAAAACCACTCGTCCTCTTTTTTGTAGCTCCTGCAAAGCTCAAGCTCCATGGTCATAGCGTTGGAGGGTGCAGACGAAACGCCCGACCAGCACGACTGGTGGTGTGACTAGGAGGAGTTATCTGTATGGACAAGGAGCGGAGGAGGACCTTATCGGGCGGGGCTAGGACGAGGATAAATCCGTTTCAGAGCCTTCTGGAACGCTCTCAGAGCCTTCTGGGACGCTCTGAGAAAGCCCGAGACATCCTCCAGAGCCGTCCGATCTCAGAGGTTCTCGATTCATCCTCACCCGATGTTACCCTTATCTTGGCTTCGTCTTACTTCAGATCTGGGCGTCGCCAGGAAATTGCGACCAGCAGCTTGCTAGCGTTTTCAGCTTCTGCAAACCGCTCCCAGGCCCCAGGACCGTCAAGAGACGATGTTTCCCCAATTAGGCTTGCCTAAGGGGTTCTTACTTAGTTAAAAGGTTCGTGCCTCGTATTCTTACGTTGCCCGTTGCCCAGAGGTTCCTCGGGTTCCTTGTGTTCCTCTGGTTCCCCGCCACCTGTGCCTCCTAGTGTTACGTTGCCCGTTTCCCGGATGTTCCTCGGGTTCCCCGGGTTCCTCGGGTTCCCCGGGTTCCTCGGGTTCCTCGGGTTCCTCGGGTTCCTCGGGTTTCCCGGAGGTTCCTCGGGTTCCTCGGGTTCCGCGCGTGCGTCTTATTGTTGCGTTGCCTGTTCCTCGGAGGTTCCTTGGGTTCCCAGGGATCTTCGGGTTCCTCAGGTTCCTCGGGTTCACCGCCCCCCGTTGCCCCAAGCAATGCCAAGTATGCCAACCCATGCAAACCAATGCCAAGCAATGCCAACCCATGCAGAGCAATGCCAAGCACTGCCAACCCATGCCAAGCAATGCCACGCAATACCAAACGATGCGCCCATGCAATAGGTTTTCCCCTAATTGGGGTCGCGCTGGGTTCATCTCGATGAAGAGCGCGGTCCCCGCGCAGGGGTCCTAGACCCCTAGAGGTCCACGTCAAGAGCAGGAGGGAGGAGAGGAAACAGGAAGGAGCAGGAAGGAAGTTAGGACAAGGGCCTCTGCGGTTCGGTCCGCTCGGCTGCTTCGCGATCGGCTGCATCCGGTCGGCTCGGTTCCGTCGGCTGCTGTGTCGCCGCTGCGCCGCTTCGATTGAGCGACTCGGGAAGAAGAGATATGGCCCAGGGAGAGGGGTCAACGTGCACCGAAAACAACGGAGTTCCGGACGTCTGGGGGTCCCCGTCGCCCTCCCAGAAGGGATGGGGACCTCATTTCGGCCGCGTGGGGCGCATTCGGGGCGCCCCTCGAGAGAGGAAGATCGCGACGGAGAAGCTGGAGTCAGAGCTTGAGCTTCAGAGGAGGCAAAGGTACCCATACGGCTACCCTTCCCTCGTCCCTTTGGGGGGCCTCCTGGGAGGCCCCGTCGACACAGCTGGATTCGCCTCGAAGTCAAGGCCAGAACGCACCCCAGAACAGGTCTAGGGAGTAATGGTACAGGTATTTGCTCGGTTTCCCAGAGCTGGAGCAGTCAGCAGGAGGAGGTAAAGCAGGAGGGGGTGAGCAGGGGGCCCACTGACCTCTCTGCGAGCAGCGCGCGCAAGGCACGGAGGGGAGCGCTGAGAGGCTCAGGCCGCCGGGCCCTGCGAGTTGTTACAGCCTGCGGGCCCCAGAGTCCTGGAGCCCTCGGCCCCTTGCCTGGGGGGCAGTGTTTCGCGCGGGCCGCCTCGTGGGTGCCCCCGAGGCCAGAAGGCGGCCCCCAGAGGCCGAAGCGGAGGCAGAGCGCGGAGGCTGAAGGTCACCACGTGGGAGGCCTCCGGCGGAGAGCGCCCTGCCCTTCGCCGCACCGAGGCGGCGCCGCACAGGACAGGAACCCGCGAGGGAGTCGTGGCGTCGGAGGTCCACGCCAGCGTCCCCAGACCTCCGAACCTCCGAAGCTGCCTTGCTTTCGATGCGCGGGTCCTCCCAGAGCTCCCCAGACATGCTCACATCATTAAGAATCAGGACGGGAGGTTTTTGGCCAATTTCGGCCTCGGAGGGCCCTCGCCGGGCCTTGGGATCGTCATAAAACGATTCAGGATGAAAAACGGGTCCTAGGGAAAGGGTCGGGACGTCCAGGGACCCCGTATTGAAAAAATCAGGTCGTCGCGTGTCTGGGTCCCGACCCTGAGATCCGGGCGATGCAAATGTGCCACGCCGAGCGTTTTCGCCCGGCTTCGGGCCCCGGGCCCCTCACAGATCGGTGCGGCAGAAAGATGGAGTTCAGTGCTCGAGTCGTGATCTCTGATGATGTTGCCTTTTTCTCGCGACGTCGGATCTCAGGGAGCCCCAGTCCCCTGGGCCAACTCTGCAGGGTGCCAAAAAAATAGAAAACTCACGACCTGAGCTATACACCATCTTCGGCGGCGAGCGAGGGGGCGATATGGAGAAGGAGACCTCGCGCCTTGCGAGAAGTTTTCTGCGTCTTCGGGGAAGCTTTAGGAAACTTCTCAGTCAGAAGGTCAGAGGACTTCTGAGCCTTCTGAGAAAGCCCGCGCCTTCATATTTCCCCCTCGCGCTCGCCGCCGCCATCTGTTTGCCCCATGTTTCGAGCCGGATCGCTCTGTGAGGGCCCCAGTGCCGGAAAAACGGCGCAATCGCCCGTCGTGCAAAATTGCAACGCCCAGATCTCAGGGGCGGCGCCTGGTTTTCGGGTCTTAGTTGGGACCTCAGGCGATCGCTCGGGATGATCCGAGCAGCCCCAGAACGCCTTCGGCGAGGCGCAGCTGTTTGAAAGCATCCCGAAGCTGGAAAACCGCTTTGGGAACTTACGAAAACGTCCGAAAACGGCCGGTTTCTCTTTCCTTCTGCTCCTTGCCTGCCGTCTCCGCCAGGCCCTCCTTCCGCCTGCCCGCCCGCCCCGCCAGCCCCGGCCTCCCGCCTGCGCGTTCGTCATCGTCTGCTTATTTCTCCCCTCCTGTCCCCCTTTCGCCAGGCAGCAAAGCATGCCCCGGAGCAGCACAGAGCTTCTTGGGACGATCCGGGCACCCCGAGAACGCCCTCGGCGAGGCCAGTTTGAAAGCATCCCGGAGCTGGGAAGACCTCTTTTGGGGAGCCTGCGACAACGTCCGAAAATGTCCCGCCACCGTGTCGGAGGCGTGGGTCGGCGCCGCCGTGCGGGCACCCGCCAGGCGCCCTGCCACCGCCCGGCGCCCCCGCCTGGCCGCTCGGCGCGCCGCGGCCGCCGGCACCGTGGCCAGAGCGGCAGGGTCGGCGACGCGCAAGAGCGACCCTTCGCCGGAGTGGCCTTCCCAGGCACGTCATCGCGTCGCAGAAGAGAACTATCATGACGAGAGGTCTTGGGCCACTTGGGGCCTCCGGGAGCCCTCGCCAGGCCTCGGGCCCGTCCAGAAACGACTTGGGATGGGAGGCCTCTTGAGGCTTCTCGGGGGCCTCTTGGGGGCGTCGTGGAGCCTCCTGGGCGCCTCTTGGGGCCTCCTGGGGGCCTCTCGGAGCAGAAGGCTGGGATTTTCGGTTCGTGTTCCCTCTCTTGGTCACCTTTTGGGGGCCGTCTTGGGTGCCTCATGGGCCGTCGATCGGGACCTCCGGAACCGCGCATTGAAAAAAAAACAGGGCGTCACGTGTCTGGGTGTGGTGCGGGCCCACGGGGGTCCCCCGAGCAGTGGACTGCGCGCCTGGATGTGGCCCCTCCGCGGCTCCTGAAGCCACGCACCAAAGGGCACCCGTGCCTAGGGTCACCTTTGCGCTCAGGCGATGAGTTGGCCCCGTGCCGCGCGGCGGCGAAAAAAGACCCAGGCGTGCCTGCTCCGCTCGGCGTCTCGTCGTCGTCGCTCCTATTTCGTCGTCGTTGTCGTCGTCGTCGTCTTCCTTCCTCCCTCGTCGTTGTCGTCGTCGGCGTCGCCGTCTCCTTCTTCGTCGTTCGCGTCGTCGCCGTCCTCCCTCCTCCCTCGTTGTCGTCGTTGTCGTCGTTGTCGCCGTCGTCGTCCTCCCTCCTCCCTCGTCGTCGTCTTCGTTGGCGACGTCGTTGTCGTCGTCGTCGTCGTTGTCTTCGTCGTCGTCGTCGTCGTCGGCGTCGTCGTCGTCGTCGTCGGAGTCGTCGTCGTCGGTGTCGTCGTCGTCGTGGTCGCTGTCGTCGTCGAAGTCGTTGGAGACGTCGTCGGTATCGTCGTCGTCGGTGTCGGCGGCGCCGTCGTCGTCGTTGTCGCTGTCGTCGTCGGCGTCGGGGTCGTGGCCAAGTGCCATCTGGTACCTACAGTCACGGTCTTGTCGTAAGAGGTCTCGCGACCAAGTTGCGGGTGGGAGGGTGGGATGTTTGCACGAGCAGTGGAGAGGACAGCTTCAAGACGGTCAAAGTGAGTTGCACCACATAGATCGCACCACATCGATTGCACAAGATAAGTTGCACAACATATCCTGCAAAATAGGGATTGCACCACATAGATTGAGCCACATGGACTGTGTTGCAGAGCTTAGTGTAACCCATATTGCACCACGCATACTGCACAGCATAGGTTGCATAACATAGATTGCACTTCGTGGATGGCACCACAAAAATTGCCGAAGCCAGGTTACTAGGAACACTCTGGTTAGTGTCAGCGTTGGCTAGCATAGTTTTACATACGGACATCCGTACGGGTTTCGCCCCCTGCCGCGGCCCCCCATTGTCAGATCGATACTGGCATGTTGATACTGACGCCAATGAGATGTTGATACTGACATGTCGTGGCGCCGTTTCCAAGACATGTTGGTACTGACGCCAATGAGAATGGTGATGGAGTTTTGCAAGCAATCGTGGTTTCCACGACGCAAAGACGGCGTAATTTACCAGGGATCGTGGTTTCGGGGACTCGAACAGTATATAATTTGCGAAGGATCGTAGCGTCGAGGACGCGAATATCGCGTCATTTGCAAAATCGTTGCTTCGGGCACATAAATTTCGATTTGGCTTAAATGCTCTATGTTTTACGCGGGGTCGTGGCCTGAAGGACGCGAATCTATAATAAACGACGAAGTTTATAGCTTCGAGGACCCAGATATTACATAATCTGCCATGGACTATGGCTTCGGGAACGCAAACACCGTTCATTGTACACGGGATTGTTGCTGCGGGGACGCGATTGTGGTGTATTGTATTATGGTGTATGGCCCCCGCGGCGCAAATATCGTGTAATCTACAAGCCTCGGGGACGCGAATATCGCATACATTACGACGAAGGCTTATGGTTTCGGGCACGCAAGCATCGAGTATTTTAGTTGGTTCTTTGCCTCTGGGGCGCGAAGCTCATGTATGTTCACGTGTCCCACGACCCCCCCAGGAACTCTGAGACCACCCGGAGTGCATGGTGAAGAGGTGGTTTGGGGTTCTTCTTCGCGCGGATTTCAACAACTTACAGTCGGAATCACGCAGTAGAACCATCACATAGGACATTGGAAATTGAAATTGGCGCAGGGAGCAGCAAGCCTAATCCTAATCCACGCAGCCTGAAGGCCCCAACGGATTGTCTTATCTATGTGTGTGATTTCTGCGTGTTGGCGTTCTCTTTCGGAGGCTTCCACATCCGAGCCCACATTGATGCAGTCCACTTCCACGTGAAGGGGGCAATGAAAAATCCAGACACCGTTTTGATGATGATCATCTTAGTTTCCAGATGTGCCAGGCAACACCATATTGTTCGATACGGTCATTGAAGACACATTCAAGGGACGTTGTGCGCTCACAGTCACGATTGGAGCAATGCCGCCAGTTTCTCGCGAATTCAGACCCCAGATGCATTGATGCCAAAAGTCAGCTTGTTATGGCATGTTGTATGGCATAGTACACTTGAACAGGGGGGCGATTCGCGCATGGCACGAGGCCTGTTTGTGTATACATATTTGCCGAACGATTTGCTGTGATTCCGCACACTTTGAAAATGTCCAACCAGAGCGATATTGGGGCAAGATTGCAAGGAGTGCCGAGTGTTAAGAAAAGGAGGTGGAGTGATGGGGACGATCGGAGTGACGAATTGAGGACAGTGCCGACTGGGAAGTGAAGGCAGGGACCTGCAGAGAAATGAAATAAATGACGGACAAGGTGAGTGAAAGACAGAAAGAATGACCGAAGGTGAAACAGACGTCGCCGGCTTCCGCGGCAGACAGATCGGCATCCAGAAGCAGCGTCGAGAATGTGTTCGCATGTGGCAGGAGATTAATTGAAGTACGCGCCGTGTTTATCCGTGCGCGCGGCCAACAAATGTGCATACGACACGAATGCCGATAGCAGTGGCGCCCAGCCCAGCCCGTTCCATGACAGTCATGCTTAGCTCAGAACAGCCTGATTAGGACAATTCGGCGCGTTCCGTCCATTTCAGAAATTCTCATTGCGGCGCAGCCCCGTTGGGCTAAGCCCAGCCCAGTTCATTCAAGATCATTCCAACGCACCCCTGCTTTGTCCAGACCGCTTCCATCAACTTTATTTAATCGCTTCGCTCATTCCGCCGGCCCATAATGTCACACCGTGGTCGCCTGTCCGAGTGGTCGTTTGCAGTGTGGAGCTGCGGCGTCGGGAGCTGTGTAGTGTTGGGGGCGTTCTTGGGGCCCTCTTGGGCCGTCCTGGAGGCCTCTGGGGCCGTCTTGGAGCCGTCTTGGGCCGTCTTGGGGCCCTCTTGGGGGCCTCTTGGGCCCTCTTGGGGCGATCTTGGAGGCCTCTTGAGCCGTTTAGGGGCGTCGGGGAACCGAAAAGGTTAAAACGCCCAAATCTGTCCAACACCAAAGGAAAAGCACAGGTTTTTGCCTCTTGGGGCCCTCTTGGGAGTTCTCTTGGAGGCCTCTTGGGGCATCTTGGAGGCTTCTTGGGCCATCTTGAAGACGTCTTGGGCCGTCCGGAGGCCATCTTGGGCGTCGTGGAGCGACCTTCGGGCGTCTCGGACCTATATTGGACCGTGTTGGGGGCGTTCTTGGGGCCCTCTTGGGCCGTCTTGGAGGCCTCTGGGGCCGTCTTGGAGCCGTCTTGGGCTGTCTTGGGGCCCTTTTGAGGGCCTCTTGGGCCCTCTTTCTGAATACCAGGGCACCCTAGGGCCCTTCTCGTCACCGTCGTTCGTGACGTAAGTCTCTGAATAGAAAGAAGAATGTGATGCGAACCCTTTTCGCTGTGTGAAGCGGCGGCGCGCCAACCCGCGCCGTCCTGTGGCGGTACTCCGCCTGATATATAAAACCCACCCGCCCACTGCCGAGCCAAACAGGCTGCAGGGACGGGAGACTCGAGCAGGCCCTTCACGATATATCCATCATGAACATCCTCGAAATCAGACAGGGGGAAAAGAGATCTGCTCGAGCTTGTCGTGCGTGGCACCGGCCGTGGCCACGTCGCTCGCAGGGGGCTGGACCCGCCTCCTGCCTTCCAGGATCTTCTTGGCCTCGCTGTGGTCGGTCTCGGTCGTCTCGTCGAAGATCCCTTTACCAAGGGCCGACGTTTGCGAGCCGACAGGAACCTCTCGTCGTGAACGATCTTCCAGCGCTGGCTCTTCAGGAAAGAGTGAAGCACGTTGAAGGCCTGCTGGCTGGCTTTGGTCATGCCGTCGGCCAGCTGGGCATGGCTATGCACCCAGCGCACGATCGTCTCGCCCTCCTCGAGGGCCCGGCGCAAGGCGAGCGCCTCTATGGCCGTCCTCTTTTCATCGAGGCCCAAGCCGGCCGACTCAGACTTCACCACGCCGTCGTAGAACGCCTTGCAGTCCGTCACGAGAGCTCCTGGGATGTGATGCAGAGCAGCAGCACGGTTGTGGAGATCGACCGAACCAAAGAGCACCTCGTAGAGCACCAGGCGCACCATCATCTGCTCGCCCTCCGCGTCGCTAGCCTCCTGGATCTCTGCGGACAGGCTGGACCTGGCAACCCGCTTGAGCTTGCGAGATCCCCAGTCCAAGACGGTAAAGTCGCATGCCTCTTGAAAAGGTCTTTCTGCCGAACTGAGAGCTGTGACGTGACCTCTTTGGGAATGTCCATCTGGTCGGCTGGCCCAAGCAGCGTCGCACCAGGTGTAGATACGAAAATCGGGACCACCTCGTCCGCATCCTGGCAGTTGGTGGCGAAAGATCTGGATGCCGTCAGTCCGATTGGCTTTGACCATCTTGGTAATGTTGTTCGCTATCGAAAAGAGCTTGTAGTCACCATTGGGTGTCTTGCTTTGAACCTCGGCAACCCATGCTGAAACCCAGGGAAGTGCATTGACACCAAGCCAAGAAAGAGCTCCACACCAAGTTCTCAGAGTACTCTGGTCCGCCTCGGTCAATCGGTCGCCGCTCTTGGCCTTCGGGTACTTCGGGAAGATCTCCTTCAGCTTGTCAATGTAGCCCTGCTGGTGCTGGAAGAAACCCTTCTCGTTCCTCACGATCGTAACGCCGCACTGCTCGATGGAGTCGATCCCGTCGCCCATGTCCTCCCAGGTGCCTCACGCGCAGAGGTCCTTGATGCTCTTCAGCGCCTTCCGCCGTGATGGATGGTCTCGGTCTCCGCAGAGAACGAAGTCATCCACGCGGCACATGATGAGCCCCAGCAGCGCCATGGTCTCAGGACAGCGTAGACTCCACAGGCATGGTTCGAGATCGCACGCTTGCAGCCCCAGCTTGGCGAAGTCCTGCTTCACCGTCTGCCACCATTTGCGAGGAGCCTCGCCGATGCCGCACCCTGGCTTCACCACGCGTAGCACTTGGCCAGGTTGAACACCAAACCCAGCAGAGAGCGCCTCGTCGGCTTCCACGAAGAGGTCCTTCTTCAGGTCGTTCGCCTGCAGGAACGCACTGGTCACGTCGCCCTCGACGATGGTCCAGGAGTTGGCGGCCGCGACCGTGAGGAGTAGATTCCGAGCGCGGCGCGAGGCCGTTGGTGAGGCAGCCGGCTCCTGTCCGACGTCCTTGGTCTGGTACCCGAGGAGGACGAGGCGCGCCTTCGCGGTCCCATCGCTCTTGCGCGTCAGTACCCAGCGGCACCTGATCACGCCCGCAGGGTCCTTTACCTCGGAAACGGGCACACGACGGAGACCTTTGTACTGCTTCCAGTTGGCGACCTCCTTCGCCATGGCCTTGCGGAACTCAGCCCTCTCGGAGGGGGAAAGCTTCCCACAGTGAAACTCGATCTTATCCTTCCGCTTCTGGTTGGCAACGAAGCAGTCCAGAATCTGAGAAGTGAGACGACGTCCGCCCTGGCTGTCCGCAAGTTCGGACTTGATCATCTCGAAGTAGGCCGTCATGTTCTCGTCGATCAGCTCGAAGTCGGTGCCGCCCCGGTTCCCGTCGAAGGCGATCCGGGAGAAGAGCTCCTCATCGTTGTCCTCGACTGTTGGCTTGCCCTCGGAGTAGGGCCCAGGTCGGTCCTGTCTTCGTTCAGCAGGTGACTGTCGGTAGGTGGTCTCGTCGCCGTTGGAGGCCATGCGCCAGAGTCGATGCGGTAGTTCCGCAGGTGGGGCCGAGCTCGCTCTGGACGGCGAACTTAACCGAGACTGCTTCGAGACAGGCTGCTCGATGGAGGAGCTACTTGAAGGGGAAGGCGGGGACGATTCAGGCGGCGTCGGCTCGCCTGCTGGTTCCGTACGTCCGTCCAAGGGATCAGGTTCAGCAGCTTCTTCGTCCATCCGATCGTCTTGGTCCTCAGGAGGTTCGGACGGCTGGATCGCCTGCGGTTCGAAGTTCTGGATGCGCGGTCGGCTCTCGTTAGTGAGGTCCTCGAACGTTCCGCGGCGGGCGACCTCCATCAAGTCGGACATAGTAGCCCCGCGTCTCTCCATGTTGTTGAGTTCCACGACCATTCGCTCGGCCTCCGCAGCTGGACGCAGTTGTTCAGGAGCACACCGAAGTAGAACATCGCCGTGCGAGATCCACACGACTGAAGTTGGGCGGGTAGAGCCAGCAAGTACACGTTGTTCTTGAACTAAGACGCGCGCTGGACCATACCAGGTTGCCTTGACAGGCCCACGGCCCTTCCGCCAGTAGTAGCAGTGTTCGCCAGTGTTCCAGCGAGTAGTCACGCGGCTGCGGGCATGTTCTGCATGTCGGCGTCGCTCTGAGTACTCAACCTCGATGAAGCTCTGACGTGCCAGAAGTCGCCTCTGCTCCCGGGACTCCCCGTTGCTGTCGTCCACGATGGCAAAGGGGTTGCCTGAGCCCCCATGGCCTCCAGTACCAAAGGCGTGTACGAAGGGTGAATGGTTCCCGATCTTGTCAAGATCGTTGATCGCGTGCGTGACCTGGCTGATGGCCTCGTCGATGTCGCAGTCGTGATTCTGTTTCCTGAACTTAGTGAGTGTCCGCTTGAACAGCTGAATCCTGCGCTCAACCTTGCCCATTTGCCAGTGCGCTTCGCCAGGAGCGATGAACATCCCGATCCCGCGCGCACTGCACCAGCTTTTGGTAAGTTCCGCTCGATGACATCCCTCAGCGTCGCAGCGAATGAGGCGAGGAGTGCGGTAGTGATTCGTCCACGATCTCCAGGTCTCTAGGAGGTCCGCCGCTGATCGGTTGCCGGACCTCTGGGACTTGTCGCCGCGGTTGAAGATCTGCGCGAGTCCAGACCCCTCGTCAAGGTTCAGCGTGAACAAGTAGGTCGCGTCATCAACAGGGTCGGTCCACTCGAGACCGTCACTCCCCATCACCTCGAAGACCTCGGGAATGTCGATGCCAGCAGCCGTTCTGACGGCCTTCGGCAACACCGAGGAGTCGCAGGCGTGGCACTGAAACTTCTTGACCATCTTCAGAACCTGGATGCTCGCCCCCGAGTTCTTAAGAATCTTGAACATGGTTCGGACGCTGGGGTGACCCAGATTGCGATGAAGTCGGCTGAGGCGGTGCTCTATCTCCTGGGCCTCCTTGGTGCTCAGCGTGCCGCCGTCCTTGGAGAGCTCCCTGGGGTCATCCTCGTCGAGCTCCTCGTCTGACGCCTGCGGTTCCTCCATCTCCTGATCGCCGTCCTCGTCGATGCCCTCGAAGATGCCATCGTCAGTGTCCTGGTCCGTCGCCAGGAGAGCTGAGGGTCCAGCTGTAGTACCACCTCTGGCACGCAGAAGGTGCTTCGCCCAGGCCTTGCACAACGCCTCGGGGTAGAACGCTGTGGCCGCTACCACCTTCCCCCCGAGGATCTCACCATGCTCGTGGTTGTCATGCCGACCAGGGCGACTACTGCAGCGCTTGCCGATGGCCTTCTGCAGCTCGGGGTCGGTAGAGCAGATCCTCCAGACCTTGGGCAAGAGGAGACCGCGGCGGGGGCAGCGGAGGCCGTAAGCACAGCCAGACACCAGCGTCTCGTAGGTCTGCTCCCTGATGCGCTTCAGTGCCTCCGAACGTCCCCAGCTATGAGATCTCTGCGGCTGCTCCAGGTCGATCTGGGTCCCACGGAATTGGAGCCCGACTGACATGATGGTTTCGCACCCAGCTTGTATCGGACAAGCCTGCTGCACCTTTTTACTTAGACGTTCGCAGTCCTCTGGGGTCTTCTTATTCCAGTTCTGGAGTTGGCAGTCCGCGGTGCACGGGGGACTCATGACGATGCGTCGAGGCCGATGTTGCCGACTGCACAGAGTAAGCCGTCGTACTCCAGTCTTCGTAGCCATGTCGAACCCGTTGTGTACCCCAGCTCGGAAGGCAGTTCCACCGAGGTCGATCACCGCCTGGGAGAGACGAGATTTCGGAGGCGTGCAGACCTCGAGCAGGTCGTAGCGGCCGTTGCGGGACAGAAAGTTAACGTCGTCGCCGATCTCCTTCGTGTAGTCCCGATCGTACTGATCGATCGCCTTCTGCATGATGTCCAGGTCCTCGCTGGTCATTGACACTCGCGCCCTCTCTTGCTGACCATCTCCTTCTCGGGTGAGTCGTCCAGCATCTCGAAGGATTCCGAGGACGGGTCGTTCGCCAGTCTCTTCAGGATCTTGGACAGCATCCGCCTCCACCTCAGGTAGATCACCTCGGACCTGCACCGCCAACTGACCTCTGGGCTCGCCGGCCTGGGAATCATGCGCTCGGTGGGGCCTGCTTGTGGCGGGTCGTTCTTCCGACGAGGTGGACGGTAGTTTTGCACGAAGTTCAGCGACGGGTACCCGGCCTCCCACAGCCGACATTGGTGGGTCTGGCCTCTTGTGCACGAACACCCGTTCCGCTTGCGACCTGGTTGTCTGCAGCAGCCGCACTTCTGACATCCCGGCGCCTTGGACTTGGCCGCCTGGACGATGGTGGCGGTCGGATTCGATCCAGCAGCCTTCGTGGTCACATCTTTTGGGGGTACAGAAGCGAACTCGTCTTGTATGACCCTGGCCTCGGACTGGATCTGAGCTGACGTCGACGCGCTCACCTCGGCTGTTGTCGGCAGCCTTGACGGGAAAGGAGTCTTTCTGCGATCTCGCGGATGCTCCGTAGTAGGGGATGGCGGCGGTGGTATACCCGAAGGCGACGAGATGGTGCCACGGCGGCATGACATCCGCTGGATATGGAAACGTAGATGAATATTGAGGATCTCCTCCTGATTGAACGCCCTTTCGAGCCGAAAGAGCTCGGTACGCATCCGAATCATCAGGATCGGGAGGAGGCTCACATTGCCGTGTCGGGAGTTTCGGACTCGTACTAGTCTGCGCTCTTGGAGATGTCTCGGTTTCTTTGATCGTTGCCCTCGAACTCTTGGTCCCCGAAGATGGTCCCCAAGATGCCCTCGTAGGAGATGCTGTAGGAGATCTCGAGAGGCTTGGGGATGTAGGAGCATGCCCAGGGGGTGCAGCGAGGACATCCTGACTCCTGTCAGCGTCTTCGAGCTTCGGGAGGTCTGAAGATCTCTTGAGGGCGTGAGGCTTTTCTGGAGTCTTCTTGGGCCCCCCCGGTGGACTAGAGGAAAGAACTTTTCTCGGATCCACCAGAGGGTGCTGTCCCTAGCTCGAGGCCCCCGCGCCAGCCGCGGGCGCCAGCTCCAGCACCGCCTCGTCCACGACCGCGGACGTCTCAGCCTCGTCCTTCATGGCGCTGCACTGTGTGATCCCGACAATGTCCGGGAGGCTGCGTGGGATGTTCTGCCACCACGTCGGAGTCGTCACGTTGATGGCGAGGTGACCACTGGGCATCTTCCGGCACTGGAAGACGTGATGTGAGATCTTCGGCAGCATCAGGTATCCGTTACCGCAGTCGATGAGGGCGTTGGTATGATCAGGCCCCAGCACGTCCATGCCGATCAGCAGGGGCACCTCGTTGTCCATGATCGAGATCTCGATCTTCTCCTTGTCGTCACCGAGAAAGATGGCACCCGTCATGGTGCCCATCGAGCTCTTGCGCTTGCCGTCGCCGAAAGTGAAGTGCCGCGTCCGTTCCACCACGTCGAACAGCATGCTGTGCTTCTCCTCCATGTCGTAGATGAGGTGCTCGGCCATCGTCACACCGATGAGGCTCCTCGTGGCGCCGCAGTCAAGGATCGCCCAGACGCCGCCCGCGTCGTCCAAGAGGAGCACCAGGTCGCCGAGCTCTAGAAGCGCAAACGAGGTCGTCTCGTTGGGCTGTCGCTTGCCGCGGTCCTTCGTCCTCTCGGGGCAACCCTTCGCCTGGTGTCCGAACTTGCGGCAAGCTAGACATCTCATCCTACGCCTGTCACGCGCAGGTTCTTGACCACCGTCCTGACGAGAAGATCGTTGACCATCGCGTAGTTGTCGAGGACGAGGGGGCCCCTCTGCCAGTCGAGGAGCGAGCACGGGGTAGTATTCCCTTGCCACCTTGACCTTCCTAATGAGGTCCCTCGCGCCCTTGAAGTTCCTGCCCAGCTGCCTGAACTCCGCGTAGATGCCGTCCTCGTAGTCGTCGACAAGCTCGGAGTCTTCGAAGAGGGTCGAGTCCTCCTCGTCCGCTAAGTTCACCAGCTGGTCCACAATGTCCGCAATCGCGGACCTGTCCTCGAAGTCGTAGTCCTCCTGCTCGGCCTCCTCGACCTCGCCGAAGAACCCCGCGCGCCTGTCCTTCTTCTCGCGACCCCCGTCGATCTCCTTTAGCGCCTCCAGCGGGTACCTCGTGCACAGCGCCTTGTACGCACTGCCGTATTCGTAGTCGCCCGCCGCCGTAGCGGTGATCCCGCCCCTGGCCACAGGGCTCAGGCGCGATCGGCGAGGTACCACCACGTCCTCTGCGGCGCTGCGATAACTTCCTCGACCGAGCTGTCCACCGCCTTCAGCTGCGACAAGAGGTCGCGCTCGTCCGCCTCCCAGCGCGCCGTCCAGTCGGGGAAGCCCTCACCCGGCTCCCGCTGGAGCTTGTTGAAGATGTTCTCCGCAGAGTTACCCATCTCGTTCACGTTGGACAGGTCAAGCTTCGACAAGAGGAAGTCGAAGACGCGTTGCCTTCCTGTCAGTTTGCCCTCGTCGGTGACCTCATCAATATTGTCGATGTCTGGCCACGCCTGTGCCAGTCTACGTGTTCTTGCCCCCAGAGCTCTTACCAGCTGGGGTCCCACCACGTACCTGTCCTGCACCTTATAGCTCTTGCTGAAGAGCCCGACGTCGAACTTGTATGCAAGCAGCTTGTCGGGCTCTCCGTCCCAAGATGGGACGTCTAATCGGAGTGCTGCTGAACCGCTAGCAGCTCCTCCGGTCGTAGTCGCGCCACTCGACATTGTTGTCGTCGATCGCGATCGCCACAAAGTAGACCGTGGTCGATCGTGATCGCCACAATGTAGACCGTGGTCGTCACTACGCTCTCGCTACCAATCTGAATACCAGGGCACCCTAGGGCCCTTCTCGCCACCGTCGTTCGTGACGTAAGTCTCTGAATAGAAAGAAGAATGTGACGCGAACCCTTTTCGCTGCGCGAAGCGGCGGCGCGCCAACCCGCGCCGCCCTGTGGCGGCACTCCGCCTGATATATAAAACCCACCCGCCCACCGCCGAGCCAAACAGGCTGCAGGGACGGGAGACTCGAGCAGACCCCTCACGATATATCCATCATGAACATCCTCGAAATCAGACTCTTGGGGCGATCTCGGAGGCCTCTTGAGCCGTTTAGGGGCACCGGGGAACCGAAAAGGCTGAAACGCCCAAATCTGTCCAAAACCTAAGAAAAAACATTGATTTTTGCCTCTTGGGGCGCTCTTGGGAGTGCTCCTGGAGTTCTCTTGGGGCATCTTGGAGGCTTATTGGGTCATCTTGGAGACGTCTTGGGCCGTCTGGAGCCATCTTGGGCGCCGTGGAGCGATCTTCGGGCGTCTCGGACCTCTCTTAGATTGTGTTGGGGGCCTCTTGGGGCCCTCTTGGGGCGATCCTGGAGGATCTGGGGGAGTGTCCCGGGCGTGTCTCGGGCGTGTCCCGGGCGTGTCCCGGGCTCCTCCCGGGGTACTTTTGATCCAGGGACCCCAGGGGCCGCCCCGCGCGCGCGAACTAGAAATACTGTTTACCAGTTACCGGAGATCTTAGCACGCCTCTGGCCCGTTGGGCCGGCGAATTTAAGTCTGGCTTCTTCCACCATAACCCAGTTCAGACCAGTTCTGCTCGGCGAAGGCAAACCTGACCCGCCTCAGCCTACTCCAAATCAGTCCAGAGCAAGACAAGGCAGCAATTCGTCTAGTTCCCGCAAGGGCCACGCTCACCTCAGCGCGTCTGTGCTCGGTCTGGGAAAGCCCACGTCAGCCCACCGCAGCATTGGTCAACACATCACGGCTCTTTCCAGCTTGCAACGTCGCTTCAGTAGCACAGGCATGCGAATTGTCTGAATCCAGTTACGCCGTTTTACCAGGACACGCACGCGCTCATTGAATATGCTCCAGATATTGCGGGTTCGCACCAGCCATTGTAGTTTTGTTGTTACCGTGTTTTTGTGGCGATATCCGGCCTGCATCCGAATAATGGTTGTTATCCGTGTTTCTGGATATTCCCACGTGTATGCGGCACCATTCAGCTACATCCCGATAGTTTACATAGTGTGAGTTTCTTCGTGCATCTACAACGGAATGATGTCGTTCCATGCAGATACACAGCTACACATTTCCACACGAATTTCATCCGAATCACACATGCTTCGAATTGGCGGTGCACTGAGTTAGGCGGGACGTGCGCAATTTTGAATAGCCTTCGCAAGTTGGAGGAGTTTTTATGGGAGGCAGCGTGGGAAAAAATGCGCTGCCAGTGAGAATCAAACAAGTCGACCGTTGGGCAGAAAAAAGCCACGCGATGTGCAGGGCAGGCAAGAATGCAAAGGGGAGGCGAGCAAGCGCCGAACTGCGGGACCAGAGCACGCAGCGCGGGCGGTGTACCACAGGTTTGAGCAAGCCAGGAGAAGAGCCCAGATGCAGCGAGTGGCAGTCGCAGCCAACCGCGACGGAGCATGACAGTGAGCGGCAGCGAAGCGAGAGCCAGATACCACCAGCCGCGAAGCCCAGAGGGGTGCAGGGGCACACACACACACACGCACACATTTTTGTTGGCGGTCGCGGTCTCGCGCGCAGCGACGAGGCGGAGAAAGTCACCGAACGGGCGGACGCGCGCACGGCGGGCCCCTCAGCAGAGCGTCAGGGATCCATGTTGGATCAACCGTGCTATGCGCATACCTGGCGGGCAGCAAAGGTGCAGTGGGAGACACACATACACACATACCCTTGTGGCGTCGCGGCCCCGCGCGCAGCGACAGGGCGTAGAAAGGTCAAAGAATGCGGCTTGGAACAAGCAGCGCCAGCAGCTGGTCATCAGTCGTCCGGGCGTGGATGACCGGGGGATCAGACAGTGGGGGGCGGACAAGCGGAACCGACCAGAATGAAAACAACATGGCCAGAAGACGGGGAAAGGGCGCAGGCGAGATTGAAGCTACAGGGATGCCATGGCGAGACGATTGGCAGAAGGGCACGTCAAGGACCAAGGGTGCCGAAGGCCAGCAGTGGCGGCGGCGACACCAGAAAGGCCTCACCAGTGCGGTAGCGCCGCTGGCGAGCCCGCCAGGGCGCCGAATATGACGGCGAACGGGGAGGACAGGTCAGAGAGAAGCGACGGGAACCGCAGATGGGGACCCCGAACAACGTGTCCGGCCAAGGCTTGTGCCAGGTGTGGCCGATTACGGAAAATGAGAAGCAGAAAAGGGGGGACGGAATGTTGGGTGCTTGCCGACGGCATGTGAGGCAGTTGAGGAAACAGCCCAGAATTGAGGCACTTGTGGGCCGTAGCGCCACGAGCAGTGTAGCCAGCCCGTTCGCCAATTCCTCAACGCACGAGTGGGACCTGCGGGGGGGGGGCGAGGCCTCAGAGGCTGGGACCGCACATGCCCTCCCAAGGGGGGCGCGTCAGGACCATGGGACGAGGGAGAACAGGCGCTTGGGGAGAGGCAGGTCGCAAGCCCCAAGACTCATGCAGCACGACCAGCCCAACAGGGCTAGTACACTCTCTCACACACACACACCACACACACACACATACATACATACATACATACATACATACATACAGACAGACAGACAGACAGACAGACAGACAGACAGACATACACACACACACACCACATACGTACATACACACATACACACATACACACATACACACATACAGACATACATACATACATACGTACGTACGCACATTACACACATACATACATACATACATACATACATACATACATACATACATACATACACATACACATACATACACATACATACACATACATACACATACATACACATACATACACCACATACCTATATACACACATATGCACACCACATGCATACATACATACATACATACATACATACAGACAGACAGACAGACAGACAGACAGACAGACAGACAGACAGACAGACATAAATACATACATACATACATACATATTTGTTCGTGGAGGGACCAGTTGTCAGCTGGCTGTTCCAGAAGTTTGCGAGCATATCGAACCTCCGAAGCAAGGCGCAAAAAATATTATCATCCCTCTGTGGAGCGTCTCTTTGCGTTGTTTTGCCCAGCTGATCCAGGAGGAAATCCCAGGGTGGCGCCAGTTCGAGAAAGCGTTGTCTGGCAAATATTTGGGTTTCGTCTTAGGGCCCGGCGCCGGTACTTCCTCATCGTCTGCCCTGGTACAAAAGTAAATCGCGAGAGTGGGGTACATCTATGACCTCTGTCTTGGACTTCCTGCCTCAGCATTGCTGTACAATTCCTTGGCAGTCCGCGTGCTCAGCTTCGTATTGCAGCTGGTCGCTCCTACTAGCGATCTGCTCGCCACAGAGCGTGACATGCTGCGCAAACTGGCCCGTGGACCAGGGAACTGGTTGCCCAAGCATGGCGAGTACAACCTTGACGCCTTTGGACTCCCGGCCCCCTTCCGTTCTATCAGCGCCTTGCACTTCGCAGCCGCGGCGAGGACGATCACCGATACGTGTCCTCGATGGCGGGAGCTTCACGTGAAGTTGTAGGAGACAATCCAATGCAACGAGGCCCCTCTTCAGTGGCGATGGCAATCGTGGCTGAGTTCCATGTCTGTGGTCACGTTGAGCCCCGCCCGAGACGCACTGAGAGACAGACGCATTACTGTACAGGGAGGCGAGGCCGCTGTATATTTCAAGGTGCATGCCAGCCTTCATGCCATCGTGCCTGAAGATGTTGTCGGTCAGCGCCTCGGCCGTCGCCGCGCCTGGCGCGACCTCATAGGGCTAGCACGTGCAGGTGCCACTTCTGAACATATGACTCGCGGTTTGTCCTACCTCAGGGGTATCGCACCACCAGCCGTGGTCTCTGCCTGCTGTCATATTGTTTTCAATGTGTGGACTTGCGCCCGGCGCTTCCAGCAACAAGCGCCGCGTCTGTGCTGCAAGGCAGAATCTTCATCCGATTCGATAGAGCATTACTGGCGCTGCCCAGTCCAAATGGAGGCAGCCCGCCGGTACGCAGACATAGATTTTAGCGAATGGACGTTCCGCGATTTTCTCCTCGGGAGGGCCTGGAGGGATTCGTGCAAATATGTAGCTATACCTGTGTATTGCTGCTAAACCGCAACAGCCCACCTTCGGCACCAGAGCGGCGCAGTGGACCCTTACTGGTTGTACAGATCCCAGTTCCGAGGCATCATGGAACGCATGTAAAGCACCACGATCCTTCGGTGTAGAGGCTGCAGGGTAATCCGCAGCATCCGCCGCAAGCTGCTTTGCCTGTCCTTCTCCCCTCCTCGTCCTCCTCCTCCTTCTCTTCCTCCTCCTTCTCCTCCTCCGCTGCTCTGGTCGAGAGGATTCGTTTGAAGGAAGCCTCTGCAGGCAAGTAATTGAGGTAGTTTGGATTCTTAGGGTCGCTTTTGTGGCGGCCACAATTTTGAGGAGTCGTTTGAAGGAAGCCTCTGCAGGCGCAAGTAGTTGAGGTGGTTTGGATTATTAGGGTCTGCGTGGCTGTGAGGAGTGTGTGGCGGCATCCTTGTTTCGCACGCACACGCAGAGAGTCGAATATACACAATAGCTTCGCACCGAAAAAAAAAAAAAAAAAAAAAAAAAAAAAAAAAAAAAATGACGAAGGACCCAACCATGTGCAGTTGCGAGTACCGCATTGTGGGTACCGGTTTCGGTGGAGCTCCGAGGGGGCCACGAAATTTGTGAGGGGTGCGCCGAAATTGGTGGCGCGGACGCATGTGGACACCGCCACTGGGGCCTTCGGTGTAGCTCCCTATGGGGCCACGAGACGCTGCCCTGGGCGAGGGAGACGCATGCGAACTGCGCCATTGGGACCTTCGCTGGAGCTCCTTCTGGGGCCACGAAGCGCTGCCATGGGTGGGGGGGACGCACGCAAACTGCGCCTCTGGCGCCTTCGGTGGAGCTCCCTATGGGGCCACGAAACGCTGTCCTGAGCGGGAGAGACGCATGCGAACACCCCGATTGAGGCCTTCGGTGGAGCTCCCTATGGGGCCACGAAGCGCTGTCCTGGGCAGGGGAGACGCATGCGAACATCCCCACTGGGGCCTTCGGTGGAGCTCCCTATGGGGCCACGAAGCGCTGCCCTGGGTGTGGGAACCGCAAGCGCCCACCCCCACTGGGACCTTCGGTGGAGCTCCCTATGGGGCCACGAAACGCTGCCCTGGGTGTGGGAACCGCATGCGCCCCCCCTCACTGGGACCTTCGGTGGAGCTCCATATGGGGCCACGAAACGCTGCCCTGGGTGTGGGAACCGCATGCGCCCCCCCTCACTGGGACCTTCGGTGGAACTCCCTATGGGGCCACGAAACGCTGCCCTGGGTGTGGGAACCGCATGCGCCCCCCCTCATTGGGACCTTCGGTGGAGCTCCCTACGGGGCCACGAAACGCTGCCCTGGGTGGGGGAACCGCATGCGCCCCCCCTCACTGGGACCTTCGGTGGAGCTCCCTATGGGGCTACGAAACGTGCGGGAGGTGTGCCGAGAGCAGAGGCAAGGAGGGGGAGGAGGAAGGAGGGGGAGGAGGGAAGAAAGGAAGGAAGGAAGGAAGGAAGGAGGGACGCGGGGCACCGTCTATTCAAAACGAGGACCCAACACCACAGGATGCTTTGAAGAAGGAGGACCCCCCCCAAAAAAAAAAAACAGCCTGACAAAAGACCCAACCATACGTAGTTGTGAATACCGCAATTGTGGATATCGTGGGGGTTCCTTCTCCTCCTCCTCCTCCTCCTCCTCCTCCTCCTCCTCCACCTCCTCCTCCTCCTCCTCCTCCTCCTCCTCCTCCTCCTCCTCCTCCTCCTCCTCCTCCTCCTCCTCCCTCCTCCTCCTCCTCCTCCTCCTCCTCCTCCTCCTCCTCCTCCTCCTCCTCCTCCTCCTCCTCCTCCTCCTCCTCCTCCTCCTCCTCCTCCTCCCTCCTCCTCCTCCTCCTCCTCCTCCTCCTCCTCCTCCTCCTCCTCCTCCTCCTCCCTCCTCCCTCCTCCTCCTCCTCCTCCTCCTCCTCCTCCTCCTCCCTCCTCCTCCTCCTCCTCCTCCTCCTCCTCCTCCTCCTCCTCCTCCTCCTCCTCCTCCTCCTCCCCTCCTCCTCCTCCTCCTCCTCCTCCTCCTCCTCCCTCCCGATGGGACCACGAAACGTGTGAGGGGTGTGCCAAAATGGGGCGGCGGCGCCATGCGAGTTGCGCCACTTGGACCTGAGATGGAGCTCCCTGTGGGGCCACGGAACGTGTGAGGGGTGTGCCAAAATGGGGCGGCGGCGCCATGCGCACTGCGCCACGGGGACCTTAGGTGGAGCTCCCTATGGGGCCACGAAACGTGTGAGGGGTGTGCCGAAATGGGGCGGCGCCGCCTATGGGGCCACGAAACGTGTGAGGGTGTGCCGAAATTGGGGGTGGAACCGCATGCGAGCGCAGCCACTGGGGCCTTCGGTGGAGCTCCCTATGGGGCCACGAAACGTGTGAGGGGTGTGCCAGAATGTGAGGGGTGGAACCGCATGCGAGCGCAGCCACTGGGGCCTTCGGTGGAGCTCCCTATGGAGCCACGAAACGTGTGAGGGGTGTGCCGAAATGGGGGGTGGAACCGCATGCGAGCGCAGCCACTGGGGCGTTCGGTGGAGCTCCCTATGGGCCCACGAAACGTGTGAGGGGTGTGCCGCACTGGGTGCGGTGGGCGCATGCGAACGAAGCCACGGGGGCCTTGGGTGAGGCTCCCTATGGGGCCACGAAACGTGTGAGGGGTGTGCCGAAATTGGTGCGGTGGGCGCATGTGAACGCAGCCGCTGGGGCCTTCGGTGGAGCTCCCTGTGGGGCCACGAAACATGTGAGTGGTGTGCCGAACTGGGTGCGGTGGGCGCATGCGAACGCAGCCACGGGGGCCTTCGGTGAGGCTCCCTATGGGGCCACGAAACGTGTGAGGGGTATGCCGAAATCGGTGCGGTGGGCGCATGTGAACGCAGCCACTGAGGCTTTCGGTTGAGCTCCCTGTGGGGGCACGAAACGTGTGAGGGGTGTGCCGAAATGGGTGCGGTGGGCGCATGCGAACGCAGCCACAGGGGCCTTCGGTGGAGCTCCCTATGGGGCCACGACACGTGTGAGGGGTGTGCCGAACTGGGCGCGGGGGGCACATGCGAACGCAGCCACGGGGGTTTTGGGTGAGGCTCCCTATGGGGCCACGAAACGTGTGAGGGGTGTGCCGAAATGGGTGCGGTGGGCGCATGTGAACGCAGCCACTGGGGCCTTCGGTGGAGCTCCCTGTGGGGCCACGAAACGTGTGAGGGGTGTGCCGAACTGGGTGCGGTGGGCGCATGCGAACGCAGCCACGGGGGCCTTGGGTGAGGCTCCCTATGGGGCCACGAAACGTGTGAGGGGTGTGCCGAAATCGGTGCGGTGGGCGCATGTGAACGCAGCCACTGGGGCCTTCGGTGGAGCTCCCTGTGGGGCCACGAAACGTGTGAGGGGTGCGCCGAAATGGGTGCGGTGGGCGCATGCGAACGCAGCCACAGGGGCCTTCGGTGGAGCTCCCTATGGGGCCACGAAACGTGTGAGGGGTGTGCCGAATTGGGTGATGACGATGACGATGATGATGGTGGTGATGATGATGTCGGTGATGATCATGGTGATTACGATGACGATGATGACGAGGATAATGATGATAATGATGATGATGATGATGATGATGATGATGATGATGATGATGATGATGGAAGGGGGGAGGAAGGGGAGGAGGAGGAAGGAGGAGAAACGAACGCGGGGCGACGTCTCTTCAAAACGAGGACCCAACACCACAGGATGGTTTTGGGGAAAAAATATAAAACACACACACACACACACAAACAAACAAACAACAAAAAAACGGCGGCGCAGAGGGTCTTCGGGCGCCGGCAGCACATGGAGGTGCTAACTGCACCCGAATATTGTCGACAGCGCGGCGCACTACAGCACAACCGCAGCATGCAAGCGATGGGTGTGAAAATGAATTTGTAAGTACAGGCGAACTTGTAGCGGCCAGAACACTAGAAATGAACTCATCTCAGTCAAGTGAAACGCGGGAGCCGACTGCAATTGCAGCCATTGGGTCACAGCATCGGCATTAAGTCTTCACGCTCCGCGTATCCCCACCACTCCGTAGCCCCTTTGGCTCAAGGCCGTAATTACCTCTTTGGCTCAAGCCGTGTCCTGGGGGGGGCCTCCTCCCCCGGGGTTAGGGTTTGAGGCTGGTTTGCACGGCCTGGGCGGCGCGGCCGGGCCGCGCGCCGCGGCCGCCGCCGCCTCCGCCTCGGCGGCGCCGGGCTGTCTGGGGGCCCTGGCGCGGGAGGCGCCGCGGGCTCTGCCGCGGCCGCCGGCGCGGCGCCGCTGCCCCACGCCGGCCGCGGCGTACCTCGGCCCTCCGCCTGCCCCGGCGGCCGCGGCCGCTAGCTTTTCCCTTGGAGACCGCTGCCGCGGCGCGGGCGCTGTGGCAAGCGCGCGCCGCTGCTGGGTGCAGCTGCCGCGGGCCTTGCTGCCGCCGGGCCACACATGCCGCGGCTGCGCGGGCCCCCGCGGGCGTTCCCCGCCGCGCTCGCGGCGGCCGCTCCGCTGCCGCGGCGGCCCTCCGCCCCGCGCGCTCGCCGCCCCGCCGTCGGCCGAGGGGCGCCGCCTGCGCACTCCGCCGCGCGGACGCGCCTGCGCAGCGGCGTCCAGAGCGTGGCAGTCTCGGCCGCTCCTGGGCACTGCTAACGCTCAAGGGCGGCGGGCGCCTGCCGAGCGCTTCGGCGCGTGCCCCGCGCCGTGTGCCGACCGCCGCCGACCGGCGGCCCGCCGGCCCGACTGAGACCCCGGGCCGCGGCGGCCTGCCGCAGGCCTGTGGGCCGCGGCGGCCGCCCTCTCCCGCGCGGCGGCCGCCGCCGCCGCTGCAGTGACGGCGGCAGGCGGGCCGCCTGGCCTGGCGCAGGGCTCCCAGCTCCTCGGCCAGCCCTGCGGCCAGCCCGACTGCCAGCCCCGCGGCCAGCCCC
>CAUYUJ010014604.1:73086-158086 GCA_963575745.1 Prorocentrum cordatum
GGGGAGGGGGGTTGTGTGTGTGTGCGTGCGTGCGTGCGTGTGCGTGTGTGTGTGTGTGTGTGTGTGTGTAGTAGACATTTAATTCTAGATTGGAAATCATTTGAATCTGGACTTAAATGAAAATCGTGAAACGCGTGCTTATTCATAGGATCTGACATCGTTGAATCTCCGATTTGAATAAATCTATTGTTTGAATCAAATTCGAATAGACGTGTCAAATCTAAATCCAGCGCTTACAAGAATAGAAAAGACAAGCAAAAAGCAAAGAAAAGAGAGAGTTTATAAGTTCTTTCGAAAAAAAGCAAAAACACAGAGAAATGTAATTGCAAGAAAGAATAAAAGAAAATGAGCGTATTATATAGTAAAGCTATAGATTCTTTTGTGTTTCTGTAATCGAAATATTGTTTGTATACCGAGCAGATTTTCTCACGCTTTGTGGTTGTGCAAGTGTGGTTCGAATGTTTTCTCGCAGGCTAGCCTCGCGTGTCAGGCCAGGTTATTGTCGTTCTCGCGGGCAGCAGAATATGATTAAAATTTAAGTACTTATCGAGTTCGTTTATATTACACATTGCAAATCGACACAGATTATTTCAGGCGTACGTATTTCCCGAAGCATGGATTTTGTTTGTATATGTTACGGTTGTAAATGCAGAAACATATACGTTTGTTGGTTGTTTTTTAGAGGTAAATGGAATAGTAGGATTGGTGCATATGTAATTATTAATAAATGCGAATATTTTATTAATACTCTTATTCGTTATAGTTTCCCTAAAAGAAGTGTAATCTTATATCTAGAAAACAGTTAATTTAAACTTATGTGGGTTGTTTCTGTTTATAAGCGAGCGAAAAATATGATCCAGGGACATGTCAACAAGATTGTTTGGATAACCCTATTTCTTAAAGCAATGAATGTTTTTTTCTCGTGTAGAGTGATTTTGTGTGCATTATTGTTGTGTATTGAGTATGTTGAATCGATTGTTTTTATATCGATCGTCAATTTTATGAGTGTCTAATTTCGAAAATAAGTGTTTGTAGTATTTAGAAGCGTTTGATAAGGCCTGTTGTTTCGCACATGTTGTTGTTGCGATAGAGTGTTATTTGTACAGATGTATTAGTTGCGGCATTGCGGGATATTTGAATCGAATTGGATATCGTTTACAAAGAATGTATTCGAAACGTTTGTTTATTTTTTTGCACAATATGAATCTATATTTGCATGTTCGAATATTTCGATTTTAAAAAATCGTGTTAGTCAATAGTTTAATATATATCTTGTTTAATGGTTCACACATTGAATTCATTGGTGTCATTTGCTTTGTTTGTGATTTTCCTATTGTATTATGTGTATTTTTGAAATAGACGAGTGTTTGTAACGTGCGTTCATATTCGCAGCATTAATTTGTATTTTTCTTTCGCTTGCCCCATTTGGATGTGTTCTTTCAGCAAGCATGGCGGTTGGATTCACAAAGTACACATTGAGCAAATAAAGTCGTTGTTTGAATTTGATTAGGAGCGTTGCAATTCGAAATTAATGCATTACGTGTGCGAGGTTATTTTCGAACGGATTCAGAGAGATTATTATAATGATTCTATCAATACATAGATCAAGAATAGAAGGGGTTGAACACATGGCCAACACAAAGAAACTTCGAAACATTTAAATTTCGAAATGTAGTTGAAGCAGAGAAAGAGACAGATTTGAATGTAATGTTGGAAAATTATCATAAGTGTGGCGCACAATGCAGGCGTGCGAAATTATCGTGTTATCAGCAAAACGGGCAACATACGTTATGTTGTTCCAATACATTCGACAGATTTCAATCGAAGTTCGGTTACGTCGTCCCATTGTAGAGAAACCAAATTCCAATGAGGCAATGCGGAAATTGGAATGGGTTGAGACGCATGTAGACGTGCAAATACGATTTAATGCATTAATGTTTTGCCAGGAGTACACGCACGCCATTATATGGAGAGAGGAGGGTTTTGAGAGCGTTATTTTCGATTGCGTATTGAAGAGCATTTGACAGCAGCAGCTAATGTGAATCCGAAGGTTGATGCAAAGCAGAGAAAGGCGAAGACTTGCGCTATCTTGAGCCATCTTGGAGCTCATCTTGGGTTCTCTGAGGCGCTCTTGGAGCCGTTTTGGGCCATTTTGGACGCTCTAATAACTACCCGCGGCCCCCCCCGTCCAGGTCCAGGGGAAGGGGTAGGGGGAGGGGTAAAAGAGAGAGGGGTGGAAGAGGATTTGCTCTAGACCACCTACGCCCAGAGGGCTGGTGGGATTATACTGTTTTTTTTTCTGGCTTACAAGTTTGCATGGCCGGCGTTGATACACGCAGGGCGCGGCGGTCGACTGCCGGTTTGCCCAAGCCAGCCCTGCAGGAGCCAAAAGACGAAACAGGCACAACCGATTAACCAAGACAAGACAGGAGCGAGAAGAAAGGAGGAAGGGAGAAGGAAGGAGAAAGGAAGGAGAAAGGAAAGCAAGGTGCATTTTCATCAGAGATCCGTCGCAAAGCAGAGGCACGTTGATGGACCGCGAAGTGCGCGAACAGCGGCCAGTTTGCACTTGGCCCAGCTTTGCCGGGTGGAAGTAGCGGTGCTGCTCTCGCTCCCGCGTTCGGCGGAAGCGCTGGGTTTCCGGCGCCTTCCCGGCTCTGCCGGTCGCTCGATTGAGCCTTTTGCCCCGGCGAGGTGTGCGCAGACCGCTCTTGGCGCGGGTTCGTCCCCCAGTGGAGCGGTCCCTGGTATGGCGCTGGCCCCAGGTGTACGCCCGGCTGCGGGCAGTCCCTCCGGTGTGTAGTGCGCGGCGGTGCCCATGGCATATTCGCAGAAATTGCATTGCATTTTGCAGGGTATGGCTTTGCCAGAAGTCATAGAATGATCAAGACCCAAGTTTTATTTTTTATCGAATTAGGATCTGTGCATTCCATTTCGTTTTTTCTTCTGTTCTCGCTCCCCTTGACGCCATTCAAAACAGTTTTCTTCGTAGTTTGGACATTTCTGAACTTGATGTCCTCAATCACTTTGCTTTGGCTCCGCTGTGTGCAAGAAGAGACATTGCAATGCTTGGGGTTATCCATTGCTTTGTGCTAGGTCTCAGTCCTGGTCACTTCGCTTCTTTCTTTCGCCCTGTCCCCCTTCCCCCTCCTCGTTCCCCTCGTCGCCACGCCCGGCACCTGGCTGACCGTCTCCAGCTTCGTGCCCCAGATTTTGCCCGGCGCTCCGTGCTAGGCCTTGTCAGCGTCTATAACCTCTTCCCAGACAGCGTGGTCGCTGCTCCGTCAGTTCACGAATTTCAGTCTCGCTTGCAAGCTCTAATGCGCGATGTGGCGAATTCCGGCCCTGACTGGGCGCATTTTTTCAGTTGCCGCGTCCCGCTCCCACTTCACCGCTTGCGCGGCTGCAGGGATTGGTTTCCTCCCGTTTAATCTCTGTCTTTCTTTTTTCGCCCATTCTTTCCTCCCTTCCTTTCCCTCCCCCTTCCTCCCCCTCTCTTTCTCCTTCTGCCTGCCGCTGTCGTTCTCGCTGTCGTCCGCCGTGTCCCTCCCTCCTCCCTCCTTTCTCCTCCACCTCCCGGCTGCCGTGCTTGGAGAGCATGGTGCGCGCGTCGCGCGTCGCCGCCTTTTTTGGGGCTTGCACACCCCGCTTGCCTCCTTTTCCTTTCTCTCTCCTCGTCGTTTGCAGTCTGCTGCTGTTTCTTCCTCCTCCCTCCCTCCCTCCCCCCCCCTCCCTCTCCTTTTTCCCCCTCCTCCCTTCCGCTTTCCCTATGTGTTTTGCCGCATTTTCTTAGCCTCTCCAACCGGCGTTCGGCCGGCCGTGCCGCTTCCGAGCGATCCGGAAGTTTACAGCATGAAGATGAGGCGTGTTTTTGTTGGTCTCCTTCTTTCGTCCTCCCGCAACTCTTTAAGCTGTAATTTTCTTGTGCATTGAGATTGTGTTGAGACTTCAGTGTGGCTTGGTCATTCTATTCTCTGCGAGGTGCGTAGAAAAAAAAAAATCTTGCGCAGGGAGATGAAGATTTCTGTTTCCGGCCGTCGATCCTTTGAAGAATGAGATGTCCGGTTTATCGGTGGTTGAATGCACGCATTCTGTCGGCAGTATCTTACGCGCAATTCGTTTCTGAGCACGAGGCGCGGTCATTTCTGTCCTGCTGGAGGCAAGGGCAAATCTTTCAGGGTCTCGGGGCCACATTAATCGTGAAATCGGCTAAACGCAGAGTGAATCACGATGGCTCTTTGAAAGCAGCCGCGAGCGAGGCTCGATCTCATTCCTCATTCCTGAGACGTCTCACCAAACAGCATTCGCGAAACAAACCTGGTTTTGCAAGCGAATCGTCGAGACCATGTTTCGCGTCTCCGATTCCATTGCCTTTGGAGCCCAATACAGCTTTTGCGTTGGATTCGAGCGAAGCCGAGTTTCCACATTGCTTTATTTTGCTGATTTCCGGAGAATCCGGATTTTCCAGCCGCCTCACCCGGCCGACCTCCGGAGGAGAATTTTCGAGCCGCCTTGCCCCACCAACCTCCAGAGCCGAAATTTCGAGCCGCCTTACCCGGTCGTTTTCCGGAACAGAATTTTCGAGCCGCCTTGCCCGGCCGTCGTTCGGAGCAGAATTTTTCGAGCCGCCTTGCCCCGCCGGTTTCGGGAGCAGATTTCTCGAGCCGCCTTGCCCAGCCATCTTTTGGAGCAGAATTTTTGAGCCGCCTCACCCTGCCGGTTGTGGGAGCAGATTTTTCGAGCGGCCTCACCCGGCCGTTTGAACCTTTTGCCTGGTCTTCTGAAAGAGGAGTTTCGAGCCTTAGTTCTCGTTCTCAGCGCGCCAGTCGAGTTTGCACGAGTGTTTTCTGGAGCCTTCTTCTGATGCACAGCCTTCACCTCGGGGAGGGGATCTTGGCGAATCCAGTCTACCCTCCTCAATTCAGTGCGGATTTCACCATTTGGCATATCAATATTCAGGGTTTTTTCTCGTCCCAGTCTGAGCTGGAAGCTCGTATCTCTCTCCTTTCTGCGCCTCCTGCTCTAGTTTGTTTGAACGAAACCCGGTTTGACCGGGCTTCAGTTCCGAATTTGCACGGATATACATGCGTCTGTCGGCGAGATCGGAACAGCAGCGGTGGTGGAGTTGCCGTTTTCGCGCTTGACCAGTATTGTTCGCTCGTTTCCCCCCTCGCTAATTCTGTTTCTGCCGAGTGTTGTTGGTTTGTATTTCATTTCGATTGCGGGCCTGTTTTGTTTGGCATTTTTTTACCGTCCCCCCCTCTACGCCGGAGTAGTTTCCATGCAAAGTGCGTTTGCAGAGATGGAAACGCACCTATCTTCAGCCATAGGCAATTTGCGATTTTAACGTCCACAATCCCATTTGTCTTCGACATTCTAACGGACAGACGCCAGAGGGAATCGAAGCTGCACGATTGTGTGCTTATCATGGTCTTGAACAAATCGTTTGCGAACCTACCAGAGAGCAATATTTAATTGATTTAATTTTGACAGATTTGCACGAATTTGCCGAAGTGTCAGTTCTACCGAGAATTGCTGATCATCGGGTCGTCTCTTTGTCTCTCCTGTGTCCCCTTTGTCCGTCTTCTTATGCACGAGAATGTGTTGGCAGTTTAATGCTTCGATTTTGAAGTGCGTCTCTCGTGAGCTCAATTGTAAAGATTGGAGTTGCCTTAACGGGGACCCGGATTTTGGAGCACAGTTTCTGACGGAGAATATTTTGAATGCTGCGGAGCGTCACGTTCGCAAAGTTTTCGTGCCGGTCCGGTGGAGCCATCTTTGGCTGACGCAGGAATGTTTCGACGCTGTCGCTCGTGAAGCCGCGGCTGCAGATTCTCCAGAGTTTCCGCTTGCAGTTCAGGATTGCAGCAGAATTCTTTTAGATTCTTTTAATTCGTATTGTAACAGAATTCGTTTGAAGCTTCGTTCTTTGCAGCGTGGTTCGAAAGCTTGGTGGGGGCTTTCAAACCAGCTGTTCGGCAATACCGTCAAGTCATCTTCGCCTGCTCTTTGCCGTGCCAATGGCGCGTGGGTCGTCAGAGCTGACGAGAAGGCAGATTTTTTTGCGAATGCGTTTTCTGATCGCTGGACCATCCCAGCTGTGGAGAGGAATTGTTTTTCTGACATTCCTCAGCGCCTTCCAGTGGAGCAGACTGACTTTTTCCCCGTCCGGGTGAGACAAGTCTTTAACGTGCTTACACAGCTCAAACGCGATTCCGCTACAGGGCCTGACGAGATTCCTGTTCGCATTCTTGTCGCCTGTTCTGCCTCTCTCGCTTTGCCGCTTGCTATTTTGATTAGGTCTATCATTCGCACAGGCAGATGGCCGGAGCCTTGGCGTTTGCATCATATCTGTCCCCTCCACAAGCGGAGGTTTTTGCATGATCCTGTGAAGTATCGTGGAATTCATCTTATTTCTCAGCTGTCCAAGTGCGCCGAACGTATTCTTCTTTCTTTCTTGTCTCCTCGTGTGTCCCGCTCCTTGTGTTTTGGTTCTTTTCTATTTGCGTATTGCCCTGGGCGCGGCGCCAGAGACGCGATTTCATATTTCTTGCTAACATGGCTTGGCCTTCTCGCAGAGGGAGCGCGGATCGGTTTGTACTGTTCCGACGTGTCTGGCGCCTGTGACCGTGTGAATTCGGACCGCCTGCTCGCGAAGCTACGCGCTTGGGGTATCCCCCCGGCTCTGTGCGCAGTCTTTTCTAGCTGGCTGGAGGCCCGGAAGGCCCGCATTACAGTTGGCGGTGCTTTCTCGCGTCTCATTTGCATGGCCAACATGGTGTTTCAAGGGGCCGTTTTGGGCCCGCCTTTATGGAACATCTTTCTCGGTGATGCCAGCGAAGCAATTGCCAGGTTACACTTTCAAGAAGCTGTTTTTGCCGACGATCTCAACGCCTTCCGTCCTTTCCTCCCCTCCTCTTCTGACGACGAGATCTTTGCCACTATTGGGCAGTGCCAGTCGTGTCTGCACGAATGGGGCCGTGCCAGCGCTGTTGTGTTTGAAGCTTCGAAGGGGGGCCGGCACATTATTTCACGTAGCCGCCCTTCTGGTGGCAACTTTAAAATTCTCGGTGTATCTTTTGATTGCAAGCTTGTCATGTCAGATGCGGTATCTGAGTGTGTGCACGAACGTGGTTGGCGACTTCAGGCCTTGCTTCGCTCGCGGCGCTACCACACTGTCGCCGAGCTTGTTGTCTTATATAAAGCGCGCATTCTTTCGTTCATAGAATGCCGCACGCCAGCCTTCTCACACGCTTCGAATGCTGTATTGTTGCCGCTTGACCGTGTCCAGACTGGTTTTTTACGAGCCCTGGGCATAACTGAGTACGAAGCTTTGCGCAACTTTAATCTTGCCCCACTTTCTGCCCGCAGAGATATAGCCAACTTTGGCCCTATTCACCGCGCTGTACTCGGTTTCAGCCCTCCGTGCTTCGGTGCTTTTTTCTCCGTTGACTCCTCCCCTCCTCCTCCCCGCTCCCCTCGTCGCCACTTCCGTCACTTGCGAGACCTTTGTTCTCTCCGTGCCCCTGACTACCTTGTGCGTTCCGCATTGGGTGGCACGAGAGTGTACAACCTTCTTCCTGACTCAATCATCTCCGCTGACAATGTCAAATTGTTTCAGCGCCTTCTCTGCAAATTGCTTCGTGCCGATTCTGCCGTAAGGTCGTCTTGGCCACAGCTTTTCAGTTGGCATGTGCCGATGGCTTCGCGCAGCCTTCGTAATTATTTTTCTTGGCAGCCCGATGAATGAGTTGATCCCTCTCCTTTTTCTTCGTTCGCCTCTGTCTCTTCCCCTTCTTGTCCTCTCGTCCCGTTCTCTTCTTCTCGTCTTCGTCCCTCTCTCCCTCTCTGCTTGCTGCTGTCGCTGCCGTCGTCCGCCGTCCTCCTCCTCTCCCTGGCTCCCTCCCCCCGAGCGGGTTCTGAGCGGTGCTCGGTCCGCAGGCGTTTTCTCGCCGGGCGCGTCCGGCGCTTCTCGCTCCTTCTCCTCCTCGCTCTCCTCCTGCCTGCTTGCCTGCCCCTCCTTCCCCTTCCCCCCCTCCCTCGTTTGTTTCTGTCTTTGTCTTCTTCTTTCGTTTTCCCCGTCCGCCCTCCGGCAGTGCGCCGCCCGCCGGCCTGCTTAGCTGGCTCCGGCGGCCGCCGTCCCGCTGTTTGAATTGCCGAATGGTGCCGTGGTGTATTGCAGAGGTCCGATAGGAGAAAAAAAAAAAGGGTCGAAATTCCAGGTGAAGGCGATTGTCAAATGGTGGTAATTTCGAATTGTAAAGGTTATATCAGTCACATGCGCAAGCCCGGCAGTTGGGGGGATCATTCAAGATTTACGGCCGCGTTTGATTTTGCGACCCGTTCGTGTCATATCCGACACGTCTGTGCTCGTGTTTCTTATAAATCTCCCAGAGTTCATTTCTGATTATTTGTGGAAATTCGAAGTTGTGGTAGTTGGCCATGGGGAATTTCATTTTGAAGCGACAGCGTCATTAGCAGACAAAGTTTTGAAGTTGGAGACCAGTGTTGCTTCGCATTCAGTCCCAAATCAGACAGTGTTTCTGATATTCAATCGGCGGGGATTCTGCGTGTTCCGTCGCAAGGGCGATGCTAGCTCTACAAGTGTCTAGATGTCAGTTGTGCCCGAACCACGACTAGATCTTGCACGGTTAGAGCAGTCGCGCATTACCGATTTAGCGAACGAGCAAGAATTCGCCGAAGGAGAGCACGACCCTGATTGTACAGAGAAGTGCAAGAATTGCACGCAAGAAGAAAGCGTGTTGGGGTACGTTTGACAAATTTGCCAACAGCCTAGTTACGCGGCCCGATGAGTAGGTAGTTCCATCAATTTGTTCGGTTTACATCGGCACATCTCGATCCATATATATTTTTTTTTTTTTTTTTTTTTTTTTTTTTTTTTTTTTTTTTCAAAAAAAAGAGTTTTGCACTTTGTTTCCGTTTCCGCCTCGGTTTCCTCTTCCGTTTCTGCATCTTCCGCTTCCGTTTCCGCTTCCGTTTCTGTCTCCGCCTGCGTTTCCGCGTTTGCCTTCGCGTTCGTTTCCGTTTCCGCCTCTGCTTTCGCGTTCACCTCGGCCCCTCCGCCTCGCTTCCACCTCCGCCTCCATGTCTGCGTCTACCGCCTCTGCTTCCGTTTCGGTTTCTGCTTCCGCGTTCGCGTCGCCTCCGCCGTTGCGCTTGCCTCCGCCTCCGTTTCAGCCTTCGCCTCCTCCGCGTCTGCGCGTCCGCCTCTGTTTCCGTTCCCGTTCCGTTCCCGCGTCTGTCGCTTCGGCCTCCGCCTCCGCCGCTGTCTCCGCCTCCGCCTCCGCGTCCGCGTCCGCCTCCGTTCCCGTTTCGGCTCCCGCTTTTGCGTCCGCGTCGCCTCCGCCTCCGCCTCCGCCGCCGCCTCCGCCTCCGTTTCCGTTTCCGCTCCCACCTCCTTTTCCTCGTCCTCTTCCTTCTCGTCCTGCTCCTCTTGCTCCTCCCTCTCCTCGCCGATGGTAAAATTCGCGGTGTTCGAGAGGATTGACGACACGTGAGTGTAGTGAAATCATTTGAATCTAGATTTAAATGATATGGGAGTGGATGTGTACGGGAATCATTTTAATCTAGATTTAAATGATGACAGGCCGATGCAGTGTATGCGAATCATTTAAACCTAGATTTGAATGATGAAGATTTGTCAGGTCCATGGAAATCGTTTAAATCTAGATTCAAATGATTCAGATAGATGACTTGTGTGACATCATTTAAGTCTAGATTTTACATGGTGAAGTTGGAAGGGGGCGTGCGAAAATCATTTTAAACTAGATTTAAACGAATTTATGTAGTGAATCGACGTACCCTGTGGTGGATCATTTAAATCTAGATTTAAAGGAATATCAAAACTAGAATCCAGTGATAATGATACATATATATATGTATATATAGATATATGTATATATATGTATGTATACATATATATATGTGTGTATATATATACATATATATAGGTGTGTGTGTGGTAGACATTGGATTCTAGATTCAAAATCATTTAAATCTGGATTTAAAGGAAATTCGTGGAACGCGTGCTGATTCCTAGGATCTGAAATCATTTAATCCCAGATTTAAATGAATCTATTTTTCGAATCAAATCCAAATATACGTTTCGAATCTAAGTCGACCGCTTATAAGAATAAGGAAAGAGAAAGAAAAATCGAAAGAAAAGAGAGTTCCATAAGTTCGTTAGAAAAAGCGACAAAAAAACGAGAAATGAAATTGCAGAACAAGAAAAGAAAAAAGAGAGGAATTCAAATAAAATCGGTGTATTGTATAGTGAAGCTACAGTTGGTTTCCGTTCTCGGTAATCGAAATTATTGGTATATACCGAGAAGATCTTCTCACGCTTCGTGGCTGCGCAAGTTTCGTTGGAATCATCTTCTTGAGATGGCCAGCCTCGCGATTCCAGATAGGTTTTTCATGTTTCTCTTCAAGCATGTATTTCGTAGCTATTCGGGTGAGTGCAAAGCAATCTGTTTGAAGAGTCCCACATCACATTTTCGGCTCGCTTATGAAAAAAAAAAAAAAACATCCATGCATTATGTTTATATTCCCATTGTGGGCAACCAGCGGTTGTCTAGATATGCTGTAAACAACGATGTAACATTGCACCTCTTTCAGGTGATAAAGAAGCCACTAAAGTTTCCATACAAGCGCAATATACGAATCCATCAGTGACTACCATATCAATCAATTCAGCTATATTCAAATTTAGATTTTAATAGTAACCGGCAAGCGTATTTATTTTCCGCATTTGCAAGCATAATATAACTGGGAAGCAAACGCATGTGAAATTCTTGCTTTTCCTTTTATTTTGCCATGATTCCACAGGTGCTTTAACGCCGAGAATAATCCGTGCTGATTCGTATTAAATTAGAAATCTATAAGAAAACTTGATAAATGCGTAATTTTTTAATCATATTTCCTGCTTTTGGCGGAAACGGAACACCAGATTTTTTTTTTTTCCAAGACAGCATTTTTTTTGGGTTCAATGGGGGGTCTGCAATACATTTTTGCAAATTACTGAAACATGCAACGATTATCGATTTATTTATTTTTTTTTCATTTTGAATTTACTTGTTTATTGGCCATTAATCTTTGTGAATCTATAATTTCGAAAATAATTTTTTAATGTGTCCCGGAGTGCATGGCGATGCATATTTCCGCGCGGTCTCTTCCTGCAATCGAGCAATGTTGAGCGTAGATAGATTCACTCGTATCGCGTTGGGATGCTCCAATCGTCTCGATGAACAGAATTTCACCTGAAACAGCAATTCGTATGAAAACCCATATGTGTTTGGACAATTTTTGCAGTCATCGCAATATGCAATCAAGATTGTCATGTTCTGATATCTTGATTGTGAAAATGGTTTCGTTCATTTTTTTTTTTTTTTTTTTTTTTTTTTTTTTTTAAAAAAAAAAAAAAAATAGCGTCTTGTAGTGTCCTGTAAACTGAATTTGTTGGTGCCGTTATTTGTTTTCTCATCTTTCTGATGCGGTATCGGTTGTGTGTATCGTTCGAATGGGCGACGGTTCGTGCCGCGTTTTTTCAGACTCGCAGCATTAATTTGGATTTTTTTTTTTTTTTTTTTTTTTTTTTTTTTTGTTCCTCTTGGACTTGCTGCGTCAGGAACAGTTCCGCTTGGATTCACGAAGTACGCGCCGAGCATATAAAGTCGTTGTTGGAATGTGATGACAAGCGTTGTAATGCGGCAGAATTAATGCATCAGGTGTGCGAGTTTATTCCCGGACGGATTCAGAGAGATCAGTATGATGATTTGGTGAACCAAATAGATCAAGAAAAGAAGGGGTTGAAAAAATGGCCAACACAATGAAATTCTGCACGATTTGAAGTTTGTCACGTGGATGCAGCAGAGGAAGACGCCCAAGCCATTCGATATATTTGAATGCAATTTTGGAACATTATCATGAGTATGGCGCGCGCAAAACATATTTGATGCCGTGCGGAATTATCGTTTCAACGGGCGAACGGGCAACGTTCGCTTATGTCGTGCCAAAGTATAAGTTATGGAAGGCCGCAGAAAACAAATTTGATTGAGGCAATGATGGAACTTGCGTTGGGTCAGACCCAAGCAGACGTGGAAATGCGATTTGATGCATTTAAAGTTTCGCCAGCAGTGACAGACAAAAAATAGCGCGAGACACGCGCCGCCATTATATTGAGGGAGGCTGGTTTTCAGAACATGATTTGTTCATTAGAGACTTCGTATTGAAGATTATTTGAAAGCAGTACCAGAGGAGCATGCTCATCCGAAGCCTGGTGGAAAGCAGAGAAAGGCAAAGGCGTAACCGAAAATGACAGGCCGCCTCCGTTGAAGATGAAGAATGCACCGGCGCAATCTTTTCAAGAGAAATCATAAATCAATCTTGAGGGCGATTTTCCATTCAGCGCCGCTACTCCAACCGATAAGCCTTTTCTAAATTCCAAGTTCAAGTTTCTGTTTGCGGGATCATGCAGATGACAATTATTGTAAGCAGCATGCACAGATGGCACGTGGAGTGAAAGGCATTGTATCGAAAGATTTTCTCAGATCGTTGGGAATTACATTTCAGAGTGCACAGACGCAGAGTTACGATGATCAGTTGAAGCAGGCAATGGAAGCGAAGTTCCAAGAGTATCGTGCGAACGAAAAGCGGTATCAGCAGAGTATTCCTATTATCGATCAGCACCTTCGTGTTGACAAATTGAGGCGGGTCGAAATTCCAGGTGAAGGCGATTGTCAAATAGTGGTAATTTCCGAATTGTAAAGCTTATATCAGTCACATGCGCAAGCCCGGCAGTTGGGGAGATCATTCAAGATTTACGGCCGCATTTGATTTTGCGACGCTCCTGCTTGTTATAAATCTCCCAGAGTTCATTCCTGATTGTTTGTGGAAATCCGAAGTAGTGGTAGTTGACCATGGATAATTTCATTTTGAAGCGACAGCGCCATTAGCAGACAAATTTGTGAATTTGAAGACCAGTGCTGCTTCGCATTCAGTCCCAAATCAGACAGTGTTTCTGATATTCAATCGGCTGGGGTTCTGCCCGTAAAATGATTGTTCCGTCGCAAGGGCGATGCTAGCTCTACAAGTGTCTAGATGTCAGTTGTGCCCGAACCACGATTAGATCCTGCACGGTTAAAGCAGTCGCGCTTTACAGATTTAGCGAACGAGCAAGAATTCGCCGAAGCAGAGCACGACCCTGAATTGTACAGAGAAGTGCAATAATTGCACGCAAGAAGAAAACGTGTTGGGGTACGTTTGACAAATTTGCCAACAGCCTAACTTGCGAGACCCGTGTTCTCTCCGTGCCCCGGACTACTTTGTGCGTTCCGCATTGGGTGGCACGAGAGTGTACAACTTTCTTCCTGACTCAATCGTCTCCGCTGACAGTGTCAAATTGTTTCAGCGCCTTCTCTGCAAATTGCTTCGCGTCGATTCCGCCGTAAGGTCGTCTTGGCCACAGCTTTTCAGTTGGCGTGTGCCGATGGCTTCGCGCAGCCTTCGTAAGTATTTTTCTTGGCAGCCCGATGAATGAGTTGATCCCTCTCATTTTTCTTCGTTTGCCTCTGTCTCTTCCCCTTCTCGTCCTCTCGTCGCGTTCTCTTATTCTCGTCTTCTTCCCTCTCTCCCTCTTTGCTTGCTGCTGTTGCTGCCGTCGTCCGCCGTCCTCCTCCCCTCCCTGGCTCCCTCCCCCCGTGCGGGTTCTGAGCGGTGCTCGGTCCGCAGGCGTTTTCTCGCCGGGCGCGTCCGGCGCTTCTCGCTCCTTCTCCTCCTCGCTCTCCTCCTGCCTGCTTGCCTGCCCCTCCTTCCCCTTCCCTCCCTCCCTCGTTTGTTTCTGTCTTTGTCTTCTTCTTTCGTTTTCCCCGTCCTCCCTCCGGCAGCGCGCCGCCCGCCGGCCTGCTTAGCTGGCTCCGGCGGCCGCCGTCCCGCCATTTATCTTGTTTTGTCCCTGAATTTTTAATGTTTGAATTGCCGAATGGTGCCGCGGTGTGCTGCAGAGGTCCGATAGAAAAAAAAAAGCTGGCATGTCCCGACGCTGCAGGACAATGTTGTGGTGGCACAGAGAGCATTTGTAGAGCAGAGTTCAGCATGCATTTTGTAAAATCATTTCGGAAGTGACGCTGCCCGTCCATCCCATTCGCGTTTCAAAGTCTTGCTATTTTTTTCCGTTTTTATTTTGCATTCCTTGTCTGGTTTGTTCTGAATTTGTAATCCGTAGAAGAAGGAGGCGATGCATGATCGAGAAAAGTACACAGGTATTTATTGAACGTCACAAGTTTCTCAGTGTGCAGAACGTATGTTTTTTGGTTTTCTTTTCGATTTGTTGGTCGTTCCTTTTTGGTACATATTATTTTCTCAAAAAGTCCAGGCCATGGCGCCCGCGATGCGATTTAGTTTCATATCATTTTTAATATATATATATATATATATATATATATATATATATATGAATTTTGTGGTTATTGTGTAGGTTGTTGTTCAGCTGGGCGTTTTGGTCAGACAGAGTCAATCCGAACGTCTTGTGTGGAAGTTGCGTGCTGAGGCTTGTTCTCATCGCGTCACTGAGGTGCTTGTCGCTTGGAATTTATTCTTGGCTCACCTGTGAGTTGCGCGAGTGTTTTTTTCAAAGAGATTCGAATGCGACATTCCGGATTCCCCGTGGTCACGCCATGTCCGGTTCAACAGCAGTTGCCCTTGCAAGTCTATAGAGTTGTTTGAGAGCCTTTTCAGCAAGGGCGCCCAGGAGGGCAACAATCCTTTGAGTCGATTGCCTGGTTGTTGTGCTGCTCCAGGCAGTCCAGGTTTTACCGCCGAAGAAGTCGCTTTGTACAGGCGAGAATATTGGCATGGCAGCCGAGCGTTTTGGTCCCACCCCCGTTTCGCCTGGCGCGTTTGGTGGTTTTTGACCGGCCTTGGTGGCAGTCATGGACCGGGTGCGGGTGTTGTCCCCGCGGGAGCTGCTCCGCCCCCTCTTCCGGAGGCGATGGTGCGTCGGCCGCGCGCCGATCCTTCCTGGCGCGGGGTCGTCCCCCAGTGCAGCGGTCCCTGGTGGCTTTGGCCCCGGGTGCTTGCCCGGCGCGGGTCCCGTTCCCCGGCGCGCGCGGCAGCGCCGTCGGGTGGCCTTGTGGATCCCGGGCGGCGTACCCACTGGATTCACTCGCTGACGTTTCTTTGGCTCCAGAACTTGTCCCACCTCCACTTGCGGCGTCTCCATCAAACGGATTGTGAGCAGCCCCCAGCTCTAATGTTTGCCATCGACAGATTTGCATGTTGATTCTCTCCACTTCCTCTTTGGACTCAGGCCGAGATTTTATGGACAATGTTTCATTCTCAGTGCGGGCTCATTTTAATTGCGTGTTGGTACCGTCCGCCCCATTGCGGCGAACTTGCAGCGATTAATTCTTGCTCAGCAGAGTGGTCCCGACACGCGTCTTTAGCTATCGGAACATTGGAGACTTGAATTTACACCATGTCCAGTGGCTACGCTTCTCCAGACACACTAGCCCGGAGGGAATCGCGATGCAGAATTGGTGTTCGTTACGTGGTTTCAAGGAACGCGTCAAAGCACCAACTAGGGGCGCTAATTTTCTCGATCTTGTTTTAACATATCTTCACGAGCAGATCGAGTGCGCGGTTCTTCCCAAGGTCGCCAACCATTCTCTCGTTTTCTGCTCTCTTTCGTTTCCTCCTCTCCTTCCGTCTACGGTCGTGCGCCGAACCGAACCGAACGGAGCCGTGCGCCAAAAGCGCGTGGGCATTACAAATGCGCGCCAGCAATGACAGTTGCACACCAAATGCGTGCACAAGGCGGCCAGGACGCGCCAAATGCGCGCCGGGAGGGCGGAGGAGAGGAGGAGGAGGAAGAGCAAGAAACCATTGTTTTGCAGCCTGCCAGGGTACAGAGGCAATCAATAGTTATTACAGCCATTCTTCATCGCTGTCGTGAGAGTGGCGGCCGAGAGCAAACTTCGTAACAAATGCGATCCAGACAGATTCGTTTGTGAGGCAATCCAATAAGTCTGACTCTGAATGAAACAATATCGGAACTAATTGTATAAACTTTTTGCCCACTCGTGCCTTGGACGTCCGGGGGCCCGAACGCACGAGTCGGTGGAAGGTCGTATGTTGCTTGATTGAAAAGTCAATTGTCTCAACAAGTCGTCAGCGCTTGATCTTCCTATCTTCCCAAACCATATTAATTGTTGATGCTTCGACAATTGCGAACTATACTTTGATGTCCCGGCTCTGAGCAAAACTGTTTTATTTGATATTCTAGACACGTACGAAGGAGGAATATTCAGGATTTGGCGAAGGCAGCGCGCTTGGAATCCATCCAATTTCTTTCTTTCTCGTTTGTTCAGCCAGGTTGAGTTCAAAGAATGCATACCTTTGCTGGTAATCAGCGCCCCAAACACTTCAAGCTTTCTTTGGATAGGTATTGACGTATGTTTCCATGCTCTCGCGTATCTTTGGAATTCGCCCCATGCGGCCCCGAGTCGTCTGTTGAGTTCGTGCTGGAGCCTCCCATCGTTATATATAGTTGCCCCCAAATATAGAAGATGCTCACCTGATTTGATGATGTTCCCACGTGGATCTCGCAAGCGAAAGTCGCAATCTTTCTGAAATAATTGGAATTTGTTCCAATGTAGTTTCATGCCGATCTCTTCCCCTGCCTCCGCGATCGCGTCCAAAACGCGTTGCAAGTGGTATTCGTTATGGCCCACCAATAGAGTATCATCGGCATATAGAAGAATCGATGCTTCCCCTTGAATCAAAGACCTTCGCGTCTCTTCGTCCAATTTGTTCTCTGCGCGTTTGATTACTACGCTCATCGCCATCACAAACAGAAAAGGTGAGAGCGCACACCCTTGTGCTCTCCCAGACAATTGGTTCCGTTCGCTGGACCGCTTCGGGCCTTCAGCCACGCGAAACTTTTTGTTTTCATATATGTGGCCAATAATTCGAAACATGTGAGCGGGCGCGCCAAATTTTTCCAAAGCGTCCAAGAGGGCCAAAACATTGATTGAATCGAATGCCTTTTTCCAGTCCAACGGCAGTAGGGCGAGTTTGCCATCCCGTCTCGCATGGGATGCTTCAATATGACGGCGCACAGCGTGAATGGCATCCGTCGTCCCCCGTTGCCTTCTGAAACCGAATTGTGTTGCGGTGAGTCGATCTTCTGCCCCTGCTCGCTGGAGTTTCCCAAGTAAAAGAGTTGCAATAATATTGTATATTACGCATAGCAGTCTGATCGGGCGGTAATTGTCGCATTGATCAACTGGGTCTTTATGTTTATATATTGTAGACACATGTGCATGACGCCATTCTGCCGGAACTTATTTGTTCCTCCAACATGTGTTCACCATATGTGTAATGCACTGTAGGCCTTGAAGGTCTGATGCCAGTGCTTTCCAATACTCAGCCGGTACGTCGTCAGGTCCGCTGGATTTTCCAAGTTTCACTTGGGAGATGGCGGCTCCAACTTCTTTATTTGTGAAATCATCATCTGGGATGTTCAGAGGGGGTCCCAAGGAACCCGTATCCACAATTGCCGCCGGGCGCACCTTCCATTGCATTTTTTCCAAATATTCCGCCATAGTCTCTGTCTTCTCTTCGCTGTCCACTATTTCGCCTTGCAGATTGTGGAGCCTGCCTTGTCTGTGCGATTTTGGCCGGCACATTTTCTTCAGCGAATCCCAGGCTCCTGCAGCAATGGCGTCATCAACCCATGTTGTTATATCTCGTTTGACTGCGCGTCGCACTTCTTCCAACAATTCTTTCTCCAAAGGTTTGTTGTGTGACAATCGTGTTGTATTTCGCTCCGCAATCAAATCCAAAGTATGCTGCGTAACCCATGGTCGTTGTGTCGCACGTTCCCGAAAAGGTAGCTTTGCTTTCGCAATGGCCGCCGCATCCTTAGCATTGGCCCAAAGATCTTCCACATGGTGCCTCTCCACCGTGTGTGCCATGAATCATTCTACAAATTGAGTGCGAATGGTGTCGTCGTCCAGGGCTGTCAAATCGCGTTTTCGGCACCTTGTTTGTCTTCTCGGTTGTATTTGAACCGCAATCTCGAAAGTAATAAGAACATGATCGGTGGCTAAAGCAGCTTCTCGATGACTCCGTAAATTTTTGATTGTATCCAGCATGCAAGGTCTGCAGAGCACAATGTCCAAGATATTATGGGTTGCAAGATTGATTGGCGAAAGCGGTCGCGTTCCTGGTTCTCGGAAAGTTACCTTTCTTTCCAAACATTCGTCAAAGGAAGTGTTTGCGATAAGTATTTCTGCGCTCGTGCAGAATTCCAGTGACAAATCTCGATTTGGTGTGTCCACTTCGTGGATGGCTTCGCGACCCCGCCCGAATTCTCCAACGACGTCCTCTTCTCCAGGGTGTTTTCGCCCGATTCTTGCGTTGAAGTCTCCAATGAAGAATTTTGCCAAATTTGCGTTGCACGCCCTGTGTTCTTTATCCAACGTGTCGTAAAAATCAATGCGTTCCGGGAGCGGCCTCATGTTGTGCGGGGCATATACATTGAAGATTGCAAGTGTTGCGCTTTGGATGCGTAACTTGAGTATGCATATTCTTTCAGAAACTTGTTTGAAGCTTTGTATGTGACGGCGAAGACGAGGTGCCACTACAAAACCCCCGGCCCAAGATATTGAGTCTTCGCTTGATCCTGAGAGTACGAATTGATACCCATTCTGTACGTACACATCTGCCTTCGTTTTCCGAGTTTCTTGTAAGCACAGAATGTCGATATTGCGTTGTTTCATGTGTGTGAAGAGTTCCCATACTTTCACTTCTGTGAGTCCACAAACGTTCCAACTTCACATTTTATTGTTTGTATTGCCTGAATTTATGAATCTGGATTCGCAATTGGAGATGGAACAGAACGGATGGTAACTTTGCCCAAATCGTTTGTTCCAATATTAATCGATTGAGTTGTAATCTCCGGGAGTCTCCTGGAGGGTGAAACTATGCCTCTGTACCCTTGGCTCCTTCAAGCTGTTGGTTTCCCTTTGCCCATTCCCTTTGAAGCAAATGCTGCATTCTTTTCCAATTTGTCCCTGATTTGTTGTTGTAATTCAATCCATTCGGGAGCTGTTTGGAGATCTTCCCAAGTCTTCCACGATTCTTTGACCCATTCCAAATTGAGCGTGTAATCAACAACGGATACTTTGAGAACCATTTTCCCTCCGGCCTTCAATGTGCCAGTATCTCCGTCGATTTTGATATATTTTTGTCGAAGCCCCATTTTGTAAGAATGTGCCGCAAACCAAGTAATGTGGATGCGGCAACTCTCTTTTGCATAGGAGTGTCTTTGTTGCACCACACCCTGCGGGATCCATCTTTCGGCATTTGTTCGGCGCACGCGGTTTGCAGAATCGGCAATGCTTTTTTCACAAATGTGTTGTGAAGCAAATTCTGTGAATAACATGCCTTTGAAATCTTCCTCGGGCGGGCTTTTCTTGTAGCTCTTCAGTGGCAAATCATATTGGCCATTCTTTAGCGTGGCAAGTGCCCAACGTTCTGCGTCGATTACTGAGGCATGCGATAATCCACCAAAAACTAAAATTGAAGAATTGTTTTGCCCGCTTCCGGCAGATGTTGTCGAAGTCGTAGTGCGGAGTGTTTCCATTTCTTTCCGGATCTCTTCCATGCATTTGTCGATGTATGCCGGCGTGGTATTAGCATGATGTTGAAGCTCGTCGATATTGTGTTCCATTTTTGTCACCCGGGTATTGTTCTCGTCGTGGTACTTCTTTACGGTATTATTTAAATCTTGAAAGTCATATCCAAGAGTTTGAACAACACGCATTGTCGGAGCAAGATGTTTCTGAAGCATTTTCTGCATGGTCTGCATAGTTACCGGCTCGTCTTCTCCATCATCAGAAAGATTATCTTCGTCTTCGCCGTCAATGTCCAAGGTCTTTTGCTTCGCGTTCGTGTCCACATTGTCCATCTTTGCAGCTTTCTTGTCCGGTGCTTCAGGATTGCTTCCTTGAGGTTTAAGCTTCCTGCCAGTAGGATCTTGAAGGGCGGGGGCCGCGGACATACCAGACATCAGAAGGATGTAGCTGGGAAATTTGTCGGTGCCTTACTTGCTTGAGCTTCAGCCGAGAACTTGAGCCAAAATGGCTTGAGCCAAAATGGCTTGAGCCAAAAAGCACCAACTAGGGGCACTAATCTTCTCGACTTTGTTTTAACAGATCTTCACGAGCAGATCGAGTGCGCGGTTCTTCCCAAGATCGCCAACCATTCTCTCGTTCTCTGCTCTCTTTCGTTTCCTCCTCTCCTTCCGTCTACGGTCGTGCGCCGAGGACGGAAATATTCGGAGGCTTCCTGGTTGTCGCTTAGACGCCGCTTCCGGCAGACAGATTGGGAATTTATTTGCCGTCTTCGTCCAACCGATGCCGCTGTGCAGCTCGCAAGTGTGATTTTAGACGGCATGCGAGATTTTATTCCGTCTGTCTTGATCTAGTCGTCGTCGTCGCCGCACCCTTGGCTGACGACGGATTGTCTAGATAAGGTGCGGCTGAAAGCACAGGCCGAGGGCTCGCCAGAGTTTCGATTTGCAGTCCGAGCTTGCAGCCATGCTATGTTGAATGCTTCTCGCGATTATATCGGGCGCACTCGTGCTACGCTTCGCTCGATCCGATCTGGCAGCAAAGGCTGGTGGAAGCTGTCTCGTGATTTAATGTGTAAAGTCTCCAAAGAAGTTTCGCCGCCTCTTCGAACTCCAGACGGCGCTTGGGCGATCCAGGCGGCCGACAAGGCAAACGAATTTGCACGATCTTTCGAAGTAAAATGGCAGAGTCCAGTTTTTATCCCCACAGCGTTTTCTCTTCTCCCTCCTCCCTCCTCGCCTTCCCTTGGCCTCCCTCCTCTCCGTCTCCGCCCCGCTTCGAAAGTCTTGCAGGATTTGAACATTGACAGTGGCGCGGGGCCGGACTTGATCCCAGCTCGTGTTTTGAAGGTGTGCTTTCAAGAATTGTCTCTTCCCATTGTTCTTCTTGCTCGTCGTGTTCTGTCGTGCGGAGAGTGGCCGCGCTGTTGGGCCATCCACTGGATTCACCCCCTTTTCAAAAACAGGTCGAAGCACGACGCTGGCAATTACAGAGGAATCCATCTTACTTCACAAGTTTCCAAGGTCGTGGAGCGGCTGATTGCTTCTTTGTTTGTGCCCCGGCTTTTGCGGGAGTTGAGTTATGGTGATTTTCAATTTGCTGACGCGCCTGGCAGAGGATCGAGAGATGCGATGTTGTTTTTCGTTATGACCTGCCTCGTCGCATTCGGCGCTGGGAGGGGTGTTGCTATGTGCAGCTCCGACGCTGCTGGTGCGTTCGACAGAGTCTCAGCCGACCGCTTAAAGGCCGACTTAGGAGCTCCTGATTTGCATCCCTCCGTGTTGGCTGTCCTCAGCAGTTGGCTGGCGCCGCGCGCGGCGAATGTAGTTGTTGAGGGTGCACTCTCTGGTGCGATCACCATGACTGACATGGTATTTCAAGGCACTGTTTTGGGCCCTGTTCTGTGGAACGTCTTTTATTCCGACTCCAAAGAGGCCGTCCGCAGTGTAGGTTTTCAAGAAATCATATTTGCTGATGACCTCAATGCGTCTAAAGTTCTAGTGCGAGACGAGACCAACGCAGAGGCCTATGCGGCAATGCACGAGTGTCAGAACAAATTGCATTCCTGGGGGCACGCAAGCGGTGTAGTTTTTGATGCGGATCTTATCGCATTCCCAGCCGCATGGTGACAGTTTCAGGTCCTTGGGAGTCACATTCGGCAGCAAGCTTCTCATGGGAGACGCCATTTCTGAGTGTCCTTGCGAAGCAGGCTGGCGCTCCCGGTCTATTTCAAATTGTCGCCGTTATTATAACACTCGGGAGTCGATCTTTCTGTGCAAAAGCCACATCGCGTCGTATATTGAATACCGGGCGGCAGCCATCAGCCACGCCTCATCTACCGCACTGTCTGTTTTAGACTCGGTGCAGTATCGGTTTCTTCGAGCGCTTGAAGTAACCGAAGAGTCAGCACTGAAGGGCCACTGTTTGGCTCCGCTATCTGTCCGCCGGGATATTGCTATCCTTGGCCTTATCCACCGCAGTGCCATTGGTCTGGGACCTCTCATGTTTTCCCGTTTCTTCCGCCCCGCCCTTCCCCTTTCTTCTGATCCCCCTCGTTCCTCTCGCTCCCGCTCTTCGCCCCTCCACGGCAGGCAACTCCAAGTTCCATGCAGCGCCTCTGCGCCAGGTTATGTCCGCAGGTCTCCTCTTGGAGGCGCCCGGTTGTACGGTATCTTACCGGAGGCAATCGCGCGCCAACCAACTGTCCACGATTTTCCATGCATGCTGCAGTTGTTTCTGTGCCCCCTGGCCCGCGTGGGAGACGCCCAGTGGAAGGTTTTGCTTTCGTGGCGTCAGCCGTTCGCCTTCCACCCTCTCCTGGCTCATCGCGCGTGGGCGCCGGCTTAGTTAGTCCTTTCTCGCCTTTCCCTCCCGCTCCCTTCTCTCTTCCGCCCCCGCCCCTCTCTGTTGAGTTTTTTGGTGCAAAGGGTCTTCCTTTCGATCGGCGGCCGTTTGTTCGCCTGTCTGAAGAAGGCTAGTGGTGAGGAGTTCATTCATGTCCGAGGCTGATGAGAAAAAGCAAAATATAGAAAACACAGAATTTAAAAATTATAAAAGTGACGCTCGGGAGGTCATTATCCGAATGCTGTTTCAAGAATTTTGTCTATACTGATGTCCTGAATGCTTTTCGTCATGTTTCTCTCTCCACCTCCGATGCGGATGTGTTTGCGCCGGCGCAGTGTCGGAGCTGCTTGCATGAATGGAGCCGTGCAAACGCAGTTTTTTTCTGAGCCTTCTACAGAAAGTTTGCACATAGTCTTAAGGGGCCGGCCGGCAAGAAGCAATTTCAAAGTTGTAGGTGTTGACTTCGATTGTGAATTTATAATGACAGATGCGGTGCAGAGCTGTGTGCACGAGTGTGGCTGGAGGCTGCAATCATTAATGCGAACGCGGCTTTTTTCGCGCAGACGCCGAGCTCGTCTTGTTACACATAGCACATATTCTATCATTCATCGAGTGCAGAACTTGTGTTTTCACGCATGCCTCTCACTCCGTCTTGGCCGCTTTGGATCGCGTTCAAAGCTCGCTTGTCCGCAGCGTGGGCATTTCTGATTTAGATGCCCTCCACCACTTTATGAAGTTAGGTTCTTTGTGTTCTCGAAGAGACATAGCTAACCTGGGTCTCATTCGCAGGACTCTTCTTGGTGCCGGCCCGGCATGTTTTCAAGAATTCCTTTAATTTGAGTCGTCTCCTGTTCCCCTCCGCGCTCCTCCCAGGCATTTCCGTCATGTGGTCGACCCCTGCCCTGCTCGGGCTCCAGATTATGTGATTCGGTCCACGTTGGGTGGCGCTCGTATGTGCAGTCTTCTTCCCGAGAGCGTTGTTAGCGCCCATGACGTGAAAGAGTTCCAACGTCTACTGTCTGAGCTTATGCGTCATGCCCCAGGTCAGGTTTTCGTCCCGGCCACAGCTGTTCTCGTGGCGTCTGCCGCTCGCTTTCCACGAAGTGCGCCGCTTTCGGAACTGGCGCCCGGCGGCCTGATGGCCTCAGTGTTGTGCCCAGGCGGTTTTTCTTGAGATAGCCACGAACATTTTTTTGTTTCTGCGTATCTTCTTCTTCCTCCCTTTCGTCTTCGTTCTTCCTCGTTCCCGTCCTTGCCTTTTCCTTTGTTTTTCTTTTCGTTTTCGTTTGTTCTCCTTTCTTGCTCTCGTCTTCGTTTTCTTTGCTCTTTTCTTCGTTTCTTGCTTGGTTCGTTGCCTGCTGCTGCCGTCTCTCGTCGTTCTTCTGCCTCCTGCCCCTCCTCGTTCCGCTTCCACTGGCCGCCTGCGTGGAGCGCAGGGCGCGCGCGCTGCGCGGTCGCCGTGCACGTGGGCTGGTGCCCTTCTCTCCCCTTCTCCCCTCTCCTCCCTCCCTCTCTCTTTCTTCGTGTTGCTTCTTGTTGCTGCTTTTTTTTTTTTTTTTTTGGGGGGGGGTTCTCTCCCCCTTCTCTCTCTCTCTCTCTCTTTATCTCTCTCTCTCTTTCTTTTCTTGTCTTTCTCTTGCTCTTCTCTTTTCTCTTGTCTCTTCCTTGTCCTCCTGCTGCTTCCCCGCTGGCCTGTCGGGCAGGCTTCGGTGGCCCCGTTGGAGACCGGTTCTTTCTCCCACCCTGGATGTAACTTTTTATTTCTATGTGACTTGGTGAAGATAGCTGCGCTGCAGAGGTCCGATAGAGACAAAAGTATTCCCTCGTGGTGTCGTCCTGGAAAATGACATGATCAGAACCAGATGTTTGTTCGGAGTTCTTCGTTTTGTAGAATCAGCCTCGATTGCCGTTTTTTCCAAATATTTTTCAGTTCCAGATAAATGCAGAGTGATTGGTTTTGATTCATGTTTTATATATTCGGCTTATTTAAAGGGTGCGTCCATCAATCCGACCGGGCAGTGCAGTTTTGTTAGATAAAACATATTATGTTTCAATGAAATGTATTCTTACTGTGCTTGCAGTAGTTCATTTGTCTCGTGTTTATATTTTGCATTTGTTTGATCCATTGCTTTTTTTCCTTATTCTGAGCAGTGACAGAATATATGCGGAAATACCGAGCCGCAGTACATATTCAAGCACCAAAACGCCGCAGGGCATGTCAACACCAAAATGCCGCAAACATCACATTTAAGCAAAAACGCCGTAGGACACATTTAAGCGCCGAAGCGCCGCAAAACGCATTTGAAACGCCGCAGAGAGCAAATTTGAGCACCGAAGCCGCAGCGCACATTGGACACACATTTGAGCACGGAAGCGCCCCAAACAGCAAATGTGAGCACCGAAACGGCAGGGCGCATTTGAGCACCGAAATAACGGAGGATACATTTGCGCAACGAAACCAATTTTGAGCACCGAAACGCCGCAAGGACATATTTGAGCATTGAAACGCATTTTAATTTCATGGCGTTCTGTTGGAAATTTTGCGAAAATGCCCGCGAAGGAAAGAAGGCTCAAACGACAGCACGGCGCCAACCTAACAAAACGCTTCAATCGCGTGCTGCAAATTTCTCCGTTCCAACACACTTGGTGGTATGGTGGGGGTCAGTCTTAATTTCAGTTCTATGTTTAATTTCGTTATAGACTGAGCGTATTGGACATTATTGAATTGATATCAGCAGTTTATCTTTCTTTTCAGTATGGTTGGGCCTTCTATTTATTTATCGTGGCGTTTCTATATTTTTTTTTATATGCAAATGTTCAGATTTTTTATACCACAATACGTATATTGATATCAGTTTCGAATTCTAAAGTAGCATTGTGCCTGTTATTGGTTTTGAACAGTTTCAGTTTTGTTTATAGGTTCCCGTTGGTTGTTGGTCAGATTTGTCATGGACATTGTTATCGAAGTGAACAAGTACCAATGCAGTGTTTATTACAGCCGTGTGTGTTTCCGTGTACTTTTTAACGTTTTATTTTCGCCAAACAATTCAGTTGGACCCTGAATCTTTTAGTTTCAACATTAATTATTTCAGTTTTTTTTTTTTTGGACAATTTGATAGTTGAGTTTATTCTAGTTTTTCAAATCTGTTCTTTTGGGGCCCAGAATTTGCGAGGTTTTCTGTTCATTTTTTGGGGGGTTGAGTATTTGAGTGCTACACATGCGAGAATATAGTTGTTTTGATTTTTTCCTGTAGAATGTTCTAATGCATTAGTTTGAGTAGCATTATATTTTAAGTTTTTTTTTTTTCGGCAGTACTTCATTTTGAGATCGTTAATGCATGCCTGTTTTTTTTCCTGGTAACAAAGCGTCTCCAGCTCGACAATAAATGGCAGTTCCATTTCTCTCATGTGCTTGAGCTTTTCTGGGGGCCCCCCGCTGTCAGCTTGGCGCGCGGCCCCGTTGCTGCTGGGCCGGCCCGCTGGCTGCGGGTTGTGTAGCTAATTCGCCTTTTTCGTTCCCCGGTCAATTGCTTTCGCCGCGTGCGGTTTTCGCTCGCGGTCGCGACCAAAAATATTGTTTTTTGCAGGTGTCAGTATTGGAATTGCCGTGCAGATATTTCCATGGTAGTAGCAAATGCAGAATATGACTATGATTTAGAGGGCTGGCTGTACCACCAAAGCAAGCAGGGGGGAGACGCGGAAGCGCGGCGGAAGAGCAGAAGCGAGAGTGAGAGCACAGAAAGAAGGTCGACTGCAGACGACCGACAGCGACGACAGCTCACATGGAAACGAGAGAAGGGAGAGATAGGGGATGACTGGGGGAGATGGCTCATAGTGCTCACCCGTGAGTTGCACGAGCGCATCGTGCTCACCCGCGAGTTGCACGAGCGCATTTTGTGAGGTTCTTTGGGGGCAGCCATCATCGACACCGGTGTTCGATCATAGATCCGTCATGTCTGGCTCGGGTGCAGCTCCAGGCGTCGTCAAGAATCAGTTCGAGAAGAGCCGCGAGAACCCTTTGGCGCGGTTATCTGCGCGCCAGGCTGCTGCGCAAGCCGCGCTTTCGTCGGAGAGTCGTCGGGGGACAGAGGCGCTGACGCAGATGGATGAGTCGGCCAGCGTATCAGCTGGCCAATTCGCTCTTGCTCTACCCTTTCCAGGTGTTGTGAGCAGTGATGCCCCGTCGAGCACGCCTCCAGGCAGTGCTTCGCCGGGCCCCTCGCCGAGCGCAGCTCCTTTGGTTGGCGCTCCCGCTCCCGGTTCTATCGGTTCGAGCGGTGCGTGTTCAGGCGAGGGCGCCGCCCCCCTGACGCATGCGGCGGCGAGCGTGGCTGCGGAGTCGAGCATTTTTCCATGTGGGACTCGTCCGCCTGCGGCATCGAGCGCAGCATGCCTCGCGGATTCGGAAAAGCTCGACGTAATCTTGAACGTCACGTCGTCACTCGCCGCGAAAGAGGAGGTCACTAAGAGCCAAATCAACATCATGAAGGCGACGAAGATGGAGATCGCTAAGGCCGTTGATCCGATCAAGGACGAGATGGCCGATGTACGTTCTCGCTTCTTTGCGCTCGAATCTCGACCGGCTTCGTCGTCGTCATCAGCTGTGAGTGCGCGACACCTGTCCTTCCTCAAGTCCATGGACGTGTCGAACTTGCAGATTCCATTCGCCGGTTTCGACACTTCTGACCCGTGCAAGCGCGTGGAGGATTTGACCAAGATTGTGAATGATTCAAGTCCCATTGTGAAGCCTGCTCATTTTGGGCATTTTTCCAGTGGACTACGGAACAGTCAGCAGATGTCAAAGGCATCCTATGTGCAGTTTGCCAGCGAACGCGATGCTCGTACATGTTTGCATTCTGTTGGAGGCGAGGGAAAAGTCTTCCAGACTTCTTCTGGCCGCTTGATTGTGAAACCAGCCCAATCCCGTTTAAACGCCGCTCGAGATTGGGCCTTGCGCGAGTCCGAGAAAAAGTTAAAGACAAGGGCTATTCAGAGTGTCATTCAGATAGACTGGAAGTCTCGCGTGGTGACTGTCGACGCTGTTCCTGCGTTCAAACAGGGGCCGGCAGATTTGACAAGTAGTTTTTTAGCGCCTCATAGCGGTTTCTCTTTGAAGAGATCACGGGGTCGCACGCGATTTTGTTCGCATTCCTTTTCTTCCCCATCTCCTCTCGGTTGTTCTGCTGCCCCTCGCTCTGTGAGTAGCGCGCGGCCCCTTCATCGTCGATTTCGACGGCGAGGCCCTCGATCAGATGCCTCGTTTTTCAGACGTTGCACTGGGCGTTTCACCCGGCCGAGTTTCAACCCGCTCATTTTTTCGAGCCGCCTTAGCCCGGATATTTCGAGCCGCCTTACTCCGGAGAATTCGAGCGGCTTCAGCCCGAATTTTTCGAGCCACCTTAGCCCGCATTTTTCGAGCCGCCTTAGCCCGGATATTCCGAGCCGCCTTGCCCGGGATTTTCGAGACGCCTTAACAGGCGATTTTCGAGCCGGCTTACCTCCCGCTGTGCCTCCCCCGCTCCCGTCGGCCTCTTCCCTTCCTGCTCCCTCTCAACCCGCGTTGCACGATTTTTTTTGGCGTTTTGAGCCATCGAATTCGAATCCTTTCCCTCCGGGCGTTGGCTGTGGCAACTCCCAGCCGACGCCGTCCGTTGACGTCGTTGGTCTCAACATTTTCTACATCAATCTACGGACTTTAATGCCCATTCAGGCGAGCTGTCGGCAAGACTATCTCTCTTTGCTTCCCTTCCCCACGTCGTCTGTATCACGGAAACCTGGTTTAATAATTCGTTTTTTGCGCCTCAGCTATCCAGTTGCAGCTTGCTTGCGAGACGCGATAGTCACCAGCAGGCCGGAGGTGTAGCCATTTTTGTTCGCGAGACTCTGATTGGCGTTTGCTCTGCGCTTCTTAATTCACCCTCGGCGGAAATATGTTGGATTCTTGTTCATCGTGCGTCCAGGCCCATTCTTCTGGGCTGCGTGCACAGACATCCCCAGTATGGAGAAGTAGATTCTTTGCGAACTTTTACCTTTGAGTATGCTCGTCTGAGTGCGCAGGCTGTCGGTGCTATTCTCGTTGGCGACTTTAACGTGCACCATGCGCATTGGCTTCGGTACAGTCATTCTATCACTCCTGAAGGATCCGTCTTGAAGAATTGGGCTCAGGAGACTGGCCTTTTTCAGCGTGTCAGATCTCCTACCAGAGGTCCATATTTAATTGATTTACTGTTTACTGATTTGCTTCAACTTACAACGGTAGAAGTGGTTAGTGAAATCGCTGATCATCGCGGCCTGTCGATTATATTTTCTGGCCCTCCGCATTCGCTCGAAGTTCTCAATCGTGATGTTTGGCTTTTTTGTCAGGTGGATTGGTCGCATATTCGGCGACGCATTCGCGAACGCAGTTGGGGGTGGATTTCTTAGCAGCCGCCATGTGCAGCAGCAGAGCGTCTCAGATATTCTTTTGTCTGTAATGCGCGAGTGCAGGCCGCATTCTTCTGTGTCGTTCTGGCCATCGCGCCCTTGGCTCACAGAGGAGTGCGTGCGATTAGTTGAGGAGAAGAGGCGCGCTTCTGGCGCGGAATTATCCCCCCTTCCCTGCCGCCGGCGTAGTGATGCCTTGTGCTCTGCGCGCGAGGCTTTGGTTCAGCGCGCGCGGTTGCGTCTCCGCAACATGCGCCGTGGCAGCAAGCAGTGGTGGAAACTTTCTGATTCTATTTTGTGCAGAACAGGAAAACCCAGAAGCTCGCCTTTGAAGTATCCAGACGGATCGTGGGATATCAACAGCATAGGAAAGGCAGAGCTTTTAGCAGCAAGTTTTACTAGCAAATGGAGTTTGCCAGATACTGTGGTAAATGAGTTTTCGGTGTTTAATGCTACTTTAGTGCCGTCTGATTCGAATGCTTTTTTAAGAGCGTGGTTGCTCATTGCCAGAGCTGTGCTCCAGGAGTTGCGCTTGGACAGCGCCACTGGGCCTGATTTGGGTCCTGCTCGAGTTTTAAAGCTCTGCGCACGCGAATTAGCATTGCCAGTCTGTCTTCTTGCTCGGCAGATCATCCATTGTTTTCAGTGGCCAGCTTCGTGGCGCGTACACTGCATCTTCCCACTCCACGAGCGCCGGGCCCTGTCAGACCCAGACAACTATCGAGGTCTGCATTTCACATCGCAATTCCTTAAAGCAGTAGAACGCATCATCGGTAGCCTGTTTGTTCCGCGCCTCGAGCGTCTAGGTGTTTATGATCCGTCGCAGTTTGTTTATCGTAGCGAACATGGGGCACGAGGCGCAGTATTATTCTACGTCCTCTCCTGGCTCCTTCCTCTCTCCCTTGGCTCCCGTATCTTGCTATGCTGCTCTGATGTCTCTGGCGCTTTCGACCGAGTCGATTCTGAAATATTGTGTGCGAAGCTGCAGTCGGCTGGAGTGCCCACCCAGCTGCTGCCTCTCTTTGCCAGCTGGCTTCGCCGACGCAAGGCGCGAGTGGCGATTGGAGGCCAGCTTTCTCGCCCGTTCAGCATGGAAAACATGGTTTTCCAGGGCACTGTTTGGGGGCCGCCTTTTTGGAACACTTTTTTCGCTGACGCTTGCGTGGCTATCCGGGCAGAGTGCTTTCAAGAGGGCATGTTTGCAGACGACCTTAATGCGTGGCGTGCTGTTTCCACGAGCGTCTCTGATGTGGGCGGTTTTTTCCTCCCTGCGCCGGTGCCGAGCGTTCCTCCACGCCTGGGGCCGCGCGAGCAGAGTACAGTTTGACGCGGACAAGGGGAGTTTTCGCATTCCGTCACGCGTGCAGCTGTTGGAGACGATTTCGAATTATTAGGTACTTGGTTCGATGCAAAGCTTCTTATGTCCATGGCCGTCGACAGCTGCGTTGTGGAGTGCTCTTGGAAAATGCAACGACTACTGCGCACCAGACGTTTTCACAGCGATGCGGAATTGATCGGCCTATTGCAGGCGCCTTTTCTGTCGTGCGTTGAATGCAGGAGCTCTGCCCTGTATCATGCTTCGTTTTCTGTATTAGCTCCTCTCGACGCTCTGCTTTCTCGCTTCCTGCGTTCGCTGAGCGTGACAGACGTGGGCGCTTTGTTCGATTTTAATCTGGCGCCCCCCTTTGCACTCGTCGTGACATAAGCATACTCGGTGTCATTCACAGAGCTGTTTTGGGACTTGGCCCTCCGTGCTTTCAGAACTTCTTTGAGCTGGGCGCGGCGCCGCCGCCGGCCAGGGTTCCCAGAAGACACGGGCGCCATCTGGTGGAGCCGCCGTTCACAGCACCTGATCTTCTATTACGTTCAGCACTTGGTGCCGTTCGCATTTATAACCTTCTCCCTGATTCTATTGTTTCCGCTCGTGGTGTCAGCGTGTTTCAATCTCGCCGTCAAAACCTCGTGCGTGCTCGTGCGCGCCTCTTTGACGACTGGCCGGTTTCGTTTTCCCCTCGCCTCCCGCTGGCTTCGCACCCGCTCCGTGGGTGCCGGGATTGGCGCGGTTAGCTCTTCCCTTCTCTCGTCTTCCCTCTTCTCCTCTCCCCTTCCCCCCCCTCCTCTCCTCCCTCGTCGTCTGCTGCCGTCGTGTCCCGCCGTCGCCTTTCGTTCGTCCGTCTTCGTGTCCCTCCCCCTCTTCTCCTTCTCCTCCCCCCCGGCCGCTCTGCGTGGAGCGCAGGGTGCGCGCGTCGCACGTCGCCTCTTCGGGGCTCGGCCCTCCCCTCTCGCTCCTTCCCCCTCCCTCCCCCCCCTGTCGTCCGTCGTCTGCTGTTGCCCCTCCTCTCCCTCCTCTTCTCCCCCCCTCTTGCTCCTCTCCTTTCCCTCCTCCTTCCTCTGCATTGTGTTTCTCTTTTTGACAGTCGTAGCCGTGCTGCCTTCACTTGACTCGAGCATGTGGTGAGATTCATCTGCTGTTACTAGATACATAGAAAAACAAACTACACTACTACTACTACCACTACTACTACTACTACTACTACTCCTACTACTACTATCACGAATGATATCTCTACATCGACTATTATTGTTACCGCTGGCTAGGGTAGGAAATGCATGAACTTGCGAGTTAGTGCTTTCTGTCTCGTTGGGCAGCGACATAATGAACTTGCAAGTTAATACTTTTTTCCTCGTCGGCGGGGCATGAGAAGAAGTAGCTCGCAAGTTAATGCTTTTTTGTTCTGTCGGTGGAAGCATGAGAAGGTATTAACTCGCGAGTTAATACTTTCCTGGAGGTGGATGTGCATACCCTAGATGAGAAGTATCAACTCACGAGTTAATTCTTGTTTAACTCGTGATTCGAGTGTTGTCTTTATAGAATATATGTATACGCATACAATGGTTCAGCGTTCTATGATCTACGATGGTATGTATGTTTTTTGTAGTGTTGTCAGAATTTAGCATCTGGTTCGCAGATTTTCACCTTTTTATAAAGTGGTATATCTTCAGATTCCGTGCGAGGCATGTCATGTTTTTTTGTTTGTTTGCAAGTTTTTTGTTCGTTTGCATCGTTGTTTTGTATAATTTAGAGCAATAGAGTATTATGGTCAGTTTTATTGTACGTAATTTTCAGATGTTTCCAGTTCGAAGATTATTTACCGTTGGTTTCGCGTTAGAGAACAGTAAGTAGATTGAGATCAGTCTCAAATAGTTTATATGACATTTAGGACGAATTTTAGTTTATTTGCCGTGCATTCTAGTGTTAGTTTATCGTTTCTAGAATCATTATATATATAAACAAATGTCTTCATGTGTTTCATGTGTGTCGGGTACTTTTTTTCGCGGTTTTCTCATTGTTTTGCGTTCGTGCAGAATAGCGACGCGATTTTTTCATGCCCTGCCTAGTTTGTGTTGCTACAATAGGCGCGCGGTGGTGAAGAGCAGGAGTAGAACATATCGCCAGCACAAGATATGTGTTGTCAGGGCGTTTAATATCCTATGATGATCAGAGATTCGTATTCTGCGCGTTCAGCAGGCTTCGAAGAGGGCGATGTCGTAATTTTCAAGACAGATTTGATAAACAAAATCTCACGACTTTTTTACAGAGTGTCTGGCAGTGTAGCGCATATTTTTTTGGTTTCGATGAATACTTGAGACTAGCGTATTTATTGTTTTTTCGATTGTTGTGCCAAACAGGCAGGTAGTTCATTTTCAGGTCGAGTAAAATTACCATCAATTATCTAAACAGATAGCTAAGCATGGGTTCAGATAAACACGGAGATTACGAATGCCGCGGATTCCGTGAAGTTTGACATCGGCTTGCTCAAGCTCTGCGTTCTTCATTTCGAGTCTTTCCCGCCGAGTTTATTGACCGGCCGGCGCATGCAGTTAGCGAGCGCGATCTTTCTGATCCTGGTTTTCTTTTCGAAGCTTGTTCTGGAGCCATTATTTCCCAGAGCCGAGAAATGCGCAGAAAGTTTTGTTACATTCAATTTGCCACGGAACAGGGCGTTCGATTTTCTGTCCTTTGCTGGAGGCATGGGGAGCCATATTCAGATTGCGAGCGGTTCTCGCGTTGTGTTCAAACCAGCCAAATCGAAGATGCGCAACGCGCAATTGGGTCACTCGTGAGGCCGAGAGAAAAATTTAAGGCCCGGGTCCTTCGCATCACAGTCTCGGCTTATTGGAAATCTCGATCCGTCAGCGTAGGCAATGCGCCGGCGTTTAAGCAGCAGCAGCTGGCGATTTGACCGGCAATTTCTCTGCGCAGCTTGGCGATTTGTCGATTTAGGATGGGTCAGGTCGCGCGCAGTTTTGTTCATTCCCCAATTTTTCTTTTTGCGTCTGTTCCCGCCCTTCATTTTGTGAGAAACGTGCGGCTCCCTCCACGTCGTTTCAGACGACGCGGTCTGAGCCCTCCGTCACTGCGCCAGACTACGTCCTTCAGTCTGCTTTTGGGATGGTTTAAGTTGATAGCCGGTTCCCAACGGTTTCGCTCTTTTGGTCTATCTTCCCTTCCTTCCCTCTCTTCCCCCCTCCCTTCCCCTTCTCTTTCCTCCCTCCTTCTCCCTCCCTGCCCCTCTCTCCCTGTCTGCTGCTGTTTTGTCCCGCCGTCGCTTTCGCGTGTTATCCTGCTGCTTGTTGCTGTCGTCTGTCGCCCCCTCTCTTTCTCGCCTTCTTCTCCCCCCAGGTCTTGTACGCTGCGCGGTGCGCAGTGGGGATTTTTTAAGGTTATGCGCGTTCGGCGCTTCCCGCTCCTTCTCGTTCTCGTCGCTCCCTTCCATTGTTGTGTTCTGCTGCTCCTCCTCCCTCCCGCCCTCCCTTCTCTCTCCCCGTCCCCTTCCCTCCCTTCTTCTCCTTCCTTCCCTCCCTCTCTCTCGTTCCTCTCTTCGCGTCTGGCTATGCGTATGGCAGTGATTCGAAGCATCTATCTGCCGCGCGCTCGGCCAGATTCGTTTTTGATGCTTTCCGGAAGACGTGGGTGCACATCCATCTCCAGTTTCCCCAGCCCGTCTCCTGCGTGTTCTGCCCTTCGCCGTGCAATTTTTTAACTGATATTCAGACTTGAGTTTATGTGAGAAAACCTTATTGTTCCGAGGCTGTAAAACATGAAAAATGAAAAAATAATAGTACTAAAACAAGTTCGGGCAACTAGATACTTTGGATTAGCGCATCTGATTATGTCATTTCGACTGCTGTGACGAGCAGCTGTGTAGGTCAGCTCCAGTTCCAGTTTAGTCAAGCAGACCTGCCAATCTCTGAAAATTTAGCAGTGTAACTAGTTTTTTCGGACCCAGCTCTGGTAGCAGACCGAGTGCAGGCATCTAGATACTCTAGACTAGCACGCGATATTGTCCGATTGCTATGCCAAACAACTCTGTAGCTGATCTGCAGCTCGAGTTAAGTCAAGAAGCGCATCATCATCTCAAAAAAAAATAGAAGATTACACATAGTTTTGCGGACCCAGCTCTGGTAGCAGACCGAGTTCAGTCATCTAGATACTGAAGACGAACGCGCCCGACCATTCTAGATGGATCAGGTGTGCCTGCCAGCTCTGTAGCTTTCCTACAGCTCGAGTTAAGGAAGACGCAACACAGCCGATTCCGTTCCTATGCTTTTTGGCAGTGATCAGTATCAGATCGGCCTGAGATTAGGATGGCGATCATTTTTTTTTTTTTTTTTTTTTGGTGTGTGTGTATATATATATATATAAAAGTAAACACCACATATATATGTATATGCATATATATATATATATGTATATACTATAAAATATTGTACAACAAAAAGTTCTGCATGAGAGTAGGCGTCATGTTCCACGTGGCCTTCGCCTTGAAATTTCTTGGTTTCTTCTCTCGTTGCGCGGTTTTCACATGTAATGTTGTTCGGGGCTTGTGGGCAGATATGGTGGGCGATTTCATTTTCCGCGGCGTCGTTTTGCGTGTGCGTGGTATTGTATATAGCGAACCTTGCGCGCCAGTTCTCTGTGTTTCGAATGTTGTTTTGTTGTTTGTCGGCCTTCTGTACAGCAGATTTTTTTATGCTTGGCGCGTGCTGATGATTCGGAGATATCTCCTCTGACAGCCAGGCGAGTTTTTGTTTTTCTTTTTTATTCCTTTTATTGTTTTTGTTATTCCTTTTTCTCGTTCTTGTTTCTTCCCAGGTCCAGGCGTTGGGGTTGCGGTTTCCTTGCTCTTTTTTCCCTTTTCCCCTCTTGTCTGCAGGCTCCTGTCGGTCGTTGTTGTCTGGTAGAAATTGTGGTTCGGCGGTCATCCTGGGGCGATCGCGTCACGTTTGTTCTACGCAGTAGTGACATGTCTGGTTTTGTTGCTGCCGCGCTTCCGGAGCGGACGGACGTGCAGGGTATTTTTTCGCTGAGGGTGGTGAAGACGGCGGAATGGGACCTCTCCGCCGACCCCCCGACCGCGCCAACGCCGCGAAGGCCGTTTCGCGCGCTCGCCCGGAGGAACTCACGAGCAAAAGTGATCGCGCACAGACGATTTCATGCATGGCTTGCAAGATGACGCACAAGAAGAGTTTGCCGTTGCGCCCACCATCCCTGGGCGTTGGCAGGCAGCGCAGAGCCGAGCGCCGTTGCCTCTGCAGCCGCTGCTCCCCGAGCTGGCCCTGTGGATGGCAGTTCCGGTGCATGGGCTCTTCGGGTGGCGTGCGTGCGGCTCCCGGAACGGGCCCTACGGGTGGTCGTTCCGGCTCTGAGCTGAGCGCCTGCAGCTCCCGGGGCTTGCCCTGAGGGTGGCAGTCCTGGTGCGGCTCCGCCTGCCATGGCGTCGAGCAGTGCATCGCCCTTTGCGTCTGCTTCGATGGGCGAGAAGCTCACGTTCATTTTGCAAAACATGACCATGAAGGACCAGGTCGCATGAAATCGATCTTGCCGAGAGTATCGCAGGATGAAAGAACGGCATTCGTTGCGGAGGAAATCCCGGCGTCTGTCGTTCCCATGAGGGGCGATATGGCTGAGCTACGTGGTCGTCATTCTGCTGTTGAGGTCCGCGCCTGGACGTCTAGTTCGGGTGAATTCTCTAGGCAGCAGCGTCAGCTTATAAATTCAGTTGACACAGCCAACCGCCATATTGCCTTGGCAGGGTTTTCTGCCGCTCTCTCTTTCGACAGTCGCACGAGAAGAATCGAGCAGTTTGTAAGCTCTTTCAGTGACGTTCCAGGCCATGGGGTTGGACATTTCATGCAGGGCCCCCGGAACGCTCAGACGGTGTCCAAGGCGTCGTGCGTTGAGTCCAGTAGTGAAGCAGATCGCGATCAGTTTTTCGAGCGTAGCAAAAACGCGGTTTTGAAATCTGTCGCTGGAGTTGTACAAGTGCGCAAAGCCAGAACGAAGTTCAATAAGCACGGAGACTGGGCTCTTCTGAAAGCGAACGATGCTTCAAAGATCGCTGCGCCAGGCAAGACCGTCGAATGAGATCTTAAGAATCGCATCGCGCAGTTGGAGGGCGCCGGAGTTTTCGAGCAGTCCAAGGCGGATTTCGAGGGTGTATTTCTGCTCCGCTTTACGAAAATATCCTTGAAATAGGGGAATTGGGGGGGTGCTCATTTGCGTCGCTTCTTCCCTGCCCTCTCTACCCGCGCCCTCCGCGCAGCGGATTGCGAGCGGTCCCCGGTTTATGCAGTTTCTTTTCTTTTCTGCCGTCGGGGTCCCAGATCCTTGGCGTCGTTTGAAAGACGATTGAATTGGTTTCTGGGTGCTACTTATGCGGGCGGTTGTCCCGCGAGCGCCGTTCGGGGTAACGGTGCGAATGTCCCTCCTCCGTGCCTGTCTTCCTTTCCTCCTCGTCCGTCCTTGGGCCTGCGGAGTTTGCGTGAATTTTATCCCGTGCTTTATTCTTTTCCACCTCGGGATGGTTGCCGTGGCGATGCCCGGCCCGGGCCATCGTTTGATTGGACGAATCTCATTGTTAAGTGCACAAAGACGAATAGTATGCGTATCTTCATTTTCTTACTTCCTGTCTTCTCTTGATTTGTCTGACAGAGACGTGGCTTGACGAGTCGGTGTTGCAGCCGTATATTGTCGGTTATTTTATTGTCGCCCGTCGAGGCCGGGGCGGTGCGGGCGGTGGCGTTGCTATTTTTCGCGCGGGATTCGGCTGCTGATTCTTGTTCCGTCTTTCCATGTTTTCATTCTGCAGAGCGTGTCTGGATTTTAATGCACGCAGAATCTGGGCCTATTTTGATTTGTTGTTGGTATCGTCGTCCTTGTCATGGAGAGACGCACTCAGGCGCGCTCTATAGATGCGCTCGGTGAAGAATGGGTTTCTTTCGTTGAGCAGGGCGTCGGTGCAATCATAACATTGGAATGCGTGCATCAAAAGCGTTGGCTTCGTTTGAGAAGTCATGTTTCTCCCGGGGGCACGGCTCTGAAAAATTGGTGCCTGCAGCAAGGTTTTCGGGGGTGCACTCGCGCCCCCGCTCGCGGCCTTCACTTCTGCGACCTTCTGTAGTCTGATGTGCCAGAATTGCTCGCAACCACAGTGCTGGCGGAAGTATTCGATCACAATGCGACGTTGTGTTCAGTCTGTATGCCGCCGATTATTTTCGAGCATAGCGAGCGGCGTTTGTGGCATTTTCAAGACGCCGATTGGTTTTCTATTGATCGACGCTCTGTAAGCAGGACTGGTGTTGGATAGACAACTCGACGTCTCACATAGTTGTGTCTGTTTTAATTCAGATGTTGATGCATATTATGACTTTGCACATTCCGTCTGCGCAGCAGAATGCGCAAGTCTCGCGCCCATGGGTAACAGACGAGTGCGTACAAGCCGTTCGCGTAAAGCGGCGCGCTGCTGGCACGATCTCTTTCCCGGCCGCCGTCGCGAATTGCAGTGCCGCTATGTTGAGTGCTTTCCAACTGCATGCGAATCGCACTCGCAAGAAGCCTCGTGGTTTCGGCCGAGATATCAAGAAATGGTGGGAAGTTTCGCGCCAGCGCTTGTGCTATGTCCATAAGCCTACCTCCTCTCCTGTGAAGCGACCTGATGGCGCGTGGGCTCTCCCAGCGTCAGCAGGTCTTCTCAGCGCGCGACCTGATGGCGCCGAGGCAGATCTTCTCGCATGAGCATTCAGTCAAAAATTGCGATTATCGTTCCTGTCGTAAATGAGTTTTCTGATTGTTCTTCTGTTGTCATTTAGCGGAGGAGATGGCGAGCTTGCGTTATTCGTGCGAGGTCCGCTCGTGCCGCGCTGTCCTCTCTCCGGCAGGACAGCGGTGCGGGCCCCGATCTTCCGCCGGCCAGAGTTTGAAAACAGTGTTCTGCCAGTCTGGCCGTGCCTGTTGCTAAGCTCGCCCGTCTGATTTTAAGATCAAGTCAGTGGCCGCTGCCTTGGGGGGAGGATTGGGTTCATCCTCTCTACAAAAAGTTAGCTGCAAGTTGTCCTGAGAATTTCCGGGGCGCCCAGCTGACCGCGTAGCCTTCAACTTGACAGATTTGGTGCGTACGGCGCCCGTCAATTCGCATGTGTTCTGGCCGGGGGGCCCGCGACGCAGTGCTATATTTTGTTTTACAATGCATCAGTTCTCTCTGTTCTGGTCGCCGTGTCCTCCTGTGTTGCTCGTGCGTCAGCGGCGCCTTCGGTCGAGTAGACATGCCGCGTCTGCTTGCGAAGCTGCGTGGCTTCTCCGTCCCGGAGAGCATGCTCGGTGTCCTCGCTAGCTGGCTGGAGCAGCGCACGGCGCGGGTAATTGTTCAGGGGGGGGGGGGGGGGGGGGGGGGGGGGGGGGGGGGGGGGGCATGTTGCCGTGGTGCGCATGGGGGGCATGATCTAGTGCCAGGCCCGCCGCTTTGGAATGCATTCTCTGGGCCACGGGATTTGAAGAATTTGTTTATGTAGACGACCTGAATGCGATCCACTCGGTCGAAAACAGTGTTACAGGCGACCAAGCGCACCGCATGGCGGCCGAGTGTCAGACGTCTCTTCACCGCTGGGGCGCTGCAAACAGGGTCGTTTTTGTTCCTGGCAAGGAGAGTGCACGCATACTGTCTCGCAGCCGGCGTTGGGGCGATCCTTTCAAGCTTTTGGGTCTTGTATCAAATGCGCGGTTGCTAATGCATGAAGCCATTCTGGCATGTGTTTCTGACGGTGCATGGAAAATCCACAGTCTGCTTCGCGGCCGCAGATGTTATATTTTTGCCGACGTACTCTTGCTATACAAGGCCCAAGTTTTACCTGCCATCGAGTATAGGACTTGTGCATTCGATTTCGCTTCTTCCTCTGCTCTCGCTCTCCTGGACGCCATTCAATACAGTTCTCTTCGTTGTTTGGGTAGTTCTGATCTCGTCGCCCTCAATCATTTTGCTTTGGCTCCGCTGTGCGCAGGAAGAGACATCGCAATGCTTGGGATTATTAATCTTTCCGTGCGTGGCCTTAGTCCTGGTCACTTCGCTGCCTTCTTTCGCCCTGCACCCCCGCTCCTTCCCCGCCCCCTTCGTCGCCGCTCCCAGCGCCGGGCTGGCCCCGTCCAGCTTCGCGCCCCTGATTTTGCCCGTCGCTCCGTGTTAGGCATTGTCAGCGTCTATGATCTCCTCCCAGACAGCGCAGTCGCTGCTCCGTCCGCTCACGATTTTCAATATTGCCTGCAAGCTTTTATGCATGATGTGGCGAACTCCGGCCCCGATAAGGCAGATTTCTCCAGCTGCCGTGTCCCGCTCGCGCGTCGCCGCCTGCGCAGCTGCACGGGCGGGCTTCCTCCCGTTTTATCTCAGTTTTTCCTTCTCGTCCTTGCCCTCCCTCTCTCCCTTCCCTCCTTCCCACTCCCTTCCCTTCCCTCTCCCCTCTCCTTGCGTGCTGCCTGTCGTCATCCGTCTTCCTCCTCTCCTCGGCTCCTCCGCCCCGTGCTGGTTCTGAGCGGTGCTCGGTCCGCAGGCGCTTTTCTCGCCCGGCGCGTCCGGCGCTTCCCGCTCCTTTCTTTTCTTGCTCCCTCCCTGCTTGCATTGCTCCGCTGCTCCCTTCCTTCTCCCCCCCTCTGTCCCTCTCCCTTCCTGTTCCCTCTCTTCCTCCCTCTTCCTTCCACTTCTCCCTGGTGTTTCGCCGAATTTTGCTGGCCCCTCCAGCCGGCGTTCGGCCGTCCGTGCTGTTTCCGAGCGATCTGGAAATTTGCGGCGTGATTTTTTTTGGCTTTTCCCTCGTCTTCCCCCCTTCTACCCCCCGCCACTTTTGAATGTTATAGTAACTTTCTAGTGCGTTCAGATTATGTTGAGCCTTCAGTGCGGCTTGGTTCTTCCGTGGCGAGGTGCGTATTGGATATTTTACATAATTCTTTTGTATTAGTACCGACCTTTGTCTTATGTAGCACTACTACTATTAACTTTTCCTCCTCCTACTACTACTACTACTACTACTACTACTACTATTTCTACGACTTCTACTACTACTACGACGAAGCCTACTACCACTACTACGACAATTACACCAGGGCCGCTACTACTGCTACAACTACGACTACGACTACTACACGTGCTAGGATGACTACGACCTTTATTACGAGTGCTACATGTATTTTTTGATTCTACTACTGCTAAATTATAAGTTAAAGGGTGGGACAGTAAACTTATTTTGCGAGCTAATGATTTCTGTATCAGTGGGCAATGCAAATCATTAGCTCGCAATGTAGTAATTTTGTTGTGTGTGGGCAACGCGCATCATTATCGCATGTTTTTTTGGTGCCGGTGGATGCGCCGAAAAGCACTCGCGACTTATTTTTAGATCTCGTTGGGTTCGCATATCCCAAATGGAAAGTATAACTCACGAGTTAAGTCTCCTGTAGCGCTTGATTTGTTGATGTATCTATACATGCACGAGTGCAAAGCATGTGCGTGCAGACGTTGTTTTTTCGGTGCCAACCGTGCGAGAAAACAAGACAAATCAACGTAACATCTTGAAGTCGTTGTAGTCTCAGGTCAGAAGTAGCTTTTGTGTCTCAAGCGTTTATGTCGTAGCTTCAATTCAGCTTTCTGCGTGGAACAAGGTGAGATCGCTTAAGCTTATCCAGGCGTATTCGTTTTCGCCTTCAGTATGAGAGTACGCGTTTAGCCAGAGAGATGTGCGTGTGTTGCGAATAAGCATAACAATGTCATGCATATGCGTTTAATCCCAAATTCTGTGCATGGTTCACGATATTGAGTCTACCAGATAACATCGGTAATCTATTCTCAGAGATCACTATTGAAAGGTATTGTTCTAAACCGTGTCTACGATTCGAACTTAATGATTGTTTGATGAGGTCAGGATCCATTGCAAGTTACATAAAGCTTTAGGCTGGCGTATGATTCAAATTAAGTATGATGCGTTGATATCGCAGTCATTTGTGCTGTTAATCTAGGAGTGAACTAGGCCAAAGGAACTGAACATATAATGACAACAAGTTAAAACCAAGCTTGCAGGTTCTTATATTGGATTTGACAATGTCGGAGTGTTTGAAGGTATTCTGGGGATTGGCATACTTTTAACTGCGTGCACGGCAAGGTCGCGGATCGTTGCGTCCTTGCAGTGCCCGGATTGAAGCCGATCAGTTTTCATATGTCTGGAAGCCGAAAAGAGTTTCTCGAACGGCGAATTTCCCGATTGACGGTCGCTGTTTTTTTTTGATGATGTATAATAATAATAAAGTTCAAGTTGGGGTCGTTCAGAAGGGGTAGTCCACTCGAACGCCTTCAGAGGTGGTAATTCATTGTTTATTTCAGATTGAGCAGAACAGTATCATATCTTGTGGCGACAAGATATTGCAGGTGTTCGAATTGCTATGGTTTACAGCTTTGACATTGTGGCAGACAGAGAATCCCTTTGTACTAATGTTCTGATGCTAACTCGTTAAAGTAGACGTTGTGACGAAGTGGCTTCAATGATGCAGTTTACGAGTATTGTCTTTCTCGCGGGCAAGCGGGCCTTTAATTTGTATGTGTCTTTAATGCAGGACTTGTGATTTTGCGCATGTGTTTGAATCGCTGTTGGTGTCTTCGAAGAATCTCAATCATTCCTTAAAGCCAGATATAATTTCGTTCGCTTTTTTTTTTCGCGCATCCGAATGTGCTTTAAATATCTCGTTCCGTGACGGAATCGGAGCGAACCTGACTTAGCGCGTCAGTGACTGTGAAGTCGTTTGTAACGTGAAGCCATCATTTTCACGATTTGGTTGTGCTAGGGATCTGCCATGATTCGGAGAAGCACGTACACGCCATTTGAATCGAAACTTGCATCATTTTTCAAACGTTACCACCGTAATTCGCAATGTTTGTTTTGAGCGTTGATGCCCTCGGTTCTTTGCGCGATGCAAGCCTCAGTTAGCGCGTGTTTTTTATATATGTATGTATGTATGTATGTATGTGTGTATATATACAAGTTATAGATCTTGTTCGATTATGCAATGCCGACCCATTTGCAGAATGCGTTCGTTCGGCGAACAGACTAACGAACACATTGTTTTCATGGGCTCGACAGCGCCGAGAGGGCACTTTGACCCTGATGAGCGCATGTTTAATGGCGGCCTTTCAGACAGCGCATCGACCTATTGGAAGCGGAAGAAAGAACCCAACATATTTCATGCCCATTTTTTAAAATTGGTGCCCCGGGCGGGGGGCAAATTCGGCGCCGAACGGTGGCAGCGAATGCTTAGGAATTGCAGAGATTCGAGAAGGAAAGGGAGAAGGGGAGAGAACGAACAAGGAGGAAACCAGACATTCGTTTTCAACAGAAACGCCCGTAGATAACAACGTTCCAAATCGCGGTCGTCAGGCGATGAAGCCCCGCAGGCGAGCGGCAGGCAAAGGGGGGGTTTCATGTCCCAACGATTTGAAGACCCTCCGCGCTCCAACGCAACTTGTTGGAACCGCGTCTTGTTGGACACAAACCTGGCAAGAACGCAATCGTAATCAGGCAATCGTTTATGCGCGCGCGTGGCTCCTATGGGGAACGCAGGAGACAGTCTACACTTTGCAAGGAGGGTTCAGTAACGCAACGTTCGTGACATTGGGGGGCAGGAGGAGGAGGATGGAACGAATCGAGATGGAAGAATCGACCGAAACTCGCAGGGCCAGATCCAAGAGATGCTGACGTCTCAGCGCGTGTTCAATCGAGCGAGATGGGGCGGGCCAGAGTATTTCTATTGATTCAAATATCGTTTGAATTGCCACCTGTGAAATAATGTTCCTTGATTGCGCATAACATTCTGATGGCGCCCGGTAGCCATTTTCGATGTGGATATCTTTAGATTCTGAAATTAGTTAGAACAGTTTTTTTTTTCGCTTCTTGAAAAGAAGCTTTTCCATGCAATCGAACTCCATTGACAGAGAAATTCGCGGAAGAAATATCGAAAATCAATTCATGCGATCAGGTTGAATATCTACATGACTTAATAGTTACCAACTGAGTTTTTTTGCGACATGATATGATTTGATATTGAAGCTTTTGTGGTACACATTTTTTTGCATGCGTCCGTGGCCCACGGCTGACTTTCGTGCGATTCGGAACGTGGATTCAAGCAAGGGTCGAGCAATTTCGAGAGTAAGTCGTTCGGCTTAATCGTCTTTCATCCCGTGCTGCTGGACAAAAAAACTGAGACCGACCGATTCCGGAACATGCAGAGTTTCCAATAATTTATTTTGGTAATTCGATGTTTTCAAACACATTCTCAATTTTGCAGGCCGAATATTCGATGTACGTAGGATCTCGTATTATCATTATGGGATAAAGCAAGATCTAGGAATATAGGGCAACATCAGAGATAATGCAATGTTATGGTAACAAGAGGACCATCATGCATATGGGATTTTCGATATTTTCTCAATAACTGTTGTTTCAAACAGTGCGGAAAGGAGAAACGGACAGTGTAGGTGTAACACCGCAATATCATGTCATTTGAATTTTCGTGATTATTGGTGATTTGTATTTTTGATTTTAGAGTTTAGATCCGTGAATCTTTAGCTCTGTACCGTTTTTACTTAAGTCTAGTATTAAGTGATACTAAATGTTTAATTCAGCCTTGCCATGATTTTTACGTTTTCTCTATCTCTCCCGTTTGCCACGTCGTCTAGGGTGGGGCAGCACGTCGTCGCCGAAGGTGAAAGAGGGACACAGTTCTAAACGATGAAACGGAAGTGCCCAAATCCGTTGAGAGAGCAGCGGGGCCACGGGGAGCAAATGCAATGAAACCCGACATGGTTCAGGCACTAGCTCAGCCACTGAGAAGCTAACGGAAGTGGAACCCGAAATTGCCGAGGCAGCAGCGGGGCCACCGGAGAGTAAAATTATTGAGGGAGGGTCGCGGCCCCGGAAGTGAAACCTGGAACTGTTAAGACAGCAGCTTGGCCATGTGCCAGCAAACGCAGATTCGACCCGAAATTGTTTGAAGAGGAGGGTGGTCACATAAGGGAAATAGACATGGTATTTGAAGCTGCTGAAGCCGCAGCGGAGCCAAGAGAGCAAACGAATATTGTGAGTGTCGATAGAATGGCAGGACCACATTCAATTCCGTTTGTTCTTCTGTGGCGGCGCTTTTTTTGAATAGTTTCGGGCTTCATTTCCGTTTGCCCCTTGTGGCCCTGTTGCTCTCTCAACAGTTTTGGGTCGGCCTCCTTCTGAACTGCTTCGGTTTTCAAATCCATTTGCTCTCCCGTGGCCTTGCTGCTCTCGCATCGTTTTTCGGGTTTGGCTGCAATTTTTCTTGGGGGCCGCTTTCCTTTCCTCTCTGAACATATTGTGTGTCATCATGTTTGCTCTCCCGTGGCTTCGCTGTTCTCTCCGCGGCTTCGTTTTTTTCCAAGCATCTTGTGGTGTTGGGTCCTCGCTCTGCAGAGACAACGCCCCGCGTCACCTTCTCTTTTTCCTCTCCTCATTCCTCTTCCGATCCTCCCGCTGCCCCCCCTCCTCCCATCTTTGCATCTGCCCTCCGCAAGCACGGTCCGTGGCTCCATAGGGAGCTGCACTGAAGGCCCCAGTGGCAGGGTTCGCATGCGCCCGACGCCCAGTTTGGCACACCTCTCATGCGGCTCGTGGCCCTGTATGGATCTGCACCGAAGACCCAGTGGCAGACGGCGCTTGCGCCCGCCCATTTCAGCACACCCCTCACAGGGTTCGCGGCCCCATAGGGAGCTCCACCGAAGGCCTCAGTGGCAGAGTTCGCATGCGCCCGACGGCCATTATGCACACGCCTCACACGGTTTGTGACCCCACAGGGGGTTCCATTGAAGGCCCCAACGGCAGAGTTCGCATGCGCACGCCCATTCTGGCACATCCTTCTCACGGTTCGTGGCCCCATAGGGAGTTCCACCGAAGGCCCCAGTGGCAGAGTTCGCATGCACCTGACGCCCATTTTGGCACACCCCTCACACGGTTCGTGGCCCCATAGGGAGCTCCACCGAAGGCCCCAACGGCAGAGTTCGCATGCGCCCGACGCCCATTTTGGTACACCCCTCACGCGGTTCGTGGCCCCATAGGGAGCTCGGTTCGCACGCGCCCGACGCCCATTTTGGCACACCCCTCGTACGGTCCGTGGCCTTATAGGGAGCTCCACCGAAAGGCCTCATAAGGAGCTCCACCGAACGTGGTACCCACAAATCGGTATTCACAACTGCACATGGTTGGGTCCTTCGCCAGGTTTTTTGTTGTTGTTCGTTTGCTGCTGTACGGCCGCTGCTCTCCGAACAGTTTTGGGGCATCACTTCCGTTTTCTCTTTTGTGGTTTTGTTGATATTTGAGCGGATTCGAGCTGTTTTTCTGATGGTTCTCTTGTAGCCGCGCTCCTCTTTATATAAGTTGGGCTTTATAGCCGCTTGATCTCCCGTGACCTCTCCGCTCCCTCAACGGTTCCCGGGGGGTCAGGTGGTCCACCAAAGCAGGAGCACGTGATCGTTCCGTCGATGCGACGAAGGGGAGTGTACCGGGGAGTCGTGACGCCGATCATAAAGCCCTAGTGTTCCGAAATGGCATCACCAACGCTGGCTACCTCCTAAGTAATTCGACTGTATCGAAAGTTGATTGCATCTTAGACCATGACTGTGTCCATTCTTTTTCTGGTGTGATTTGGTTCACCTTCTGATAAGCCGCATGTCTTACCACGCGCTGAATTGCAAAGGGCCGACTGCCCGCAGCTTGGTTGGGTAGCGGCCTATGGCCGTCGCGGCCTTTGGTGAACATTTGGCGTGCTGCGCCAGGTGATTTTGTCCACGGCGTGGGTGCATCATTCTGACGTTTCTGTCCTGTGCGAGGGGTATCGTTGCGATGCCGTTTCGAGGAACTTGTCAGGTATTGTCACCCTTTTTCGCGTCGCTCCTCTCCTCACCATCATGCTGCGGCCCTTTGGGCCCAAGACCATTGTGGTGCTCGCCGCGAGCGCGCCCCAGTCGCACGGAATCCATGCACCATCATTCCCAACCATCCTGTGGTGTTGGGTCCTCGTTTTGAAGAGACGTCGCCCCGCGTTCCTTCCTCCTCCTTCCTCCTCCTCCCCTTCCTCCCCCCTCCCATCATCATCATCATCATCATCATCATCATCTCATCACATCATCATCATCATCATCGATCATCATCATCATCATCATTCCTCATCATCATCATCAATTCATCAACATCATCAGCATCAACATCAGCTTCATAAGCATCAGCAGCATCAGATATATTCACCATCAGCGTCATCATCATCATCATCATCATCATCATCATCATCATCATCATCATCATCATCATCATCATCATCATCATCATCATCATCATCATCAATTTCATCATCATCATCATCATCATCATCATCATCATCATCATCATCATCATCACCATCATCATCATCATCATCATCATCATCATCATCATCATCGACATCATCGACGTCATCATCACCACCATCATCATCATCATCATCATCATCATCATCATCATCATCATCATCATCATCATCATCATCATCGTCATCGTCATCACCCAAATCGGCGCACTCCTCACACGTTTCGTGGCCCCATAGGGAGCTCCACCGAAGGCCCCTGTGGCTGCGTTCACATGCGCCCACCGCACCCACTTCGGCACACCCCTCACACGTTTCGTGGCCCCATAGGGAGCCTCACCCAAGGCCCCCGTGGCTGCGTTCGCATGCGCCCACCGCACCCAGTTCGGCACACCCCTCACACGTTTCGTGGCCCCACAGGGAGCTCCACCGAAGGCCCCAGTGGCTGCGTTCACATGCGCCCACCGCACCCATTTCGGCACACCCCTCACACGTTTCGTGGCCCCATAGGGAGCTCACCCAAGGCCCCCGTGGCTGCGTTCGCATGCGCCCACCGCACCCAGTTCTGAACACCCCTCACACGTTTCGTGGCCCCATAGGGAACTCCACCGAAGGCCCCAGTGGCTGCGTTCGCATGCGCCCACCGCACCCAGTTCGGCACACCCCTCACACGTTTCGTGGCCCCACAGGGAGCTCCACCGAAGGCCCCAGTGGCTGCGTTCACATGCGCCCGCCGCACCCATTTCGGCACACCCCTCACACGTTTCGTGGCCCCATAGGGAGCCTCACCGAAGGCCCCCGTGGCTGCGTTCGCATGCGGTTCCGCCCCCAGTTCGGCACACCCCTCACACGTTTCGTGGCCCCACAGGGAGCTCCACCGAAGGCCCCAGTGGCTGCGTTCGCATGCGCACACCGCCCCCAGTTCTGGCACACCCCTCACACGTTTCGTGGCCCCATAGGGAGCCTCACCCAAGGCCCCCGTGGCTGCGTTCGCATGCGCCCACCGCACCCAGTTCGGCACACCCCTCACACGTTTCGTGGCCCCATGGGGAGCTCCACCGAAGGCCCCAGTGGCTGCGTTCGCATGCGCCCACCGCACCAATTTCGGCACACGTTCACACGTTTCGTGGCCCCATGAGGAGTTCCACCGAAGGCCCCAAGGGCTGCGTTCGCACACGTGGGGGCTCGTTGGGGCGTTCGCCTTGCGCATGCGCTATCGGACGGTCGCACTTAGGTCGGTGGCTCAGAAGGACAGGACCATCGCGGATTTTTTGCAATTGTGTTCTGCACTCGTTGGAGCATTCGCTTTGCGTTCGCGTGGTTCAGAGGGTCGCACGTTGGCTGGTGGGCAGGAAGCGCGGGGGTGGGTGGACATTCGTCGAGAGCTTTTCGAGGCTTTACGAGTGCGTAGAAGGACAAAGCATCGTTTTTTTTTTTTTTTTTTTTTTTTTTTTTTTTTTGTTGTTGTTTTGTTTTTTTGTTTTTTTGTTTGCTTGCTTGTTTGTTAGATATATATATATAAGTTTTTTTTTGGGGGGCTCGTCGGGGCGTGCGCCTTGCGCATGCGCTATCGGACGGTCGCACGTGGGTCGGTCGCTCAGAAGGACAGAACCATCGTCCTGAAGAAGCCCCTCTTCCTCGTGCAGGCGGCCGACAGGTCTGCCCCGACGATGAACGTCAAGGACGCCGCCAAGATGATGAACTGTGCCAGCCCGAAGAATACCGGTGGCATGCACGGACTGCTCCCGGTGCACGTGGGCATGCGGATCCCGCTCTTGGAGGTGCTCGACCTCAAGAACGGCCTCGTCAAGGACGCCGAGGGGCAGATCGTGCACATCGTCGTGGGCCCTCGGGATCGGGACGACGTCGAGAGAGCAGAGAGAGACGGGGATAATAATATCTACCTGAGGCGCTAGCCGCTGGGGTTCTGGGTGCGCATGGAGAAGTACGCGAGCGCGCCCGTCGTGGACGACCTGCAGCGCCACGTCGACAGCCTCACGAGGGACCTCGCGGGCCCGCTGGTGTTCATCGAGCCCCGCGCGTCGGAGCCGTTCACCTTCCGCACCTCCAAGGTCACCCTGACGGGCTTCCCGTTCTCGCACGGCAGGGTCATCACCACGGTGGCGTGCCAGGGGCGCGCCATGCGAGAAGGCGACGGGGCGGGGGAACGGCGCTCCGAGGACGGCCAGACCTCCGGGGCGCGAGCAGTCCGCGGCCAGACCTCGGTCCTGCGGACTCTCGCCCTGGGCCGTCGGCTGCCCGGCGCACTGCCCCCTCGGCCGACGTCGCCCAGGCGTGATCTTGGACTGCGGCCGCCACGAGGTCGGGAACGGCAAGAAGGAGGACGACGACTGGTGGCTGGAGCTCTATGTGCTGCTCTCGCGCGCCACGCGCCACGAGGACTTCCTGCTCGTGCGGGCGCCGCGCGTCGAGTTCTTCCTGGCAGGGCCGCCGGAGGGCTTGCGGAAGCAGCTGGAGCAGTTTGCGGCGCGCACGAAGCGGTGCAGGAGGGAGGCGACGGCCCTCGCCAGGGAGCTCGGCTTCACCGAGTTTATCCGCGAGGCCTGACTTGAGGAGCGTCCCCCCCGAGCCGCGCCTTCTCTCGACTGTCCAACTACTTGTCTGGCTTCGCGCTGCGGACGACCCGCGCGCGTCGCTGGGGCCCTTCCGGGGCAATCAGCGCGCGTCGCGGGGATTCCGTGCGACGCTCTTCCCAGCGCCTCGCTCGCCCGTCGTCGCTCTGCCCAGCGGCCGGAGCCTTGCCCGCAATCAGTCAGCCGGCTAGCTCTCTGTGCTCCGCGCAGCGGACGACCCGCGCGCGTCGCTGGGGCCCCTCCGCGGCGACCTGCGCGCGTCGCGGGAACTCCGCGCTGCGCTGCGCCCGCGGCCTAGGACTTTTGGAGTGCGCGGGCAAAGAGAAAGGAACATAAGACAAGCGGGCGCTATCCTCGTGAGGGGCGCGCCGACACGGGCGTCGCGGCGCGCGGGCGCTGCCGTCGGCATTTCTGGGGGGGGGGGGGCTCCTCGCGGCGGCCACAGTCAATTTCACAAGTACTCAGAACCAGTTATACTCAAACCGTTCACGTTCATATCAATTACACTGAGCTTGGTCATGCTCCCATTCATGAACATAGACCCGCTCGCACGCAATCCCATTCACAAACAGACGCACTCGCGCTCAGACTCATCCGCGTTCAGTCTCTCGTAATCAGAAATATAATTTTCCTTCGCGTTGTGTGCCCCCGCCACACATTTCGGCGCGCCCTTCATGCGGTTCGTGGCCCCATAGGGAGCGCCACCGATGAATATATCCACAATTGCGGTATTCACAACTACGTATGGTTGGGTTTTTCGTCAGGCTAATTTTTTGACCACATTTTTGTAATTTTATTTCAGACGTTTTGCGTGACCCCACCATCCCAGACGAGTTGCATTCATCAGGCATGCAGTGGAATAGAGGGTTGGGTGAGACGTCGTATCCAAGAGGGGGATATGGAGGAGGAATCGGAGGAGGAGGAGGAGAATGAGGAGGAAGAGGAGGAGGAAGAGGAGGAGGAGGAGGAATGGGGGAGGGGGAGGAGGGAGGAGAAGGAATGGGCGGATGATGAGGAGGATGAGGAGGAGGAGGAAGAGGAGGAGGGCCAGCAGAAAGGCCAAACGCCTTTAGATGTTTCTTGGAGTCTCTTCGGATGTCTCTTGACAGCTTTTTATAGGCCTCTTGAGGCGTCTTGGGGGCCTCTTGGTGGTCCTGGAGGCCTCTTGAAGCGTCTTGGGTGCCTCGGGGGAGCCTCTTGGGGTCTCTTGGGGGTCTCTTGGAGAAAACTCTGGGGCCTCTTGGGGCCTCCTCGGCGCCTCTTGGGGCGCTCCTGTGGCACTCCCGGGAGCCGTGGGGGCCATCTTGGGGCCGTCCTGAAGGAGTTCGATCCCAAAAAGAGGCGGGGGGTACCATATGAGCCTTCCCCCCCCGGAAGCCCATATGCCTGCCAAAAGTAAACGTTTTTTTGTTTTTTCGCCCAGGCCATCTTGGACGCTTCAACGTCCCGCGAAACCTCCCCTCCTCACCCAGGGGTAGGGGTACGGGAGGGGTAAACTCCTCCCCCACGAAGGGGAAAAATGGGGTTAGAAGAGGAAACGCTCTAAACCACTCGCGCCCTGAAGGCCGGATTGGATTTTCGATGCGTTTTCATTTTTCATCATTCTGGAAAAGCTCACACCGCATTTTACAAGTCTGTTGCTTGCATTGTATGCCTCTAATATTCTTGTTAGCTATTCGGGATGCGAATATTTGTGATCCGCTTTGGCATACGTTGGGATACGAACATCGACGTGTACACTTACATGCATACCTACCTACATACATACACAAGTACACACAATCGCACATGCATATGCACACTCACACATACATACACACATATATGCATACACATGCATACACACATACATGCATACATTCATACAATCATTTACACATACATACATACACATACACATACATGCATACATGCATACATGTATGCATGCATGCACATACATATATACATACATGCATACACACATCCATACACACAGGAATACACATATCCACATGCATACATACACGTACATACAAAACAATGTCATATTCGACAGTACAACACAACACAATACAATCCATACACACAACCTCCATCTATACATTCATAGGTACATACATGCATCAATCCATACACACATACGTGTATGCATACATACATGCATGCATCCATCCATGCGTACACACATACACACATGCATACACACATTCATTCAAGCATACATATACGTACATACATGCACGCATACACACATACATACATATATACGCAAACCTACATGCACACATACATCCATCTATCCATCCATCCATCCATCCATACATACATACATACATAGAGACATACGTACATACATACATACACACATACACACATACATGCATACACATATACATACACACATACATACATACATACAGGCATATACATACATACATACATACATACATACATACATATATACATACATACACACATACATACATACATACATACATACATACATACATAACTACATACATGCAATCATACATACATACATGCATGCATGCATACATACATCCATACATACATACATACATGCATGCATACATACATATATGCATACATACATACATACATACATACATACATACATACATACATGCATGCACACATACATACATACATACATACATACACACATACATACATACACATACATACATACACACACATACATACATACATACATACACACATCTAGGTTATTCACATACATATATATACATAAGCATGCCAATCCACATTCGGTAGGAGTCTGGTACTCTGAACCTTGTTTTTGGTTTGTGGATCTGGGTAGTATTTGTATACGATTAGGTACGTTTTTATACCTTGGGAGTGGCGGCCATGGGCGCCTTTTGCGCGGCGGTTCACTGGCAACACAGGGTACTTTCAGATGCGGCGCGCCACCGCTTGATAAGCGGGAGAAGGACGAGGAGGACCAGGAGCGCGACGAGGATGGCGAGGACAAGGGCAACGGAAAAAACGGCAAGAAGGAAAGAACATGGTGGACTTGGACGAGGACGAGTAGGGCGAGGAGGAGAGGGAACACAGATGGGTGCGAGGTCTCCTCCACGTCTTCGTCTTGATTTCTCCATTCGTTTCCCCCCCTTCCTCAAGGCTCATCGCCCATCTCCTGACGCTTCGTCTCCCTTTCAACTCTGTCCCACCCCTCCCCGCAATGCCGTCTCCCTTTTACAATTTTCAGGGTAGGCCTATCCTAGGCCTACCCTTAGGGCTTACCGGGCCTCCCTAAGCCTACCCTGGGCCTACTCCTGGGGCCTACCTACCCCTAGGGCCTACCCTTAAGGCCTACCCCCAGGCCTACCCTGGACCTGCCCCTAGACCTAACCTAGGCCTACCGCGAGGGCCTATCTCTAGGCCTACCCCAGGCCTGCCCCTCGTTTGGCCTACCCTAGGCCCAGGGCTTACCTCTCAGGCTTTAGTCTTGCCCCCAGGGCCTACCCCTAGCCCGCCCTAGGCCTACCCAGGCCAGGGCCCCTTGGGGGCGCCCCAGCCTGGTTCCCAAGTGCGGACCTTCTCCGTAACCTGTGGGTTTCGACCGTCGCCGGCGTTGGTCGTCGGTTATTGTCGTCCACTCGACCAGGCCCTGCCGTCGGGGTTCCCGCGTGCTAGCCAGACGATGCAGCGTATTCTACTTTATATTCATGTCCCATCCGCCCGACCCGACACACCCGTGAGGACTCAGCCCGCTCGACCAGGCCCGGCCGTCGAAGGTCTCGCGTTCCAGCTGGACAATGCAGCATATTTTACTCCATCCTTTGATGTCCCGCCCGCCCGACCCGAGCCGCCCGTGAGGGCCTGGCCCGCTCGACCAGGCCTGGCCGTCGGGGTTCTAATGTCCCGCCCGTGAGCGCCCGGCCCGCTCGACCAGGCCCGGCCGTTGGGGCTCTCGCGTGCCAGCTGGACGGTGCAACATATTTGGCTCCATACTTTACTGTCCCACCCGCCCGACCCGACCCGCACGTGATGGTCCAGCCCGCTCGACCAGGTCTGGTCGTCGGGGCTCTCGCGTGCCAGCTGGACAATGCAGCATACTTTACTCCATCATTTGATGCCCCGCCCGCTCGGCCCGACCCGATCGTGAGGGTCCAGCTCGCTCGACCAGGCTTGGCCGGCTCTCGCGTGCCAGCCAGACGAAGCAGTATTTTCTAGTCCATAATGTCCCGCCCGCCCCAGGGGGGCCGGGCCTGCTCGACCAAGCCTGGCCGTTGGGGCTCTCGCGTGCCAGCCGGACGATGTTTCATACTTTAATTTTCCGTCCCGATACCCAACCCGCCCGCGAGGGCCCCAGGGCCCCCACCTGCCCCAGGGGGGCCCGACCCGTCCCGGGGAGCTTCGGGGGGCCCCGACCCGTCCCAGGGGTCTCTTGTGGTCTCCGGGTGGCCGTGGGGAGCCCCGGGGGAGTTTCGGGGGCCTTGGGTTTTCCTGGGGAGTCCCAGGGGGCCTTGGGGGGCCCTGCAGAGGGTGCCGACGATGGCGGCGGGCCCGCCTCGTGACCGCGAAGCGGCTCGGATCCAAGAACTTCTGCTGGTTTGGGAGCGTCGTCGTGGTCGGGGGTGGTGGTGGTCGTCGTCGGCGCCACTCGCGCGTGCCAGTGCCAATACTCATCATATGTTCGCGTTCGGCCTACCAGACACAACCCTCCAGCGCGGCGTGCGTGCCAACACGTACATGAATTGTAGTATAGGGGTCGCCTGTCGACCCGACCGAACCTGGAGAGTAGGCGTACCCCTAGTGCCCCTGGGCCCATCCTAGCTAGGGCCCCGGGGGCCTCTCAGGCCGACCAGTAGGTTTTACCCCTAGGGCCTACCCCTAGGCCTACCCCTAGGGCCTACCCCTAGGGCCTACCCCTAGGGCCTACCTTGATGCCTACCCCTAGGGCCTACCTTTAGGGCCTACCTCTAGGCCTACCCTAGGCTTACCCGTGGGGCATACACCGGGTGCTAGGGTGGGGTTTCCTTGGGCTACCCTGGGGCCTAGGGTATGGCCTACGTTAGGACGCCCTAGGGCCTACCTTAGGGCCTAGGGTACGCCTAGGGTAGCCTGGGCCCTGAGGGTTCTATATCCCATCTCCTCCTCGCGGGGAAGAGGCAGAGGAGAAGAGATGCGAGGAGGGGTTAGAGGCGGGCGAGCGGGCCCGAGTAGGAGCACCATTGATGACGGGAAGCGAGGAAACAAGTGACCATGCTGGAAGTGGGAGGAGGACGACGGCGAGGAACCGCGAGGAGGAGTCGTGAAATGAGGAGGCAAAGCGGACGAGGTGGAGGATAGGCAGCAGGATCAGTGAGGAAAGGGGAGTGAAACAGAAGGACCAGTAGCTGGGTACATGACGAAGAGCATTGAGGATGAGGAAACGAAGTGAAACACATCAAGATGATCGGGATATAGTGTGAAGGTGGGGAAATTAATGATACGTAAGGCCGAAGAAGATGATGCTAGTAATAGGAGGGTGAGGGTCGGGCGGGAGAGATGGTGCAACCGAACGCTGACAGGACGTGTTCATGATCATGGGGGTACACCACCACCACCACCACTGAGCCATGCATCCGGCAGGACGCGCGGGCGGAAGAGTGCACGAATGGCAACTCCCCGGAAAATTCAACAAATGCGAGAATGCGGCGCGCCACTGAAACGGTAAATGTGCGGCGGGGCCTCGGAGACTGCACATTTCCATCCGCGCACTGTTACGACGGACTCTTTTTATTCCGGCTCAGAATCGGGGTTGCGACAATTCGGCCGCATTTCCCACGGACGCACCGTTACGACGGGGTCTGCTCGTCAAAAAACACGGTTGCGACATTTCGGCTGCATTTCCACACAGCGGGGCGGCTACGACAGAATTCGCCTATTCCGCTGACAGCGAGGCAGGAAAATAAGCACAACAATGTTTGAGAGGTGCGAAAAGAGGACGAGACGTGTCGAGAGGGAGCACGAGGCGAAGAGGAGACCTCAGGGCGGCCTCAGGAATGCAGAGTCAACTCGTACACCTGGTAGGCCCACTGCTGCCGGGGCCGGAAGCGCCGCGGGCGTTCCACCCATTGTTTGGGGGTGCCGTCGGATCGCGCAAGCATTGACATACCAAGGATGAAGGTCCACTGGAAGCGACTCTGATATGTATATATATATATATATGTATATATATATATATATATATATATATCTAGTCATATATATACACATAACTTCCGTTGTTGATCAAGTAGAAGCTGAGATAACGGCCTGGCGCCAGCTCGTTCCAAGATGTCCGAATTTCTTATTCGAGAGTAGAAAGAATGTGAGATACCCAGTATACGGCGCAGGCAGCGGCAGTGGAACGCGTCGAGCCTCGATTTGTCTGCCTTCAGCAACCACAAAGAGTCGAGCGAGTACAACACCTTACTTAGCACGACACTGTTAAACACGTTGTGCTTCCGCTTCCATCCAACCACATCTTCGCAAGCTTGTTGAAGATGCCCTGTGCTTCCCCTAATCGTCGGTTGAGCTCGGCTGTGGCTTTACCGTCACAAGAGAGCATACCTCCCACATACATAGCTTCCCGCACACGTTCGACATGACCTCCATCAGGCCGAACAACGACAGCATTAGTGGAGATATTCATTAATAGTGTTTTGCCCCAGTTCAGCTCGAGACCATAATGACAGCCTTTCTCAATAACAACGTTAAGCATGTTCTGAATGTTTGTTCTGCTCTGCGAAGCCAGTAGCGTATCTTCAGCATATAGGATGTCGCGCGTCACCACGTAGCCAGGCTCTGCCTCGAAGTTGATGGACCCAAATGCGTCGTGCAGCATAACCGATTGCACAGCAATGAATAAGTATGGGGAAAGTGGGCATCCCTGCGCGATGCCTGCCTCTTGTCGTCTTTCTGTTGATCTCCCCGTGTGGTCCACAACAGTGAACTAACGCTCGGAGTAAATAGCTTCCACCATGGCCACCATGTCCAGGGGAAGTTCAAATCGTCGAAGAGCGTCGCACATACTTCTTGGCTTGAGTCTGTCAAACGCCTTGGCCCAATCCAACATTAACAGAATGAGGCCGCCTTCCTTGTTGCTGTATGCCGCGTCAATCATGCGCCGGACAAGCATGAGGGCGTCGGCCGTCCCGCGCCCAGGGCGGAACCCAAATCGTGATCACCGCATTCGGTCCTCAGCGCCACCTTGAAGCAGACGTTGATGGATCATTGATGCCAGTAGCTTGTACCCAACCTGAAGCAAAGATATTTGTCTGTAGTTCTATGGTAGTTTAGTGTTCCCCTTTTTGAACTAAAAAACTGCGTTCGCACGCCTCCAAGATTCAGGTATTGGTTATTGGTCCCAGCTTTTGGTACAAGCGAAGCATGATTGCAGAAGCATCCTGGTCCGTTCCTAAGGCTTTCCAAACATCTGGCGGCATCCCATCCGGCCCCGGAGCTCTGCCACGACGTAGCTGGCGCAATGCTCCCACAAGCTCTTCTATGACGATGTTATCGGTGCTCCCATAAGTGATTCCATGGGGGTACAGCGATTCGTTTATGAAGATGTTATCGGTGGCTTGCAAACCACCACGGCCATCGTCCGATTGGAGATTAGGTACGGTTAGATACGCTGGAACAACGACCATACCAAGACATTCTATACGGATGCATATGTATATGCATGTGTAAATATACATACGGGCACGGTTTCGTGTTTATGTGTATATGTACACACAACGCGCCCTCATTGTATATGTCGCTGAACGGTCGAAGCGATAGGCTACAGGGGCGCTCCCGTGCAGGCCAGGATCGCGCACAGTTTATCATACATGTACATACACAGATTTGCGCGTACATGTATGCCCATGTGTATATATCTACACATAATGTGTATACCCGCTTCTGGGCATACTAGATACGTGGAATCCCGCCTGGCCTGACGCGCAATCGATGACCAACGTACATTGACATGTGACATGTTTTCTGGGTCTCTCTGCATCGTGATCTCACGTTTTGGCGAAGGGTATCGTTGCGATGTCGTTTGGAATGGCTCTTGTCACTTCAGCTCGTTGTTTCCACCGTGTCCTTTCTCTTTGACCTCTTGCTGCGGTCGTTTGGGCTCAGCAGTATTGTGGTGCGCACTGCGGGTCGCGTCTCTGTTTTACATCACCTGTTATCATTAGTGTCTACGTGGTGATCGCACGCCTCTCAAGTCACTGCCCGTTGGACGATTAAGCTGTAAAGCAACAAAGACCGAAAGAACGATAGTATATGCGCTTTCGTTTCACCCAGCAGGACAGGGCGAGGAGGGCCCTCCGGCAGGGCAGCCTGCCGCCTCCCGAGCCCCACTTGATTCGGTGGCATCGTTTCATGCGGCAGTGTTGCCGTGATGGAAAATACGCCTTCTTGGCTTCAGCCATCATGGCGTCAATCGCGCACACACCATGCCAGAGCTCTAGCCCGGCATGGTGGTGCCTTCTGCGGCGAGCGATGTGGCGCCAGTGCGCGGCACCTGCTCGGGGCAAAGGGCGAACGCGGAGGGCAGGCGCGAGAGATCCTCCCACGTCCCTGGGCTCGAGCGCGCGGGTGGGAGAGGGCGCCGAGGCGCTCCCGCCGCCCAGCCATGGAGCCGGCGGCGGCGGTATTGCCCGACCTCAGGGGTGCTGGCCCGGGGCTGGAAGGCGGGCGGGTCAGCGTGCGTTGAGGGTGCTCGCCCCTTCCCCCTCCCTTCGTCTCCCCATCCTCCTGCTCCTCCTCTTTTTCTCCCTCCTCCTCCTCCTTCCCCTTTTGCCCGCTCATTCCCCTTCTCACTCCTCCTCCTGCTTTTCTCCGCCTCCTTCTGTCTCCTCCTCCTCCTACTCCTCCTCTGCCATCCCGCGTCGTTTCTCAGAACCCCTGCGTGTCACACCACGTGTCCGTAGGCTGGTCTGGGCGTTTCGATTGAGATTCCCTCTCAGTTTCTTATCCCAGGGTTGTGATTTCCATCCTTACTCAGATGGAAACAAGCACATTTTCAAAATGAAGCTCTCGCCTTAGCGCCGTGCGCACTTTTGTTGACACTTGCCCGCAGTTGCACGGGCGGCGGCCATTACGCCATGGGAGTATGGCTCTCGCTATAGCGCCGCACAGTCGTTTTTGAAGCATCCATTTGTTACACGGAGGGAGGGTGGTTCTTGTTCAAAGTGGTAGAGTCGCCTCGTATTTCGTTTGACATGGTGATCATAATTTATGATCCGTTCTCAGCAAATTATATACGGCCTGCTTGATTCCTTTGCACAGCGGGCTGTCGTTGAGCACTTCCACGAACTTGACAACCAATCCTTGTCGTTTTCCTGATAGCTCGAAGGATGAAAGGGCAACCTCTTTCAAATGAAGTCCCCCGCCTGATTTGCGGGTTCATGGCGCGCTCGTCTTTAGGGGGTGGGGGGCGCCTTGCGCAGTGAATAATAATACTTGCATGGACTAGCGAGGAGGGGGACTTGGGACGGAAGGGAGTATGCTCGTCGATACATCTCTAGTTTTTTCTGCTTCTCGTCCTCCTCCTCTTCCCTCCATCTCCCGCCTCCTCCCCCTTCCTCGCCTCCTTCGCCTTCCCCTTCCTCTCCCGGCTCCTCGTCTTCCAAGAGCCTTCCGAAGTCTCCGAGGACCACCGATAAACCTCCGAAATTTCCGAACCGACACCGGAAGCCACCGAACAACATTGCCGGTGTTCGCAGAGATAACGAGAACCCTCCTCGTCCTCCTCCTCAGTCTGGAGGGTGCGAGTGAAAGTGGAAGGTTGGGGGTGCGCCGGCCTGTGCGGGGGTCAGCCTGCCTGCTTGGGGGTCGTCCGCGTGCAGCGTGCGGCGGTGCTGCGCGCCAGCGTGCGGCGTTGCAGCGTGCGGCGGTGCAGGCGCTCCCCCACCCAGGGACTACGTAGTCCCTCGTGCAGCGTGCTGCAGTGCAGGCAGTACAATGCAGCCTTTGCTGCGGGAGGCAATGCAAGGAAATATTCCCTGCGGGATACGATACAATGCAACACTTCGCGCGGGAGGCAAGTCAGTGCAAAACAATATTCCTTGTGCGAGACAATACAATTTCATACTCCCTGCGGGAAGGAATGCAATACAATACGGTACAATACAACACATTATAATACGATCCAATACGATACAAAACAATACAATACAACGCAATGCTCCCTGGGGTAGACAGGACAATACAAGGAAGCTGGATACATAGAGTTGCAAACACGGGGTGGGTCCCCCCACTTGGAAACCTTCAGTTCCCGAGGTCGCAGGTCGGAAGGGAGGAGGAGCAGGAGGAGGAGGAGGAGGAGAAGCAGGAGGAGGAGGAGAAGGAGGAGAAGGAGGAGGAAGAGAAGGAGGAGGAAAATAAGGAGGTGTTTCGGTATATGACCCAAGGAACCTGTGCATTCGCTTTCGTTTGGCTCAAGTCTTCAAGTCGTCGTTACCGCGGCACGACACCTTGTGCTACCCTCGTCTGCGTTAACAGACAAAAGAATGCCCCATCCCCGTAATCACCGTTGTACTAAATCTGCACGGTGGCGGAGCGAGGTTATGGCATTTATACTTGGAGTCGGGATACCTACCACGAGGCAGGTATGTATCGATGAAAACCTCACCAACTTCGGGATTATGTGCCTAACGGCTGACAGTTAAGTCGATTACGAATTCGTCAGAGCGGCAGTGCAAGTAACCGCGGCGCAATGACAATTAACCTGGACGAAGAGGAACGCACGGGTAACCAAGAGCTGTCCAACGAGCGCGCGGTGTCTTTTATGAAGGTGTTTGGCACGTCCAGGGCAACATTGCTGAGCATAGTCAGCCGCGAGAGCAGACACGAGTCGGAAACGGGGACTGAAGTCTCGAGTGGCTGAATTGGGATATACAATCGAACAACAAATCAATTCGAACGCGATGCTCGCGCAACACAGCGGGTAAAGTAGGGTCGATCAGGAGCAACATGCATCAGATACCCACAATCGAATCCAAAACCATCCAGCCGTCTAGCATATTCAATGGAAACATGACAACGTTCTGTGAATGGAATGGCTCTTAAATTTAGGGGTCACCACTGCGCATAGAGATTCCAGCGTGCTCGGGAAACGCTTTTTCGGAGCACGTTACGCACATAGGTGTCTGCAGCCGTTTCAGCATCTAGTACCATCTCTTCCATACTGTCTGTACTGAAGCCCCCTTGTATCGGCCATGCGGCCAGGACAAAGCTCAGCCATTCTGTGAAGCCTGTGGTGGTGTGCGAGTGCGACGGGCATAAAAAGGTATCAGTGGTAGCGGCTGCGTTGGCCAGGCCACGGAGCAGCCATGGAGGCTCAGGTGGCTGAGCTGGTGCGGGAAGTGCAGAGGCTGTGAGGAGTGGTAGGCGAGCAGCAGGAGCGCCCGGGACAGCTACAGGCCGGTCGCGGCAGAGGAGGAGGCAGGCTGAGGGAGGAGCGGCAGATGTTAGGAACGACGCTTTGGCGTCGGACGAAGATAGGAGGGCATCGAAAAAGTTGTACATGCTCCTCTTGCACAGCTGCAAGGGGCCCGCATTGGATAAGGTCATCAACGTCGGGCAGGACGAGGGAGTGTTCGTGTGGAGGCAGCTGTCGGAGCGCTACGACCCGAAGGCTTCGACGAGGCAGGCTGGCCTGTTGCAGGCCATCCTGATTTGGTCTTTCCCAGGGGACCCGCTGGAGAGGTTGGAGACGTTCGAGAGGGAGCTGGCGAGGTACGAGCAAATCTCTGGCACGCAGTTCCCAGACGGCTTGAAGGTCGGGCTGGTGGTGAAGAACCTCGACGACGGCGCGCTGAAAAACCACCTCATGTTCAACGCTGAGCGTCTGGCGGAATGGGCGACGTTCAGACGCGAGATGGTGGGCGTGAGGCAGGTGTTTGGCTACAGCTCCACTGGCTCGGCACCCATGGACATCGGCGCCGTGGCTGCTTTCTCGGGCAATTGCTACGAGTGTGGCCGGCCAGGCCATAAGGGCGTGGATTGCCTTTCGAAGGGCGAGGGCAAGACCAACGGATACCCTAAAGGAGGAGGCAAGAGCAGGCCGGATGGCAAAGGCAAGGTCAAGGGCGGCGACGGCAAGGGAGGCAGAGGTGCTCGTAGGAGGGCATGCTGGACTTGTGGAGGAGATCATCTTCAGCGCGATTGCCCAAAGGGAGGAGGTCGAGGAGGAGTGCGTGGATTGGATGAGGAGCCGCCGGCGCCGGCCCCAGGAGGGCAAGGAGGAGGATTGCCGGACGCGACTTCGACGGCTTCTGCTTCGAGACAGGCCACGTGGACCAGCGACCTGGGGACTCTGGAGTTGACCGGCCTCTGCATCGCGGCACTCGACGCGGTCGAGCAGGACGAGGTCAAACACTACGACTTCACGCAGGATGATGATGATGATGATGAGGAGGAGGTGAGAGAAGAGAACGAGTACGACGTGGAGGGCCTGTACAGCCTGGACTGGACTGAGGTGCGGAAGGTGGTCTCCGGGGTGGACAGCGGGGCAGCGGTCACCATCATGAGGACCGAGGAGTGCCCTGAGTACCCGCTGGACCGTTCCGTGCGCTGGGAGTTCCGGGCAGCGAACAAAACTGTGTTGCGCACGGACGGCAGACGACCAGTGGTGCTACCTGAAGGAGGTTTCCTGCGTGCGGAGGTCGGCCCGGTGAGGAAGAATCTGCTGTCCGTGGCGGACTTGGGGGACGCTGGTTTCCATGTGAAATTCAGCGGCGACGGCCAAAGGTACGCCATTCACAAGGAGACCGGCAAGCGCTGCGAGTTCTCGCGCAAGGGCCGGGTCTACGACTTGGAGCTCGCGGTGGTGAGGAGTTCAGGAGGTGGGCGAGGCCCCCGCCGGCAGGGTGGGAGCCTGTGAGGCCGAGAGGAGAAGGACAGGGGACAGGGAGGAGGAGGGCTGCAACCCTGGCGCCCGTGGAGGAAGTGCAGCCAGAGGGGGGCGCGCGGGTTGGGCAGCAGGCCCAAGTCCACAGAGAGGAGAGTGCGGAGGTGGCTCGAGAGGTGGCCGAGCGGCCCAACCCGATGAGGTTGAGGAGACCACGAGAGCCAACGGCGGCGGAGAGGCAGGAGCATGAGAGGCTCCATAGCCTTGCAGGGCTTGGTGTCTGGCCTGTGTGTCGGGACGAGGGCGAGTGGAGTGCCGCTGCGCGCAGGGTCGCAACGAGAACGCGATCCCGGTGCTGGGCATCGACTACGGTTTCATGACCAGGCATGTCAGAGCCGGAGGCGGCGCGCGAGATGGCCGCCGGAGACGACGAGGCGGATGAGCGAGGAGTTCCGCTGGCCCCCATCTTGGCGGGGCGATGGACCCCTGACCGGTGGCTGGTGGGGCGGCTGCTCCCGTCAAAGGGCTTCGCGCACAGCTGCAGCGTGGAGGTGCTGGTGCGGGTCTTTGTCAGCAGTGGTGTCAAGAAGTTCTTCGTGAGGAGCGATCGGGGGAATGCGATCAGGGCTCTCGTCAGGAGAGCGTCGGCTGTGGCTCTGCAGGACCATGGGGTCCAGGGCGTAGCTGGCCCCGCGCCAGAAGGGGATAGCGACGCCAACGGCTTGGCAGAGGGAGACGTGAAGGAGCTGAAGGCGAAGGTGCGCGCGCTGAAGTACGCGGTGGAGCAGCTCCTCAACGTGGTGATCGACAGTAGTCACCAGTGCCTGCCCTTCCTGATCATGCATGCCGCGGCCGCGATGAACCGCGGCAGGAGGGGCCCAGATGGGCGGGCGGCGGAGGTGCGGGAAGCCTTGGAATGGCAACATCGCGGAGTTCGGGGAGAAGGTCATGTACCTCACCTCGGGGCCGCGCAGGTCGCGCCTCGACTCTGGCTACCAAGAGGGCATCTTATATGGCTTGAGCGAGGTTCAAGTCGGCTACTACATCGGGGTGCCGGGCAAGGTGGTCAGGGCGATGGCCATCAAGTTGCAGGATGAGTCGAGGAGGCGCGACTGGGAGCTGTTCAACGCGGTGAAGGGGGTCCCGTGGCAGATAGGCCCGACGGCGGAGGAGCTGGCGCGAGTTCCCGCCGCGCTGAAGGTGGAGGCAGGGCCAGCCGTGGCCCTGGGCCTGATCCCGCCGCCGCCTTCCAGGCCGCGGGGGGGGCGGGGGCGGCCCCCGGAGGCAGGTCTACATCCGGAAAGCCGTGGAGCTGGTGGAGTATGGCTACGCTGACAACTGCGACGGCTGCTTGCGGGCAAAGGACGACTTGCCCGCGGTCTCCCACTCCGCCGCTTGCCGCGCGAGGATCACCGAGGCAATGGGGGTGGACGAGGACTCGAGTATGAAGAGGCGCGTGGAGGAGGCCGAGGCGCGGATCGCGGACGATCCGACCAAGCGAGTGAAGTCCGGGGAACTTGCTCACGGGCCAGGGGGCGGAGGTGGAGGGGCGGCAGCCAGCAGCAGCAGCACAGGGGGCGCGGGGGCCGCGGGGGCAGCACAGGAGCAGAGGGCCCAGGAGCAGCAGCAGATAGAGGAGGCGTGGAGGACGAGGCCATGCAGGAGGCGCCAGGAGGAAGAGGAATGAAGCGAGAGGCAGTGGAGGTTCCCGAGGATCTACGGGACCAGGTGGAGGAGGAGAAGGAACCCATTGACATGGGGTCCCTCGAGCTAGCCTCGATGGACCTGCTGGCGGTGAGCGGCTACCGGGTGGAGTTCGCGGAGATCGTCTGCCCGGCGAGGTTCGCGGCCAAAGCGACGGCGTTCAACTTGGTGCCGGGCGCGTCTTACGACCTGCGGATGGGCCATGGCCTGAGCAAGCCGGAGGTCAAGAGGGAGGTCGAGGAGGAGCTCGACCGGACGGGCCCTTGGTTTGTCATGGCCAGCCCGCCGCGCAGCAAGTTGAGCATCCAGCAGTTGAACCATCGCCGCGACGCGCCAGAGTTCTTGGCGGATCTGGGCAGTGCGATCGACCACATCGGCTTCAGCATGCAGGTGTGCAAGGGGCGCTGGGCGAGAAAGCTGATGATCTTCCTCTACGAGCACCCGGCGACGGACTCGTCTTGGATACTGAAGGCCGTGGTCGAGGTGAGCAAGTCGGAGGGCGTGGTCGTGGGGGAGGGCGACCAGTGCGCGCTGGGCGCCGAGGTGCACGGTCTGCCGGTGCGCCCGCGGACCTGGTGGATGACCAATTGTCTGGAGATCGCGGAAGCCCTGGGTGTGAAATGCCCGGGCCATGCCAAGCACCGCCCTCTCCCTGCCCTACTGGCGCGGCGAATCTCGCGGAGAGGTACCCGCCGAAGCTCATCTCGGTGGTGCTCCGGGCCCTCCGCGCCGACCTCTTCAAGCAGAACGTCATCGGCGCCCTGGAGGCTGGGCCCGCTGCGGAGGAGCCAGAGCCGGAGGTGAACATGGCGAAGGTTCGCGTGGATGACAAGAAGGTGCGCGACGAGTACACCGGCTTGGAGCTCCCAGCTGAGGGAGTTCGAGCGGCGAGGGGGGCGGAGATCGAATACATGAACCGCCTGGGTACTTGGGTCCCCGCGCTGAGGAAGGAGGCCTGCGCCAACGGCGAACGCGTCATAGGGGCGAAGTGGGTGGGCTGCAACAAGGGGGGCGACGCCCGCGTGGAGCTCAGGAGCCGATTGGTGGCGCAGGAGACGCGTCGAATTTCAAGCATCCCAGACGGGGATGTGGCATCTGCTTTCGCTGCCACGCCTCCCTTGGAGGCACTGCGTTTCTTGCTGAGCCTGGCCATGACGCTGCCCCGCGTCAGCGGCGAGGACTGGGTGCTGGTGTTCATCGACATCTCTCGAGCTCACCCGCGCTGTGATTCGCGGAGTCGGATAGTGGCGAGACTTCCTGAGGGGGCGGGCTACGGCAAGGAATACGTTGGGGTGATGGTCAAGTGCCTCTACGGCATTCGGGGCGCTTCCCAGGCCTTCGAGTTCAAGACTTGCGAGGCGATGGAGGCGCTCGCATTCAAGCAGGGGCTGTTCAGCCCGTGCCTGTACTACAGCGAGACCATGCACGCTCGCACCTGGGTGCGCGGCGACGATTTCGTCACGCTCCTGCCGCGGTCAGCGGCGCGGCCGTTCACGGAGGGGCCCGGGGAGCACATGCATGTGAAGGTGCGCGGGATCATGGGGCCCAGGCAGTACGGCGACCATCCCGACCTTCACGAGATCCGGTTTCTCAACAGGCTGGTGACCTGGGTCGTTGGCACCGCGGGCCAGCCCGACGAGATTCATGGCTCGGCTCACTGGGATGGCTTATGAGGGTCGCAAGCGTTGCGTTATATACCTTGCAGGGTACAAGCGTTTAGCGTGGGTCTACAAGCAGCAGAGCCCGTAGCGTTTTTTGTTGCTAATGTAGATTCCAGCTACGCCGGCTGTCCCAGCGCTTGCAAGTCTGAACCTGTTTAGTCCTTAAGCACGGTGCGCATGCAATCCGAGTTGTTTCTTCCACGCAGGCCATCGTTGCTCTGTCGACTGGCGAGGCTGAATTCTTTGCCAGTGTGAAGGGGGCCTCGATGCTTGTGGGCTTCCAGAGTTTCGCCAGGGACCTCGGCGTCGAGGCCTTGATCCGTCTGTGCAGCGATTCGTCTTGTGCAAAGGGGATTCTCTCACGCCGGGGCGCGGGGGAAATCAGACTCAGACACCTGAGAACTCCGCTTCGTTGGGTGCAACAGCTGGTTTCACGCAAGGGCTTGGATGTTGTAAAGTTTGCCGGTATCACTACTGTGGCGGGCATCGGGGCGAAGATCCTCGATGGCATCTCCTTTCGCAAGCTCATTGGGCTGATGGGCATGCGATTCGATCACGCCGAATCCAAGCTGGCTCTCAAGGCTGCGGTTTGAGTTTAAGCTACGGGAGCTTTGAAGGCCCGTGGACCACGCTCCGCTACTTCCCGCTTGGGCGAGGCAGGCCTCGGTGTGGCCAGTTCTGCTTCGAGGAGGGCCTCTTAAATTTAGGGGTCACCACTGCGCATAGAGATTCCAGCGTGCTCCGGAAACGCTTTTCCGGAGCACGTTGCGCACGTAGGTGTCTGCAGCCGTTTCAGCATCTAGTGCCATCTCTGTGCTGGGTCCCCCTTGCATCGGCCGCGCGGCCGGGGCGGAGCTCAGCCGTTCTGTGAAGCCTGTGGTGGCGTGCGAGTGCGACGGGCATAAAAGGCATCAGAATGGGCGATTGTTCAATGCAGCGGAGCAGTTCAGCAATAGTAGCCGCAAGGCGCTCAATACATTGAATTGGAAAGTGGAAACAATGGACGGAGGGGAACCGTATCCAAGTGAGGGGGGAGATGCGATGATAATGTTGAACGAACGACTGATGGCATCGGAGTATACACGGCCACCTTCGAATATATTCTCCGACGGTCGGATCCAGCAGGAGAGACTCCCAAACTCATCGGAAGTAGACCTCATCGTCGTCCTTGTGAGTGCAGAGGCTCTCTTCCCTTCTCCTCATCGCCCTTCTCCCTTTCGCCGTGGCGGAGGCCCTCTTCCCGCCCCCTGCTCTGCCTCGCCCTCGTCGTTCCCTCGTCCCTTCTCCCCCATGGACCTCCTGCCCCGCCGATTTAGGAAACGGCGCGCAAGCGGCCGCGGCCTGCGCGGGCGCGTTCTCCGATGGCCAGATCGCGGAACCGCTGGGACAACCCCGTGGGCCAAGCCGTTGGGACAACCCTGCGAGCCGCTTGGACGCGGGGGCAAGCCGTTCGGACAATTGAGCAGATAGGAGCAATCAGTCTTTCAATGGTTGTGGTTAAATTATCCTGGATTACTGTTAAGTATTTAAGTATTGTTGATCCTCTTCCGGTAGCCGTTGTTTTCAATTAAGTTTTTTTTTTTTTTTTTTTTTTTTTTTTTTTTGTTTTCTTCTTCTCTTGCGGCTTGCACTTAGTTTTGTACAGGGGAAAGTGAGGTGTCACCAAACTGTGCCCTTGGCCCCCAGTTTACAACAACAACAACAACGGCTCCCGCGTAATACGTCTTCACATTTTTTTATTCGCGTCGCTCATTCCACCGGCCCATCTTGCCTCGTCGCTATTTTTTGTCGGGGTGTTGTTGTCAAAGCGGTGCGGTGGGGCGGCTGCCATTTTTCGGAGGCGGTGGGTGGCGGGTCAGAGGCTTCACGGATGTTGGTTGGGCTCTCGTGGTTGGCCTCGCAGGGGCCTTTTGGGAGGCAGTTTTGCGGCCTCTTGGGGCCGTGTTGGGGCCTTTTGGGGCATCATGGGGGCCTCTTGGGGCTTCTTGGGGTGCCTCTTGGGGGCGTCTTGGGTCCTCCTGGGGGCCCCTTGGGACTGAAGGCTGGACTTTTCGGTTCCTGGTCACCTTCTTGGGTCCCTCTTGGTTCCGGTTTGGGGCTCTCTTGGGCCGTCTTGGGCGCCTGTTGGGATGTCTTGCGACAATCATGGGCCGTCTTGGGGCTGTCTTGGGGTCCGCTTGGGCCCTCTTGGGGCGATCTTGGGAGCCTGTTAGGCGATCTTGGACTTTAAACGGAGAAGGTTAAAGGCGAGGTATAAATCGAGCATGCACCGCTGCCGTGCCTGGCTCAAGCCGGGCCCGGCCAAATATATGACTGTGCCTCACTGAGGCGCACGACTTGCATCAGAGATCGGAAAATACCTTTTCCATTGACGATGCCCATCCTATCCTTTACTCCAGATCCCATGCTTCGTCTTGCACTCTTGCTCATGCGATATGAGCCAAAGCCTGGGATATGGCAACGCTTAAAGCGTAACACATACCTAAGCTTACCAGCTTGTTTTCGACTTGGTAGCGGAGCTGGCTACACTCTCGTGTGGCTGGCTCTCGCTCTGATTCCTGTAATCCACGGCACAACTTGGTGGACTACTACTACGGTGGAATACCATGTTGCGCCGGCTCTGCGAGGAGCGGAGCCAGTCCGCGATCGAGCTAGCGGGGCAACCCGCGAACTCGAGACGCTCTCTCCTACTTCACTGCGCTACTTCACTCCCGACTTCCACCAGATGCCAATCGGCAACTCGATCGAGAACGTGGTCACCCTGCGGGGCTACCCGCAGCGGGGCCACCTGCATCCCGTGCCAGTCAGGCGCCTCACGGCTACTACGCCAGAGCCTGACAAACCACAGCCTAAACCAATCACCGAAGCCGAAATGCACATGCATTGGATCAAGATAACTATATTCGGCATTCTGTGGGTAATAATGGGATGTGCTGTGGGATACATGCGGCAGGGGATGGACGACACGCGTACTACTGGCCCTTCATGGGACCCTGCCGGTACTACGCCTTTTCGCGAATACGTTCGCGAAGTACATGCATGGTTAAACGTAACGAGTGGCAATATGACACCACCACAACAAGCTGCAGCACTACAACGAGGCCTTCAAGGTCTGGCTCGTCGTATCGCCATGCAGGTCCCCTCCCAGATCATCAATTATGGTGTAACTGTCAATGGACAGCCAACGGATGCAGTAACATATATACTGTACTTACTGAGCACCAAATTTGAAAATCTGGAAGATGAGCGCCAGCTCGACTCTGGCACTGCCCTTATCGACTTCCGCGTCGAAAGGGGCGGGCGAATCGACTCAGTATTAGCTCGATTCGAGATGGCCCGTGACGAGGCTAACTCTGTTGGCTTTGTCATCCCCAACTTTCAGATCCTAACGCTGATTCTCTTCAGAGCGTTAGGCGTTGGCGCGTCACGAGCCCAACACCTGCTTGAGCCCTTCAATCATCAGATGCCCCGAACACAAGCAGACTATGACAGGCTGCTGACCAGAATGAGGAACTACGGACATGTTGCCGAGCGCTCTCCTGGCAACATAGCGGGTATCTTCACAGGGCACCACTCACATGCAGGTGTCTACGCCACGACTGCGGGGTCACCCGCTGGTCCTGGCGAGCCAAATCCCTGGGCTGACCCAGCCGATATGCCCAACGAGGCCACTGCCCTCTTAGGGCAGACCGGCCAGGCATCGGCAGAGGCAGCGGAGGCGAACGCCTGGTCGAACTACACGCCGGGCGCCGCCTAAACTGCAAGCCCGCCCTCGGGCACAACCCTCTGGGGCCAAGCGGAGTCATCCGCTCAAGGGTCTCAGCCACCCTCACCGTTTGAATCTGGCACTGACACAGATACCTCATCTGACGATGAGCACAATGGAATAGTCTCTGCTGGTAATGACTACCCAGCGGATGACACTCACCTCTCTGAACAACAAAGAGCGGAAGCCGCCTTTATGGCTTATCGCAAATCAAAACGCCGTTGGAGGCGCTTTATGCAGAAACCAGTCAGAAAAGTGAGACGTGCAGTACGCCGACATTTCAAACGATATGGAAAGGGTCGTGGCAAAGGGGGTCGCAGACGCCGTATGCATGGTAGGGGTATTACTGCTTTCCTCACGTCCTTAACTGATATGGCTTTTGAAGAAGTTCTTATCGGAGGCAAAGGTCGGGGTCACAGGCGGACCTCCGGTAAGGGAAAGGGCGGAGGGGCAACCCTAGGGACGCTTCTGGCAATACTATGAAGTGTCATACGGTCGCTCGCGCCCTCCCCAACCCCGGCACAACTACAGCCCTCCCCGACCCACACCTCAGCCGGCAGACAAAATACGGCGTGCCCCGTCACACCAGGCGCAGAGCCAGAACATACAACACGCGGACGCCCTGTACCAATGCGGTAGCACAGAGCATTTGCGCGATCAATGCCCGAAGGGGAAAGGAAAGGGATCCGTACATTTGGCTCAAAATTCTTTTATGGATGACATAGATAACATTGACTACGAGTTTTACGTCAATCCAGAAGCGGCTCCCGCCGCGGGCTCCTCCACGTATTACGTGATGGCCCGCTACGCTGAAGCAACTGTAGCCCTGGAAGTCTACGCAGTGACCCTCTTCGACGAGTTCCACGGCTGGGACGAGGTCGACGAGGTCGCGTACAATGCTTGGTTCGGTCTTCCAGCGGGGCCACCCGCCGGCGACGAGGTCTCCGAAGCCGAGACCGTCCCGGCAACAGAGGAAGAACTCACCGCCGTGCTGGGCCCGCAAGTGATTGGCATGCCGTTGCTGCCAAATCCTTCGTGGGCTGGTTCGGAGGCGGGAGACGCCGATGACGAAATGCGGGGCCATCCCGCGTATTCCGACTCCGAAGAAGCCGAAGAAGATTATAAGGACATGCTCCAAGAGCAGGTCTCAGAAGCAATCCGACTCCTGAGTGCGCCAGCACATCAGCAGATAACCATGAACGAACTGCTGTCACACCCAGGAGCTGCACGTCTACGTCCATACTTGGATTCGGACATGTCAACATCTCAGATGCTGACAGCACTCCAAGCTCTAGCGGGGTCACCCGCCGAAGAAACGCCAGACGCAACAGCGGGGCCACCCGCTTGGTCTATGGATGTATTCATGCAAGGTTGTGATCAAATGGACATTAACGACCTCGCGATGGAGCAGTTAAACGACATCGGGTACTTCAGAAGCCCGTATCAAAACGTGTTCATGGTCCAGGACAGCTCAGAGGACTCGGAGGACATGCGCTACGCTAAGAGGGACAGACGACCGTCGCCTCCCCGAGACTCAGAGCATGACGATCAAAGGCCAATGGCACGCGGTAGTGCGTCAGCGGGGCCAGCCCGCAGAAGGAGCCGTTCAGCTCCCAGACGCCCTACACATGATGAGTCGGGCTATCCATACAGTACTGAGCACTCCGTCGGAGTATCCGCTCAGCATGTGCCGAATTGGTACATCAAATGGTACCCCGGCTACTCGATGGACACGCTTCGCCACTGGTATTCTAAGGAGTACTGCACTAAAAGGGACGAAACTGGCGCGATAATACGTACCAAGGGTGGCAAGACCAAGACGCCAGAGGCTTGGGACAAAAGGGCTAAGAAACAGGAGACCATCAACGATCGCAAGACATACAGGAAACAAGTATGTCAGTGCGAGCCCTTCAAAGGTCACATGCGCAGGTGTCCGATGGACCGCCCCTCCAGGAGCCCTCATCACGGTGAGACCCCGTGGAATTGGTCTCATGGAGATGACGCTGGCAACGTCCATGATCCTAATATGAGGTCCCTGGAGGAGAAAAGCGCATCACCGAAGCCGATCGTGTCCCTATGACCGAAGAGGTGGCCAACATCGTCAGGGAAAATTGGGTACAGCTTCCCAATGACCATCGCCTCAAGGAATGGAACCGCCGATTCCATAAAGAGGCGGGGTCACCCGCTGGATCCATTAAAGAAGCGGGGTCACCCGCAGACGCGGCGCCAGCCGCTGGGTCCGCGGACGACGAGTGGATAGCTGTTGCATCTGCTGCCGGGTCCGCCGCCGGCACTGACCACACCGAACTGAATGAAGAATGGGCGGCGGAAGACGGCTCAGAGAATCCATTCCCTGATGGATGCGCCTGCTGGTGCTACAGCTCTTCGGCGCAGAAGTGGTTTTGCACGAGGGTAATCTACCGCCATGAGAATGGCAAGTACAAGCTGGCCATAAAAGGTACTGCCGACATCGACCAGATGAGGCAGATCATCCATGATCATGGCCAGCCAGAAGGCCCTCCTAGAGACCCTCCTGGTCCACAACCGGGCAAGGGCAGCAGACCACCTCCAAGACCTGAAGCCGACTCCTCGTCTTCACCGACTCCTGCGAAAAGGCACCCGTCCAAGAGCCCCGAAGGCACACAGGGGCGGGCGAAGGCCAGAGGGATCGCCAAGACGGACGACCCTGAGCCGGTGGATCCTCCCGGTCTGTCCGTGACGGAGAGGAGGAAGGCTTTTGCTGGACCATCGACCCCGATGCCACCGGCGACCCAAGGCGATGTCAAGGACGAAGTTCGCGACAAGCCTCAGGCAGCTTTCCGAGGTGACTGGACTCCAACTCTGCATCAGCCGCGCCTTGCACCACGACCAGGTTCGGCACGAATGAAAGCACAGCCGAAGCCCGAAGCTGGGATGAGGTCGGCGCGGGCAGAAGCAGCCGCCAAGGCTAAGGAGGGCAAGGGCTCTGCGGGGCCACCCGCTAAAGCGGCGCCAGCTGCAGCAGCGGGGACACCCGCAGAAGGCACTCTCTCAAGAGAAGAACGCTTCAAAGTCCTCAAAGAATTTGGCGACCGACAGAAACTAACCGATGATGCAGTTGCTGACCAAGGTCACCCGAACCCTGGCGCGGAGTCATCCGCTGGAGCTGCCTCGTCAGCCGCAGGCTCTGCTGGGCCACCCGTTAAAGCGCCGCCAGCTGCATTAGCGGGGCCACCCGCACACGGGCAGCCAGTAATGTCTGTTCTTAGGAACATCCCTCTGGGAGCCATCGAATACTGGCAAGGCATTGAAGGCAAAGGCCCGAAGCGCACCATAAACCCACGAGTCACTCCAGACGATACTGACCGATACGAGGTCATTAATTGTCCTGATCGTCGTAACTTCGAGTGCCGCAACGACTGGGAACGTGAACAACAAACCGTGGGAAATATGTTGCGAGACAGGCCGCCACTACGCGTTGCGCAGCATAAAGCAGAGCTCCTGAAGGTCATGGAGAGGTTCGGCATGGATCCGACTTTGCCGCGTGAAGGGCAGATGACCAAGGTGTCAATATGGTTTTCTACAGCCCTACGCCACAGTCCATATTGGAAGGACGGATTCAGCCGACACTTCGAAAAGATCAGCACTTTCGATCCATACGATGGCTGGGTTGTCGTTGACGATCTGCTGACAAACTGGACTGAAAATGATCAGTGGAAAGGCTATCGTGAAATGCACGAGGTGCTGATCAAGGGCAGGCCCCACACGTCATACGTGTATTGGGTGCTGCTAAACTGCTGTGAGATGATTGACCATCACGGCATGCAGAAGGGCAGGCTCCAGATGAAGTGCGTTGAGGACAGCATGCTGCTGCCTCCCAGGTTTCGACCAAAGGCACGCAGGCCACAGTACTTCATCAGAGCCACGAACGGCCACAGCAGTCCAGGCATCCACTGTCCCGAGTCGCTGTACAAGCCGATCACAACATGGATGAAAGAACCAGACGACCCAGTATATTTCATCCACGGGACACAGTGGGAGTATGTCAAGGACATTCTTGCTAATGGCCTTTCATGCCTCGCACAGGACAACCCTAAGAGGAAGGGGGGGCGCCAATTTGTGCACGGCTGCCCCTACCTCCCGGGCGACCCGAGGATTCAATCGGGCATCCGTCCTGACTCGGAGGTGCTCATATTCTGCAGCATCAACAAGATGCTGTCCAGTGGCTTCTCCCTATGGAGATCAGCAAATGACATAGTCATGACACGAGGCCACGACGGACGTATACCGCCCGATCATATCCTCCAGATTGTGAGCATTGCGAAATATCGGGTCGGCGAAGCCTGGAGCAATCCGCTGGCTTATGACAAGTCGCGGAGGCGGGGCCAACCCGCGGACAGGATTCGCACCGATGACTACCTGCCACTTAAAATGTGTGACAGAACTCTGGGTGTAATGGAAGATCACGCCATGTACCTAAAGGGCTGGACTAAGACGGACGGTCGTCCATTCAATTTGGTCATGACCGAGCAAGATGTTGCTCCACGACCGTACGACACACAGACAGTCCTCATGATGAATGCCCAGGAGGACGAGGTCATGCCTGAAGCGGGGCCACCCGCAGGTGCGGGGACACCCGCGGTAGACACCTCGGACGGTTCATGGCAACAAGTGGTCACACCAGTAGCAACGGTAGCATCTCCTTGGAGGCCGGCCAGCAGTCATGGGTCCAGGCCCTCAACAGCCATTTGACATCAGCCGACGTCTCTGGACTAACCGATCAGCTATACCGTGCTGACCCGTGGGCGGTGCATACAGGTATCCAAGACGCACAGCAGAGGAACCTGCGCCCTCCTGCGGGGCCACCAGGCGTCCTAGGACCACAACCACAACGCCCTCCGCAGCAAGCTGGAGGTGCGAGGTTTGTCCCTATGGGCGGTTCAGATGGTGGCTCGCCGTTTCGGACTCCGCCGTCTGAAACGAGCGAGAACAGCTTGTGGCAAAGACTCCAGGCGATTCGCGGGAATCCGGCGCTCGCAGCAGCACTCCAGGCAACCACTCCCTTTGGCACTCCGAGGGGTAGTGAAGGAGGAGTGGCTGCGGGGACACCCGCCGAGCGAACGCCTGCGGAGTCACTCGCACATGCGGGGCCACCCGCTGACGGACAGCAAGGTTCAGACTACGAACGTCGGGCAGCCAACTTGAGAGCACAGGCTACCTTTCTGCAGCAACAAGCTGATAGAGTGCCCAGCCTGTTGCGGAACCGCAACATAGATGTTACGAATCATGGCGACTTTCGGCCTCTCTGGAGCTGGACTTCTGAAGATGCTCCAAATGCTGATCCCACGAATCCATATCGACAGGTGTTTATTCCAGGAATAGCATCACACCCAATATATGGATGGGACAATCATGGACCAGTAGAGGCACAGGCCATGGACGCGCCGATGTACCCGGAGTACTACGCGCAGATGAATAACACTCCTATGATTGCGGGGCCACCTGCGAACGAATACACTCGGAATCTTGCCAATGAGATGTTCCGTTTGCAGTTTACACGAGCGGTCGATGCGCAGTCTATGCCGCACTACGCCTACATGCCCACGCCGACGGACCCCGAGACCGTGGTTCAGCCAGCTGGTCTCGCGGTGCCAGCCGCTATGGGCAGCATGCCAGACTACATCCGCGACGTGCACGACACGCAGCAGGCGATACTGGCATCTAGGCAGCAGGCTCGGGACAACGCCAGGCTGCGCCAACAACGCGCGATTCAGAGAAGGATCGAGCGTGAAAACCAAGCGGGGACACCCGCAGACGCGGGGCCACCCGCTGAACGGACAGATAGACGGCCGCCACCGACGCCATATCGGGAGGGCGAAACCACTTTCGAGCGCCAAGCTCGGACTCGCCCAGACGTGCCTGCTCCAGTCATTTCAGACTACAACTTCACACAGTGCCCAATCTGTATGGACACCTACGAGATGGGCACCACAGTGTGGAGACTGGCGTGTGGGCACTTCTTCCACGATATATGCTGGGATCGTGTTGCACAGCAGCACGTCCGCAATCAGCGGCCAGGTGCGCCGAACGAGGCCCCCTGCGCTGTATGTCGTGGGCCGGGCATAATTACAGCGCATTTCCCGTATGCTGGACAGCGCGACGCTGAGTCGGAACAAGCGCGCCAGCAGGAAAGGTACGTGGCAGATGCCCGGGAAATGCGTCGGCTACGAGAAGCAGTGGAGGCACTAGAGGCTCGAGCCGCACACTCGGCGGAGCCATCCGCACGTGCCCCAGCTGCGCAGGCATCCCCCTGGCCAGCGCCAGAGCAAGGCATCCAGATGCCAATCCTGCCTACGCTTCGAGCACAGGAGCCCCCAGCAGCGGGGCCACCCGCCGAAGCGGCTCCCGCCGCCAAAGCGGGGCCACCCGCAATTGGACCTCCGAATCCAGGATTCCTGAGGGCAATGGAGGCCAACATCAGGCGGAGTGGCAGGAGCGGAGGCGGTACGCGCAGGCCGACTGGATCATCCAGGACCTCACGTGTGGCAAGCCCGGTCAGCGCTAGGAGCCGGGCAAGCGCTGAGAGCGCGGAGGCAGCCCAGTTCCACACCACATTCATGATCGATACAAAAGGGCTGACCTATGCACGTGACGACACGGACACGCTGCCGCCAGGAGGTGAATGGATGTCCACACTCTCTGCGAATTATTGGGTTCTTGAACAGGAACCAATTACCGTAGAGGAGCGCCGCCAATATGAGCAGATGTGGTGCACCGAGTTAACCATGAGCCAATGGGTGCTTGAACAACGCCTGTTGAAAGGCACACTCGGTTCACAGATTACGTACCACACCGATGACCATGGTACGATGGCTCTGGCAGCGCGGAATGGGACATTCTTTCCCTGACGAAGACGGACTGCCCTGCATCTCGTTCATGCTAGACATTGGCTCCAACGTGAACATCATTGGAGCCAATACGGCGCGAACCTTCCAGGAGGCTATGGCCAGGTACAATCACAGACCTGCCATATGCACCCTGAGCAAGACCCTCTACATTAACGGTGTCGGTGAGGGTGCTGCGATATGTCGGAAAATGGGCAACTTCAAGATCGGGGTGCAATACGCCAATGAGGCAAGCCCCCGTATCGAGGAGTATGCCTCCAACATCGCAGAAGGCTCGGGTGCCAACCTCCCGGCCATCTGGGGCCTTGGTGCCATGGAAGCACGTGACACGATCATCGTGCTGAAGCCAGGCTACCAGAAGGTTATCTTCCCCAGCGGTGATTACACTCTGAAGCTGGGGAGGGGCGCCAAGGTCCTGAGGGCGAAGAAAACTCCCTCAGGACATCTAGCCATTCCCTGCGGTTTGTATGACGGGGCTAAAAGCCAGACGGTCACGAACACCTTCACAATCCGCAGCAGTCGAGATGGCTACACCGAGACGGAGAACGAAGAGGACCCCGTCAATGCGGGGTCACCCGCCGGTGTAGGTGCGGGGCCACCCGCCGGAGTAAGTGCGGGGCCACCCGCCGAGACCACAGCGGGGCAACCCGCGACGGGACAGTCCATGACCGTCACGACTGATACGTACATTGTCGAGCCGTATCTCGACAAGCAGCTCCTGGAAGACACGACCCGTTTGATCGTGGACAGGACGCTGAACAGCTGGTGGGAGGGCCAACAGTGTCCCGAAGGGACCTGGCCACATATGAAGGATGCCCTGAAGTCAAGATATTCTGGGCAGTCCAGGAGGCGGTGAATAAATGGACGCCTGAGAACCAAGCGGGGCCACCCGCGACACCGCCACCACCACCAAGCTACACGGGCGGAGGTTCGTCGGACTCTGCGGGGCCAACCCGCGTGGAGATCGTGAGCGTAGCCGCACCAGCGACTCCTGCGGAGCCATCCGCTAACAGCATGCCCCCGAGTCAGACGGCAACGTGGTCACACGACCGCCGCTGACGGGGGCAGGCGGGCGCGCCGGCGGCGCTCGCTTGCGAAGAGAAGCCGAATACCGGCCTCCTCGCGACATACGTTGGCCGCGCTGAGGCCCGAGAAGAAAAATATCATTCAAAATGTCTCGTCATCGAAGATATTCGCACAGCTTGCGCTGAACTCCGAACCCGTGGATATATATGCGACCGGATTACCCATAATGAGGTAATGACTTCAACTGGAACACAGTATTTGGGAAATTTGTTGGCAGGAGACTACAATATGTTGTGGGTGGCCACACCCTCTGATTGGTACGTTCGTACTCCAGGAAAGAGGGCGGGACCACATTATCAACGTATACAAAATCTCCTGATCAAAGCGCGTGCTCTGAGAATGCAGATAGTTATCCTGGGGCCACCCGGGTATTTCTGGAAACAGGGTCCGATCAAAGATGTTATCGAAGATTTGAAGCTAAGCATTATACGAATGAGACTCTGTCATTTCGGTATCAAGTTTGACCGATCCAGTAAATATCCCAGTGGTTCTTATATACAAGTTGCTACATCTTGTCCTCATATACCGATAAACTTATGGAAATGTACTTGTGGATCACACAAGGAGCATGATTTGGATTGGTATGGCCAAGATCAGCAACGTGCCGAGTTTCGGTATAAAACTTTGGCTATTATTATTGCACGCTTCCTTGATCAACTCGATAAAGCCAACATGATCAGGAATGAGCGGAGTGCGGTACACCTCAGTGTGTGTACACGCGTTGACAAAAAGGTCAGACACTACGTCCAATGTCCACAAAAGGGCCCTCAATGGGACCATGTGGTTCGTAGGGTCACGACCGACCTGGACACGAACAAGATCGTTCAAGATATCAGAATCCAGGATCAGCCAACTGGGTACAATTATGTAGCTCCATTACCTGATGGGGTTACAAACATCAGTACTCGGCTATACTGGGAGCCTCCGGCTCCAGTTCTTCATGGCAATGGTGAGTCGCGAAGGCCACGCCCAAAGCGTGTGACGATCGTCGACGACGATCGATCTCCTCCCCCTTCGATTGAGCGTTGCCAAACGCGACCCACCAACAACCTTCCTGAAATTCCGCCATTTCCTGACTTTACAGCGGATTCCTCCGCAGCGGATCTCTCCGCGGAAACTGCGTTGCCCACTGATGCCAGGATAAAACAGAAAGAAAAGCAGAAAGCTGACAAAGAAGCCGGCATCAAACCGAAGAAAGTCCCGAAGAAAGTGGAAGACGGTAACGACGACTGTGGAGAGGACCTCAAAGGGCTTGACTGCTCCACATATTTCAACGACGTTCCTCTTGACGACTCGGACTCGGACAGCGAATCAGAGGACATCTTCATGATGTTACCGGCGGGGCAACCCGCTGACTCACATGCTGATGTCTTCTCGATAGTCCAGTCATTATGCTACGGCAGAAACAATCAAGTGGACATGCTTGAATTATGTGGGGGCAAGGGTGGTATATCCATATTAGCCTTCAAGAGGGGACTCTCGTCAGGCGGGAACCTTGACAAGATATCTATGGTTGACCTTGGAAACTCGGAAGTACAAAGAGCAGTCCTCCACTACCTCAAGACTTGCTTTGTCAAGATCACGATTCTGCAGCCAAGCTGCAGAACTACTGGACTTCCCTCCTATTTCAACGCACAGGTCAATCATGATACGTGGCTTAAACACCACAAAGAGGACCTGCCTCACATCACGTTCTGTGGAACAGTCGCTCTATTACAAGACGACCTAAGACGTTTCTTTCTCAGGGAACAACCAATGGGCACGTGGGTGGATGAGATCCAGCCATGGAAGGAACTGGCACAACGCAAGGTCACTTGCCAAACGATTATTGATCAGTGCACGACTGGTCTCAAAGATTCATTTGGACAATACATCCGCAAGCCAACACAGATGATGGCAAACAAAGAAGAGTTGTTGGCACCTTTCAGAGGCAAGCGTTGTCCAGGTAATCATGTGCACGCCAATGCTTGTAATAAAGAACTAGCAAGGGCGGCACAGTATACCTACAGAATGCAGTCACTGATCGTTGATGCGGTGCAAATCGCCAAAGACCTGTTTGCTTACGGTCGCGATCCATTCGCGAATCGTGAACGCAGCTATGCGTTCGTAACAAACAGTGCTGGCTACGACTTGGACGACCCAACAATCCGGAGACACCCAAACGGAGAAATCTGGCGACCACCACCTGGCGGTCTTGGGTGCCCTGGCTGTGTGGACAACAACTACAAGCAATCACCAAAGCACAGCAGGGATCCGAAGATGTGTCGGTGGTATGATGTTGAACCGTATTACTGGGACTGTCCAAGCTGTAAGAAGGAATATCAGAAGAGCAATCCTCACCACACCAAGATATCTGGCCAATGCAGATTCGCCGAAAAATGGAAGCTGCCAGATAACTTTGGCCAGCCGCGCCCGGCGGGGCAAGCCGCTCCTGCGGCGCCAGCCGCGGAAGCGGCTCCAGCCGCAGAAGCGGCGCCAGCCGCAAAAGCGGCGCCGGCCGCGAGAGCGCGCATACGCGCGCCTAGGCCGCCACGGCCCGGTGAGGGCGATCCAACCGCAGGCGCCAGCAGCCATGACATCACCAGAGCCGACGGGGCTAATGGTGGCAACAGTGGCGCTGGCAGCTCTGACGATCACCGTAGACTGCCACAAGTTGCAGCAAGGCGCGGACGCATGGAGGGAGGAGATCCTCCACCACCGCCGCAGCCTCAAGCAGAGCCGAGGCCAAGGCCAAGGCTCCCTGATTGGACTCGCTTCGACGTTCAGCTCAGCCTCCAAAACCTGCGCAGCTTCGACCCAGCTGTAGTGCAGCGAGAACTCCGCAAACTCCACCTGAGATGGTTTCATGCCAAGGAGCCAAAAATGCGGATGATTCTAACCAAGGTTGGTCTGGGTGAAACCCGTTTGAGTCTGATCAAAGGCATTTGTGACTCGTGTAGAGAATGTCGAGCCTGGGACAAACCAGGCAACACGGTGATGCCTTCTGTGTCACTGCCAGGACGTTTCAACGAGGAAGTCGAATGTGATCTTTTCTTTTACAAACAGGAACATATTGTTTTTCACATCATCGACCGTTGTATTCGCTGGGCAGCTGGCACAGAGATTCCTGATAAAGCCATGCATACTGTTCTCGATGCCTATCATACGACTTGGATGCAACATGGCCCTGCTAAAATCTTATACTCCGATGGGGAAGGAGCACTGAATAATGATACAGCAAAGGCCATCCTTAAGGCTAAGGGAACAGAGCTTCGTATTCGAGCGCGTGGCCAACACGCTACAACTATCGAAGCTAGGAACGGCATCCTGCGACACCTCTTACACGTGATGGGAGAAGAATTGAATAGATTAAATATTCCTCTCAATTTCACTCGTCTCTTACATGAAGCCTTGTTTGCCAGCAACGCATTTACCTTCTACAATGAAGTGTCTCCGTACAATGCGCTGTATGGCAGACAACCAGCTATGCTTCCCGATTTCCCTGTCTTGGATCATGATCAGTCCGCTGAATCATCAGATCACTCAAGGGAGGAAACAATCAGGAGGGTTAGTCTGGAGGCAATCACGCAGGCCACTGCGGTTGCCAAGACGAACAGGGCTCCCCGTACGAAGACTACTGCTACGGGTGAATTTCACTACGAAGAGGGAGATCTCGTGGACTATCATCGCCCGACCACCACGAAAGACGACTGGGGTGGATGGAGTGGTCCATACCCGGTCATCCGCAACGAACCTGACCGAGGCCAGGTCATCGTGAAGGTCGGCAGTCGCGAAGTGCGAGTACAGTATCCTGACACACGACACACGCTGTACATCGAAGCACTTATGGTCCGCGAGATAGGATCGGACAATACGGCCCTTCGGACAGTATTGGCCTTTATTGCCGGTCTGCCAGCGGGGAAACCCGCCATGACTTTCGGATATCTACCAGCGAAACAGGGTCGGCTGCAGATGACTGCTGCGAGCCGACTTTCGCCTAAGGTGCACTTGGCTCTTCAGTACCTCATACGCAACTACTTTCGTATTGAAAACGTTGTTGCTGTACGACTTGCCAAGAGCCTGACGAAGTTGCCTGCTGCACCCTATGCAGACAGCTGTACACTAGTGCACTATGATAATGATGTGACCCCTGGTTTTCATTACTATGAAGCTGATGGCACTGCCTTGAACATCTATGACATCACAGGATCTACACACTCACGCATCATCCAGTGTCTTAAATCCAGGAAGCCGTCTGCTGGATTTGACCAAGACCTCACTAAGTTTGAGGAACTCGCTGATGGTCCACCTCCAAGCGAATCACCTCCAGCAGCTGCTCCTGAGGAGCCCCCTACGGATAACGATGGTCGGCTCCCGACCATCATAGAGGAAACAGAAGAAGATCTGGATGTTTTTGTCTTGAAGTCGTGGTATGCTGAACTGATGGATGACAGAACACTCCTTGAAGCTGACACAGAGGAAGTCATGCATACAGTTCCCACATACATGACAGACACACAGTGTGTGTTAGTCTCTACGACCTGTGAAGATGTGCAAGGCCACTTGCCGGAGCGGGGTCACCCGCCAGGATACGACATGGACACTTCTTACTACGTTCCTTTATGCTCCACGGATCCGGATAGCAAATATGATCTGGACTCCGATGAGCACGGGAAGTACATCGAGCTCTGCTTCACTGCAGACATGTCCAAAGTCGTCCTGTCCGAGCAGCAACACCGATTGTTGGATGACAGCAGCGTCACAACTATGCGAGTATACGTTAGCGCTGCCTCCAAACGTGCCGTGGTCGTCAAGGAAGACGATCTACTCACGAAGGCCGACGTCCAAGCAAATCCGGTCAAAGTTTCCAAAGCCCTCTACACAGAATTGAAGACTTGGCTTGACAACAAATGCTTCCAGATGACTGACTTAAGCAAGGCGTCTAACATCATGACGTCACGCTACGTATACAAATGGAAGTTTGTCAAGAACGAAAAGGGCGAAATGGAAAGGACGATCAGGTTACGCTTGGTACTCCGTGGCTTCATGGACCTTGAAGCCTTTGATGTCGAAACCTTCTCTGGCACGGCAAGGAGGTCAAGCCAGAGACTGCTCGCAAGTTCTGCTGCATGCAACAAAGCTTGGATCATCGCTTCCCTGGACATCAACATGGCTTTCTTGAAGGGACTGACCTATGGCGAGCTCGCCGCGGCAACGGGCGAGAAAGAGCGTGTGGTGTGCTTCACACTACCACCTGGGTCAGCAGCTGTCCTTCGCACACTGCCAGGCTTTGAGTCATATGACGAATCAAAGCATTGTCTCCGGTGTCTGAAACCGGGGACGGGCACGAAGGATGCTCCCAGGGCATTCTCGCTGAAGCTCAGGTCCATCACTAGGAGCTTTGGGCTACAGCCGACTTCATACGACGAAGAGTTCGAGATGAGCCCAAACCTCTTGACAACCAAGCACGTTGAAGACATCAATATGACTGGGAAGGAAGAGGCTATTGACAAGTATGTCAAGTGTGTTGAAGATACGTTTGGGAAGTGCAAACTGAACAAGCACACATACACAAACTGTGCCGTTCGGTACAACAAGACCGATGATGGGAGCGTCACTCTCGATCAGGACGAATACATCAAACAGCTTCGTCCTATCACACATCCAGAACTCACAGGAGCTGATCCTGAGAGCAAAGCGACAAAGACGATTTCTGATATGTTCGTCAGTCTTCGTGGCGCTCTAGCCTATGCGTTGATCGCGCAGGTATGGCTGATGGTCTATGTTGTCTCACTACAACGTATCCAGGAACCGACAAACATCCAGGTACGACGACTAAACGCGGTTACCAGAAACTACAGGCAGGTCCGAAGAAGATCGTGTATCAAGCTATGACCCCAACAGGAGAAGTCGACCTGCATAGCGATTCTGGCTATCGTCGTCTCAACGGAGATGAAGACGACGAAGTCAAAGGCTATGGTATCCGCGGGGCTAACCTGCTGAGGCGTGGCCACACGCAAGCGGGGAAACCCGTCGTGCACCTGGTGGACGCATACTGCAAGTCTCATCGACTGCAGGTGCGTTCGAGCTACTCTGCGGAAACACTGGCAGCAGCCCACAACTTGGAAGACTGCTACCCGACCATTGTAACGCTCCACGAGCTACACTCGGGACCATTGACCCCCACACAGTTAAAGAACATATTGGAAATGGGTGGTCTATGTATCAAAGTCACTCTGACTATTGATGCCGAGTCTGTCTTCAAGTCTTTGTCTAGCAAAGATCTGAAGAAGCCCACAGAATGTACTCTGCTTGGGCACATCAGCTGGATCCGCCAGATGATGGAACGCGGAATCGTGGAAAGCGTCCAATGGTGTGACACGCGGGATATGACTGCCGATGGTCATACCAAAGGTAGTATTGACCGCGCGTTGCTCCTACAAGTAATGGCCGGCCAGCAATCCTTCAAGCACGAGCTGAAGAAACATACGCCGTATAGGGCGGGCAGGTCGTCTCAGGACGGCCCTGCCTCCCGAGCCAGCGGGGAAACCCGCGGGCAGGTGCGCTTTAGTAGCGAGGAAACTCGCCGGTAGCGAGGCTACTCGCGCGCCCTTTCCTTGTAGGCAGCCGCTGCTGCTTAGCACTGTTTTTTCCGCATAATGTAGAAGTGCGGTACCTGCTCGTCTCCTCCCCCTCCGACTTTAAACGGAGAAGGTTAAAGGCGAGGTATAAATCGAGCATGTACCGCTGCCGTGCCTGGCTCAAGCCGGGCCCGGCCAAATATATGACTGTGCCTCACTGAGGCGCACGACTTGCATCAGAGATCGGAAAATACCTTTTCCATTGACGATGCCCATCCTATCCTTTACTCCAGATCCCATGCTTCGTCTTGCACTCTTGCTCATGCGATATGAGCCAAAGCCTGGGATATGGCAACGCTTAAAGCGTAACACATACCTAAGCTTACCAGCTTGTTTTCGACTCTTGGAGCGTCGGGAAGCCAAAAAAGGAGAAACCCGAACATGTGTCCAAAACCGAATGAACACCAATGAAGTTTGCCTATTGGGGCCCTCCTGTGAGTTCTGGAGGCCTCTGGAGGCCACGGTGGGCGTCTTGGGCCGATCTTGTGGCATCGTCGGCCGATCTTTCGAGGATTCCAAGGGGTCTTGTACCGTCTGGGCGCTCTCTTGAGGCCGTCTTGGGCGCCTCCTGGGCCGTCTGGGGGGCCTTAGGCATCTCTGGCGGGCACTTGCCAGGACTTTGGCGGGATGCTTGTCGCGTCGGGACCCCCAGGGGCCGTCTCGCGCGCGCGAACTTGTTACATTGTTAATTTGTTTCCGGAGATTTTAGCACGCCTCTGGCCCACTGGGCGTGGCGAATTTCAAAATCGCGCTCTCGCGCGGGACGTCCACAATTTATCCAGGAATCGCGCTCTCGCGTGGGACGTCCCCGCAATTTTTTCAAACGCCGCGCCTTCGACGATCAGGAAACACGCTTTCGCTGTGGTTTTCTTGACGATTTATTTGGAGATCGCGCTATCGCTCAAGACGTCTTTGCGATTTATGCAGGAGGCACGCTTCAGCGACCCGCCTGCTCGACCTGGCCGCTTTGGCCCGCTTTCCCGACCCGCCCGCTAGGGTGTACCCGCCCGATCTGCCCGTCTGGTTCTGAAGTGTGCTTTCTGCTCCTAGCCCCCTCCTTCTATTCTCTCTCGTGCTCCATCCTCCTCCCTGCCTCTTGTCCCTTCCTTCCATCCGTCCTCACGTCCCCAGCCTTAGGGGGGGCGCGAAATTCACGTTGCAGGTAAGAAAGATATAGACCCCCACGGGGGT
>CAUYUJ010014604.1:163086-233086 GCA_963575745.1 Prorocentrum cordatum
CTCCCGCCCGAGACTTCCTCGCATTCCATTCAGGAATCGCGCTCTCGCTTATTAAGGAATCGCTTTCCCGTCGCTCTGGAGTCGCGCTCTCGCTGGAGACTTGCTTGCAACTTACTGAAGAATGGCCTTGCGTTGGAATTTCTTGCAATTTGTCCAAGAGCCGCGCTCCCGACACCCAGGCACCCAGGAGTCGCGCCCGTTGTGGCCCCATGTGCATGCCCTTCGTGGCCCCGCTGTCGCCATTGGTGTCCCCCTCATTGTCCTACGTGGCCCATGTGCTACCCTCAGCGGCCCCATCGTTGCCTTCTGTGGCCCCGCATTATCTGCACTTTGTGGCCCCCGCTCGTTCGCGCTATTCGTGGCCCCATACGCATTCCCTTCGTGTCCCCGCTGTCGCCCTTCGTGGCCTACCTCGTGCCCTTCGTGGCCCTGCTGTCGTTCTCTCTCGCTCTCGCTTTCGCTCGTCGTCGCCGTCGTCGTCGTCGTCGTCGTCGTCGCCGTCGTCTTCGTCGTCGTCGTCGTCGTCGTCGTGGTCGGTCCCCTGTCCGTCCCTCTTGGGGTCGGGTCGACGGTCCGCGGCCGCCCCGCCGATCAGCGCTGCCGCTGGCCAGGCCGACGGTCCGCGGCCGTCCCGCCGCTTGCCGGGGCCCTGCCTGCAGAGAAGAAAGGTATAACCCCCAAAGGGGGTTCGATCGAAGACGAAGAGGGCGGGTATCGAGGGTTTGGGAAATACCCGTCATTGGACACTCGAGCATATAAGGAAGAACAGTCTTAACATCATGGTTGTTGTTGTTGTTGTTGTTGTTGTTGTTGCTGTTGCTGTTGCTGTTGCTGTTGCTGTTGCTGTTGCTGTTGTTGTTGTTGTTGTTGTTGTTGTTGTTGTTGTTGAGCTCTCATTTCTGAAGAAGTATTATTGTTGATCCCACCCCACCTGTGCATACGGATTTTTCTCAATCAAAGTGTGCCCCTTGACGCTCGCACCCTGTTTTTTTATCAGGGAAAGTCTTGAGGCTCAAGGTGGGCCCCTGGCCCCCGGGTAGCAACGACAACGGCTCCCGCTTGAGACTTCATCACCATTTAGCCAGGACCCCCGCTCCCGCCCGAGACTTCCTTACATTTTATTCAGGAATCGCGCTCTCGCTTGAGACTTCCTTACAATTTATTCAGGGATCGCTTTCCCGGCGCTATGGAGTCGCGCTCTCGCTGGAGACTTGTTTGCAATTTACTGAAGAATAGCGTCCTTGCGTTGGAATTTCTTGCAATTTACTCATGCGCCGCGCTCCCGACGCCCAGGCACCCAGGAGTCGCGCTCACGTTTAGGACTCCCTCACAGATTACCTAAGAATCGGGGTGTCGCTGCCCATCGTGCCCCCCTTGCAGCCCTTCGTGGCCCCCTCGCTTTGTTTCGTGGCCCCGTTGCAGCCCTTCGTGGCCCCCTTGCTGCCCTTCGTGGCCCCGTTGCAGCCCCTCGAGGCCTCCTCGCTGCCCTTCGTGGCCCCGTTGCAGCCCTTCGTGGCCCCCTCGCTTTGTTTCGTGGCCCCGTTGTAGCCCTTCGTTGCCCCCTCGCTGCCCTTCGTGGCCCCGTCGCAGCCCTTCGTCGCCCCGTTGCAGCCCTTCGCGGCCCCCTCGCTGCCCTTCGTGGCCCCCTCGCTGCTTTTCGTGGCCCCATATATGTATGCCCTTCGTGGCCCCCGCTCGTTCGCGCCCGCGGTGGTCCCATACGCATTCCCTTCGTGTCCCCGCTGTCGCCCTTCGTGGCCCCCTCGCTGCCCTTAGTGGCCCCGTTGCTGCCCTCAGTGGCCCCGTCCTTGCCCTCCGCGGCCCAGTATACGTATGCCCTTCGTGGCCCCCGTTCGTTCGCGCCCGGTGTGGCCCCATGTGCATGCCCTTCGTGGCCCCGCTATCGCCGTTTGTGGCCCCCTCACTGTCCTACGTGGCCCAGTTGCAAATTACCCTCAGTGGCCCCGTCGTCGCCTTCTGTGGCCCCGCATGATCTGCCCATCGTGGCCCACGATCGTTCGCGCCCGTCGTGGCCCCATGCGCATGCCCTTCGTGGCCCCGTTGTCGGCCTTCGTGGCCCCCTTCCTGCCCTTCGTGGCCCCGCTGTCGCCCTTTGTGGCCCCCTCGCTGCCCTTCGTGGCCCCGTTGCTGCCCTCAGTGGCCCCGTCCTTGCCCTCCGCGGCCCAGTATACGTATGCCCTTCGTGGCCCCCGTTCGTTCTCGCCCGTCGTGGCCCCATACGCATTCCCTTCGTGTCCCCGCTGTCGCCCTTCGTGGCCTACTTCGTGTCCTTGTGGCCGTGCTGTCGTTTTCTATCGCTTTCGCTTTCGCTCGTCGTCGTCGTCGCCGCCGTAGTCGTCGTCGTCGTCGTCGTCGTCGTCGTCGTCGTCGTCGTCGTCGTCGTCGTCGTCGTCGTCGTCGTCGTCGTGGTCGGTCCCCTGTCCGTCCCTCTTGGGGTCGGGTCGACGGTCCGCGGCCGCCCCGCCGATCAGCGCTGCCGCTGGCCAGGCCGACGGTCCGCGGCCGTCCCGCCGCTTGCCCGGGTCCGGCCTGCAGGGAAGAAAGGTATACCCCCCCAAAGGGGTTCGATCGAAGACGAACAGGGCGGGTATCGAGGGTTTGTGAAATACGAATTATTGGGCACTCGAGCAGATAAGGGCGAACAGTCTTAAAATGATTGTTGTTGTTAATGTTGCTGTTGTTGTTGTTGTTGTTGTTGTTGTTGTTGTTGTTCTTGTTGTTGTTGTTGTTGTTGTTATTGTTGTTGTTGTTCTGGTTGTTGTTGTGGTTTTGGTTTTGGTTTTGGTTTTGGTTTTTGTTTTGGTTGTGGTTGTGATTGTTATTGTGGTTGTGGTTGTGGTTGTTGTTGTTGTTGTTGTTGTCGTCGTCGTCGTCGTCGTCGTCGTCGTTGTTGTTGTTGTTGTTGTTGTTGTTGTTGTTGTTGTTGTTGTTGTTGTTGTTGTTGTTGTTGTTGTTGTTGTTGTTGTTGTTGTTGTTGTTGTTGTTGTTGTTGTTGTTGTTGTTGTTGTTGTTGTTGTTGTTGTTGTTGTTTTTTGTTGTTGTTCTTGAATGTTAATTACAAAGCAATTATTCTCTTTGAACCCCCCCAGGCGCTTTGGCGCTGTCGCCTCGACGCCGGCCACATTTTCATTGAAAATTGGGCTCACGCTCGAGCGGTTTGGGGGGGCGCCAAAACTTGCCCCCCAATTACAACAACAACAACGCTTCGCTCGAGTCTATCTCCTTTTTAAGTCAGGGCTGGTGCTCTTGCTCGCCGCCGACAGTCGCCGTCCCAGCAAAAACCAGCGCTCCCGCTTGAGACTTCCTCTTGTTTTACCTTGGACTGGCGCGCTACTCTTTCTCTCATCGGCGCCGCCCCCAGCAAGAACAACGCTCCCGCTCGAGGCTTCCTTTCTTTTTTACTCAAGGCGGTGCTCCTCCTCGCCGCCGACAACCGCCGTCCCAACAAAATCAACGCTCCCGCCCGAGACGTCCTCCCGTTTTACGCCGGACTGGCGCCTACTCTCTTTTGAATTGGAGCCGCTCCCAGCAAGAACAAAACTCCCGCTCGAGGCTTTCTCCCGTTTTTCTAAGGACGGTGTTGTTCCTCGCCGCGACAGCCCCCGTCCCCACAAAAAACGGCTCCTGTTCGAGTTTTTTTTTATCCTCCTTATTCAAGGCAGTACGCCTCCTCGCCGCCGACAACCGCCGTCCTAACAAAACCAGCGTTCCCGCTCGAGACTTCGTTTTGTTTTACGCTGGACTAGCGGTCTACTCTCTTCAGCATTGGCGCCGCTCCCAGCAACAACAGCGGCCCTGCTCGAGTTTCCTCCCTTTCTATTCAGGGCCAGGTCTTTGCCTCGCCGCCGACAGCACCCATCCCCACCAAGGCAATCCTGTCGCTCGATACTTCCTTGTGCTTCACACTTGGCTGGGGCTCCACTGGCGGTCTCGCATCGGTGCAGCAAGGCGCGGGCATGTGTTTCCGAGGCGGGATATGTTGAAAGATCTCGGAGGAGGTGTTTGCATCATTGGGCGGGAGATCCGGGAATGGGAATAACGGACCCAGCTATAGAACAATAATCCCCCATGATGGGGATGGTTGTCATGATGGTCGCATGCTTCGTGTGGAAAAATCGCGCATGAGGGTAAACTGAATGTTGTTGTTGATGTTGTTGTTGCTGTTGCTGCTGCTGTTGTAATGGTTGATTTTTCAATGTTAAAGAATGACAATTGTTGACCCCCTTCTGGTAACCATTATATTTTTCACTAGAAGTGCCCCCTCGGGGTTCGCACCCTTTTGTAACACATGGAAAGTGGGGCGTCACCAAACTGGGCCCCTGGCCCCCGGTTTACAAAAGCAGCGGCTCCCGCCCGATATTTCCTCACAATGTATTTCAAAATCGCGCTCTCGCGCGGGACTTCCTCACAAATCATGCAGGAACCGCGCTCTTGCGTGGGTTTTCCTGGCATTTTTTTCAGACGCCGCGCCCTCGACACTCAGGAATCACGCTCTCGCTCGGGCTTTTCCCACGATTTATTTGGGAATCGCGCTATCGCTCGAGTTCTCTTGGCGATTCGTGCAGTACCCCCGCTTCAGCAGCACGCCTTCTCGACCTGGTCGCTTGGGCCCGCCTTCCCGACCCGTCCGTTCGTGTCTACCCGCCCGATGGGCCCGTTTGGTTCTGCCACGTGTTTTCTGCTTCTAGCCCCCCTCCTGCTATTTCTGTGCTCCATCCTTCTCCCTTCCCCTTCCTTCCGTCTTTCCTTCCCGTGTTTCAGGGGGTGCACCAACTACGCGCGGCAGGTAAGAAAGACCTATACACCCAATGGGGGTACGATCGAAAACGAAGATGGCGAGTACCGAGCATATGGAATATACGTATGACATGTCACGCGACCAGGTACGAGCGAACAGTCTTACAATAATTGTTGTTATTATTGCTTTTGTTGCTGATGTTGTTGTTGTTGTTGCTGTTGGGCTGATTGAGCTCTTGTTCTTGAATAATATCTTATGTTGATCCCACCTCACATGCGCGCGTCGTGCTTTTTATATTTAAGTGCACCCCATCGATGCTCCAGGGGAAACCTTCGTGCTCAAACTGTGTTTGTGGTTCCTGGGCTACATCAAGAACGACTCCCGCCAGATATTTCTTTCAATTTGTTCCCACATCGCGATCTCGCGCAGGACTTCACAATATATACAGGTATTGCGCTCTCGCGTGGTACTCCTTCGCAATGTGTTCTGGCGCCGCGTCTTTGACACTCAGGAATCACGCTGTCGCTGCGGGTTTCTTCACGATGAATTTAGAGTTCGGTTTATCGCTTCAGGCTTCCTTGCGATTCATACAGGACGCACGCTTCAGGAAAACGCCTGCCCCTTGTCCCTTCCTTCCACCCGTTTCTCTTCCCCAGCCTTCCGGGCTGCACGAAATTCACGCTGCAGGTAAGAAAGCTATATCCCTGATGGGGGTACGATCGAAGACGAAGAAGGCGGGCATCGAGGGTTTGGGATCTATGTGTTGACTTGCACGCGAGCAAATAAGAGCGAACAGACTTGATCTGATCGCTGTGGTTGTTATTGGAATTTCAGTTCTACAAAATAGTTGTTGTAGATCCCCCTGACCGATAATCATTGTATTTTTCAATTGACGTGCTTCTCCCAGGGGTCGCGCCCTGTTTTTTTACATGGGAAAGCGAGGTGTCCCCAAACTGGGCTGTTGGCCCCCTGTTTACAACAACAACAACGGCTCCTGCGTGATACTTCCTTACAATGTATTACCAAATCGCGCTCTCGCGCGGGATTTTCTCATCATTTATACAGGTGTCGCGCTCTCGCGTGGAACTCCCTCGCAATATATTCAGGCGCCGCGCCTTCAGCACTCAGGACTCACGCTGTCGCTGCGGATTTCTCCACTATTAATTTGGAACTTGCGCTCTCGCTTCTGGTTTCCTTGTGATTCATGCAGGACGCACGCTTCAGCAACCCGCCTGCTCGACCTGGACGCCTGGGCCCGCTTTCCAGACCCGCCCGTTGGGGTCTACCCGCCCGATCTGCCTGTCTGGTTGTGTCACGTGTTTTCTGCTCCTAACCCCCCTTCGGGATTTTTTCTCTCGTGCTCCGTCCTCCGCCTTGCCCCTTGTCCCTTCCTTCCATCCGTCCTCGTTTCCCCAGCCTCAGAGGCCGCGCGACATACACGTTGCAGGTAAGAAAGATATACCCCTCACGGGGGTACGATCGAAGACGACGAGGGCGGGTATCGAGGGTTTTGGCTTTACGTATTGAGTGTCACGCGAGCAGATAGGAGCGAACAGTCTTACCATGATGGTTGTCATTGAAGTTTCGCTACGGACGAGTAATAATTGTTGATCCCCCCTCCAATGACCATTGTGTTTTCAATTGAAATGCTTTCTCTGGGGCTCGCATTTTTTGTCAGGGGAAGCCACGGGGCTCAAAGTGGGTTGTTGGCACCCGTATTAACACAACAACAACAACAACGGCTCCCGCCGGACATTTCCTGACAATATATCCAGGACCCCCGCTCCCGCCTGAGGCGTCCTCGCATTTTGCTCGGAAATCGCGCTCTCGCTTGGGATCTCCTTATAATTTCTTCAGGAATCGCTTTCTCGGCGCTCTGGAGTCGCGCTCTCGCTGGAGACTTGCTTGCAATTTACTAAGAATTGTGTTCTTGCGTTGCGCCGCGATCCCGACACTGAGGTACCCAGGAGTCGCGCTCACGCTTAGGATTCCTTCGCAGCTTATTTAGGAATCGGGGTCTCGCTGCCCTTCGTGGACCCGTTGAAGCCCTTCGTGGCCCCCTCGCTGCCCTTCGTGGCCCCGTTGTAGCCCTTCGTGGCCCCCTCGCTGCCCTTCGTTGCCCCCTCGCTGCCCTTCGTGGGCCCGTTGCAGCCCTTCGTGACCCCCTCGCTGTCCTTCGTGGCCCCGTTGCAGCCCTTCGTGGCCCACTCGCTGCCTTTTGCCCGTTGCAGCCCCTTGTGGCCCCGTTGCAGCCTTTCGTGGTCCCGTTGCACTCCTTCGTGGCCCCCTCGCTGCCCTTCGTGGCCCCGTCGCAGCCCTTCGTGGCCCCCTCGCTGCCCTTCGTGGCCCCATATATGTATGCCCTTCGTTGCCCCCGCTTGTTCGCGCCCGTCGTGGCCCCGTATGCATGTTCTTCGTGGCCCTGCTGTCGCCCTTCGTGGCCCGCTCGCTGCCCGTCGTGGCCCCGTTGCTGCCCTTCGTGGCCCCAGCCTTGCCCTCTGCGGCCCAATATACGTATGCCCTTCGTGGCCCTCGCTCGTTCGCGCCCGTCGTGGCCCCATATGCATGCCCTTCGTGGCCCCGCTGTCGCCCTGTGTGGCCCCTCGCTGCCCTACGTGGCCCCGTTGATACCCTCAGTGGCCCCGTCGTTGCCCTCTGTGGCCCCGCATGATCTGCCCTTCGGCCCCCGATCGTTCGCGCCTGCCGTGGCCTCATGCGCATGCCCTTCGTGGCCCCGCTGTCGTTCTTCGTGGCCTCCTTCCTGCCCTTCGTGGCCCCGCCGTCGCTCTCTCGTTCTCGCTCTCGCTTTCGCTCGTCGTCATCGTCATCGTCGTCGTCGCTGTCGCCGTCGTCGTCGTCGTCGTCGTCGTCGTCGTCGTCGTCGTCGTCGTCGTCGTCGCCGTGGTCGGTCCCCTGTCCGTGCCTCTTGGGGTCGGGTTGCCGCCGATCAGCGTTGCCGCTGGTCAGGCCGACGTTCCGCGGCCGCCCGGCCGCTTGCCAGGGCCTGGCCTGCAGGGAAGAAATATATACCCCCCAAAGGGGTACGATCGAAGACGAAGAGGGCGGGTATCGAGGGTTTGGGAAATATACGTTGACGGACACTCGAGCAGATAAGAGCGAACAGTCTTGAAATGATCATTGTCATCGTTGCTGCTGCTGTTGTTGTTGTTGCTGTTGCTGTGGCTGTTGCTGTTGGTTTTGTTGCTGTTGTTGTTGTCCTTGTTGTTGCTGATGTTGTTCTTCTTGTTGTTGATGTTGTTCTTGTTGTTGTTGATGTTGTTGATGAAGACAGATTCCTACCATGATTACACTTGCTCTCCGCTCGGTTTACCTTAGAAACGTCCTGGGCGTTTTTTTGAGCGTTTTCCAGTTTGGGCTCTCGACAAGCTGAAGACGCTGAAGAAACGCCACGTTATTTTTAAAGCGTTTTTAGGGTAGTTTTTTGGGGCGTTTTCAGGTCCGTCGCTGTGGTGCAGCATTTTTTTTTTTGTTTCTTCTTCTTTTCTTGGTTTATATATATACATATATATAATATTTTTTTTTAGTTTGTTGCGTTGTCGTCGAAGGCTTCTCCTTGTCTTCTTTGAAAGGTTGGCTCCCGCGCTCCCCGCCCTGCCACCGTTCGCCTTTTCAGCCCCCCTCTGAAGACGCACAAAAAACGCGCTGACACAGGTAACACCAGCGCGAAGCAGGCCTGGAGGCCCATTTGTCCAGTTGGGCGTGCAGGCGCGCCCTCTGGCCCTCCGGCGCTGGCCACAGAAAAGCAAAGTTGTATACAGAAGACAATAGGGATACTTTTTGGTCTGCGGGCTCGCGAAGCAGGTCGAAAGCCGTCCGAACACTAGCCGGGCCGCGACTAGGCAGCAAGAAAAGAGAGGCAAGCGAAGCGAGCGCGCGGGCAGCCACTCAGAAGAAGAGCCAGAAACAAAACTCCCTATCCGGTGGCGTGGAGATCCCGGTGGCGACCATCAAGTCATCAACGATAGGGATACGCAAGGAGAAGGAAACACGCAATGCACGGATCTGAAAACGCTAAAATTGATCTGGACACGCTAGAACAACGCATCATTTTTATAGCGTTGTCAGTTTTTTGTTGAGTCTTGAAAAAAGGCCAAACAAATCTAAGACGCCGAGATGAAAACGCAAAAACAACGCCCTGGGCATATTTACGATGAGCCAAGGTTCTCCGGAGACGGTTTCGCGCGCTCTCGCTTCGGCGCCGGCTGCAATTCCTTTGAAAGCGAGGCTCTGGCTCGAGCGTGGGCTTGATTGTAAACGTGTGCCTTTCGAGGCCCGGCTACGACGGCGACGGCTCCCGTTCGATACTTCCTCATAATTTCCTTCGGGACGCCCTGGCCAGAGAGACCCCCGAGCTCAGGAACGGCGCTTTCGCTCGAGACTACCTTGTACTTCAGTCGAGCTGATGGAGGCCTGTCCCAACTACGACGACAAGGGCTCCCGCTCGATTGTTCTTCGCGATTTGTTCCGAGAGGCCCTGGCCAGAGAGGCCCCCGAACTCAGGAGCGGTGGTCTCGCTCGGGATTTTCTTTGTTATTCAGTTAAGCTGGTGGGGGCCCAACTGCGACGAAAAGGGCTCCCGCTCGATGGCTCCTCACAGTTTACCCCGAGAGGCCCTGGTCAGATAGGTCCCCGAACTCAGGAACGGCGCTTTCGCTGGAGATTTTCTGGAAATCCACTCGAGTTGGTGGAGACCCAGCCACGATGACAAGGGCTCCCGCTCGATGCCTCCTCACGATTTACTCCGAGAGGCCCTGGCTAGAGAGGCCCCCTAACACAGGAACTGCGCTCTCGCTCGAGATTTTATCGCAGTTCAGTTGCCGACAAGGGAGGTACCCCCCCCCAAAACGAGGTGCGATCGAAGACGAAGTGGGCGGGTATCAGTATACAATATGATAGACACGCGGGCAAGTAAGAACGAACTGTTGTAGAATGGTAAAGTATAATCATTGTTGATCCCCCTCTCTGGTAGCCGTTGCATTTTTACAGTAAAGTGTTTGTCCCTGGGTTCGTACTTGGTTTTTACAAGGTAAAACGAGAGATCACCAAACTGCGTTGTTGGGCCCCGAACTACAACAACAACTCACGCCTGATACTTCTTCACAATTTATTGCAACATCGCGCTCTCGCGCAGGACTGCCTCACAAGTTATGCAGGAATCGCGCTTTCGCGTTGGAATTCCTCGCAATTTATTCAGACGCCGCGCTCTCGTCACTGAGGAATCACGCTCTCGCTTTGGCGTTTCTGACGATTTACTTGGGAGTCGCGCTATCGCTCGAGCTCTCTTCGCGATTCATGCAGTACCCCCGCTTCAGCAGCACGCCTTCTCGACCTGGTCGCTTGGGCCCGCCTTCCCGATCCGCCCGTCTGGTTTTGCCACTTTTGCTCCTAGCCTCCCTCCTGCTACTTACTTTCTCTCGTGCTCTATCCTCCTCTCTTCCCCTTGTCTCTTCCTTCCATCCGTCTTCTCTTCCCTTGCCTTATGGGGCTGCACGAAATACACGCTGCAGGCAAGAAATATGTATACCCCCAAGGGGGTACGATCGAAGACGAAGAGGGCAGGTATTCAGGGTTTGGGATATACATGTTAAATGGCCCCGCGAGCAGGTAAAAGCGAACAGTCTTAAACTGATTGTTGTTGTTGTTGTTGTTGTTGTTGTTGTTGTTGTTGTTGTTGTTGCTACTGCTGTTGTTGTCATTGTGGTCGTCGTCGTCGTCGTCATCGTCGTCGTCGTCGTCATCGTCGTCGCCGTCGTCGGCGGCGGCGTCGTCGTCGTCGTCGTCGTCGGCGCTGGCGTCGGCGTCGGCGTCGGCGTCGGCGTCGTCGTCGTTGTCGTCGTCGATGTTGGTGTTGGTGTGGATGAGGATAAGGGTGAGGAGGTCGAGGATGGAGGAAGTGGAGGATGAGGGCGGGCGGTCGCGGGCATGGCAGGCGCGCTGCGGGCTGCCGCCTCGGCGGTGGAGGCGGAGCCCCAGCAGCTCGGTGTGGAGGCGGCGCTACTGTCCGCCTGGGCCGGGGCTGGAGCGAACTCGCCGAGGGGTGGCCGCCAGGGGTTCCGTGGGTCGGGTGTTGCTAGAACCAGACGTCCAACGTATCGACAAAATTCAGGACATGGGTTTTTCGTTGTTTTCGGCCTACAGGGGCCCTCGCGGGCCCCCGGACCGACAAGAAAAAATTCGAGACGAAGAGCGGGCCCTAGGGAAAGGGTCGGGACTTCCCGGGACCCCGTATTGAACGAAGAATGACATCGGAAGCAACACGCTGAGGTCCGGGCCGTGGGCGGAGCGGCCTCGTCGAGGGGCGGCCGCTGGGGGCTCGATAGGTCGGGTTTTGCTTGAGGTGGCCCTGGACCAGGATTCCAGATCTTCGACGATATTCCCCAGTCAGTGCTTGCACGTAGGGGTTCTTGCTTGTCTCCCTAAGTTGTTGGGTATGTCGAAGTTTCGCCTCGTCGCCGCCCGTTGCCGCTCGTTGCGGCCTTGTGCCGCTACATTACACGCTTTGCATCTCGAAGCTGCAGTAACTCGCCGTTTGGTGTCCTCGCTTGCAGCCCTGTTTTTTCAATCTGGGGGCCCGTTGTCCGGGCCCCGGGGCCATCAAACATGGATCAAACACGCCCCCCGGGGAAGGGGTCGGGAGCCCTGGGGCCGCCCGCCCGGTCTGGAGTGACCTCTCGCTCGGGGGCGGCCGCTACGGACTCCACAGTGTCGGGTGCTGCTAGAAGTGACCCTGGCCCAACCCGGACCTCCTCGCGTCGTGACAACAATTACGACGGGAGGTTGTCCGGCATTTTTTTTCGACGCATCGCTGCCCGTTGCCGCCTAATTGCCGCCTCGTTGCCGCCTCGTCGCCGCCTCGTTGGTCCCTCGAGGTTTCGCCGCGTCGCCACTCGTTTCCGCCTCGTTGCAGCCTCGTTTCCGCCCACTTGGGGAGGTCCGTCGAGGTTTCGCCGCGTCGCCGCCGTTTGCCGCTTCGTTGCTCCCTGAGGTCCATCGAGGTTACGGCGCGTCGCCACACGTTGCCGCCTCGTTGCCGCCTCCATCGCACCTGGGAGGTCCGTCGCGGTTACACCACGGAGCTTGCCTCTCATAGCTTGCACCCCGTAGATCGCATCACATAGCTGACACATCCACAATGCAGTCACTGACTGATTGGGGTCCACGGTGGCTAACATTGTTTGTAGTTTTCTGTTTGTGTATACATATATATATATATACAGATGTTGGAATATCGAAGGGTAACTTTTGTGTATAACTATACCTATTTGTTTATGTACTTGTGTAGTTATATTAAATCTGTAATGCTGGCAAGTTTGCTTCTATTGATGGGGGGGCTGCCTGGCGAGTCCCTGAGGGAAAGCTGGAGGCCATGCCATCCAAAGGAGATGGCTCAGGGAAATAATCGTTCCAGAACGATCCAGGGCGCAGGCCCGGAGACAGTCCCCAGCCGTGGCCTCCGCGGTCGTCGTCGCCTCGCCGTGGTCGTCGCCGTGGTCGTCGCCGTGGTCGTCGCCGCCGTCGTCGTCGTCGCCGTCGTCGTCGTCGCCGTCGTCGTCGTCGTCGTCGTCGCCGTCGTCGTCGTCGTCGTCGTCGTCGTCGTCGTCGTCGTCGTCGTCGTCGCCGTCTCGCTCGATCCTCGAGGGGGCCGAGGGCAAATCTCTCGGCGGGCCGCCCCGTCGGGACGACACCGTGACGCCCCGTCGGGCCGTCCACGTTCCGTCGGGTCGCCCATTCGGGCCGCCCTTCCTTGAGATCCGGCAGCGCGAAAAAGGCGCAACCATGCGATAATTTGCGACCGGAGCCCTAGACCCCATCTTGCTGTGCCACTTCTCGAGCCGGATCGATTGGTGAGGGTCCAGGGGGCCCGAAAACCGGGCGAACAAATGCCCGAGCTGAGCAAAAATGGGTCGCCAGGCTCTCAGGGTCGGACCGCTCTCGTGACGCCCGGTCTGGATGCCGCGTCGGGCCGCGCACCTCGCGCCGCCCGCGTCGGGCCGCCTGGAACGCCCTGTCGGCCGCAGTGGGCCCCTGGCGCGCCACCCGCGACAGGCCTTCGGCGGGCCAGGGCGCTGGCAGGCCTGGCTCTCCCAGCTCGCCGCGCTGGAGGAGGCCTCGGAGGCGGCCCGCCGCCCTCGCCTCGGTCGCGCCAGGGGCCTCCGGGCGCGCGCCCCGCGCAGAGCTCTGGGCGTGGCGATTTTTTCGCAGCGGCGCCGTGGGTGGTGGCGGCCAGAAGCCGGTCGTCGTGAAAGCCCAGATCTCCGACGACGTGACCTGTACAGCCGGGGTGTTTTTTTTTCCTGGATTGGCCTCCAGGGCCCATGATCGGGCCCCAGGGCTGTCAAAAGCGGGTCTCGGACGAAAAACTATCCTCGGGAAAGGGGTGGGAGCTTTGGGTTCGTCGTGAAAGCCTTCAGACCCTGGCGTCAGATTTTTTACACAACGGGCGTTTTCGCCGGCTCTCGGGCCCTGGTACCCTCACATGTCGATCTGGCTCGAAAAGTGGTGCTGAAAGATGGGGTCTGGGGCTCTGATGGTGATTTTCACGTTGCTGCAATTTTTTCGCGTCGTTGGATCGTTGGATCTCAGGGGGCGCGCCCTCCCTCCTCCCTGACATCCTCGTGTCACGACGGAAGGTTTCCTACCATTTTTGAGCACCAGAGGCCGGGCCCCAGGGCCGTCAGAAAAGGACTCAGGATGAAAAGCCAGTCCCGTGGGAATGGGTCCAGACTTCTGGGGAGCAACGTCGTGAACAAAAACATGACAGCGGAGGTCTAGGTCCCCCTCCTCTCCTCCTCGTTCTCCTCCTCTTCCTCCCGCTCGCCTTCTCTTCCTCCTCCTCGTCCTCGTCCTTCTCCTCTTCCTCCTCATCCTCCTCGTCCTCGTCCTCGTCCTCCTCCTCCTCCTCCTCCTCTTCCTCGCTCTAGAGCTTTCTCTCCGCCCCATCCCTCTCCTCATGCCCCTCCTCCTCCCCCTCCTCCTCCTTCTCGTCCAGGGCCCCCCCTGGATCGGAGGGGGCGAGCTCCCCAGATCTCCGACGGTATGATATTCTCAATGTTGTGTCCGCGCCAGATGTGCCACGTGCGCGACGCGCGCAAAGTGCGCCAGGCGGCGACAGGTGCCCCAGTGCAAAGTGTCGGCCCCTCCACCATTTCTGTCAAATGCCGATGCAAATTGTCGGTGGGTGGTCAGCATGGTGTACGGTGTGTGTGTGTGTGTGTGTGTGCGTGTGCGCTTGTAGGCAGTCTTGATTGGGTTTGAACACGGCTGGTGGACGAGCGTCCCTGTCAAGAGCCAATTCAAAGTATGCAGAGTGATCGCGGGGCTCCCGCTCGTGATCCAGATTTTGCCGCCGCGTGCACTTTGGCGCTCGACGGGGGATGCAGCGGCGGCGCTGGGCCCGCGGAGCTCTGCCGACCGCGGCTCCGCGATGACGACACACGACGACGACGACGACGACGACGACGGCACACGACACACGACACACGACGACGACGACGACGACGGCGACGGCGACGGACGGCGGACGACGACAGGTCACGACGGCGACGACGATCCCATCCTGCGCAGCGCGTTTCGCCTCTTCCAGGCCGCGTGCCACATCGGCCGCCCCGCCGCCGGAGAAGAGAGACTGCGGGGGGATGCGCGCATGTGGCGCGCGCATGCAAAACGCGCATTCTCGTCGCGGGCTGTGGACGCCCCACTCCCCTCGAGGACGGGTACTTGAGGGAGCGATGCAGGCAAGGAAGAGGTCATGATAATTCTGCGTTCCAAGAGGTCCAGGATTTCGACGACTTGCGCACGGGCTGCAGAAAGGAGGGCATCCTGAGCCAGTCATACATGACATCGTTCTCGTCTTAGCGACGAACCAAAGTCAGGTCGACCACGCGGGTACTCGTGCGTAGGCTGCTCGCGCAAGCTCGCGCGCAGGCGCCCTGTGTCCCGCGCGCTATGCCGCGCTCCCGGCCAGCGCAAGCCGCCGCGCAGGGTCGATGCGTCCTTTCGTTTAAGGTCCCGTCTCTCTTCGTCGCGACTATCTGTGGCGTTTGGGCGAGTTCCGGGGGAGGGCGTGACGCACCCAGGCAGCAGCAGCGCTCATGGGGTCGGCGGGGGTATGCAGTCGGCAGTGCCTGTGATACTCGAGGCGATGACGCTCACGTATCTTGCGTGTTTGAGCACCCTCATGTACGCTAACGGTGTGTCAGGGTGCGCGCGATTATTTATTGTTTTTCTTTAAGAAGGGCCCCTGATCTTGCACTTGCACTTCCGTCTCGCAAGATTTCCAGACATACATTAGTGCCGACCGCAGGCCAGCGATCTCCATGTCAGAATGTTTGGTTGGTTGCTCTTCAAAATTAGAGAAATTCCAAATCATCGCTCGTTGCGTGTCCTCCTCGCTGCCGAAATGTCCATACAGTTAACACTCCGTACGCCCCACCGGTGCTGGTAGTACCTCCCCATCTGAAAAGAACAGCAGTGCTCCTTCAGCAGAGCGGTAGCTTCTTGCAAAGTGGTATCGCACAAGTGTCACAGTCTCGCCGCGTCCCCGTTCGAAGCAATGATGCGTTTGGCCAGTAGCCACTTTGGCTCAAGCCCGCAGCAGCCTTCGGCGGGTCGCAAAGAGCCTCGGGCAGCGGAGCCATGACACCTTCCACCGGCGCCAGAGGCGCGGAGCCGTCAGGGTGCTGCCAGGGACTGCACGGCTGCCTGCCGTGGTGGCCGGCATCGAGCGATCCCCGATTGCCGTCCCAGGCTTGGTCCCAGGCGGTGGAGCCCGTGCAGCCCAGGGCGGCCAAGGAGGTGGCTGCCCTACTGGGCAAGGGCAGCCTGTTCCGGCAGGGTTATGACAATGCCAGTCTCCCAGTGTCTACTTTCGAGAAGGAGCTTGCAGCGTATATGGGCTTCAAGTTCTGCGTAGCAGTCAACTCGTACAGCTCCGCACTGTTTCTTGCTCTCCGAGCTGTTGGTGTGGAGAACGGGGCCAAGGTGCTCTGCAACGGCGTGGCCGGCAGGGCAGTGGCCTCGGCAGTGCAGCACGCCGGCGCCGCGCCCGTGCCAGTGGAGAGCATGGGCGACCTCAGGGTAGACGCCGCCGACCTCGCGTGGAAGGCGGACCAGAGTGGCGCGCAGTACCTGCTCCTGTCCCACGTCTGCGGCGTCCTCCCCGAGCTGGACACGGTGACTCAGATCTGCAGGGATCGAGGCGTCAGGCTCCTGGAGGACTGCGCGGACTCGCTCGGCGTGTGGGTCGACGGCCGCCACGTTGGGCACCACGGTGGAGTCTGCTGCATCTCGGCGCAGCCAGGGACGGTCCTGAACGCTGGGCAAGGCAAGGGCGGCTTCGTGCTGACCGACGACCCCGCCGTGGCCGCCAGGACGGCAGCGATGGCCGGCTGCTACGGCCCGGGCTTCAGGAGGCACTTCGCCGCGACGGAGTGCCCGGCGCTGGAGGAAATCGAACGCGGCCTTTGCCCAGATTTCGGCCTCCAGATGTCGAACGTAGCGGCCGCGGTGCTCAGACCGCAGCTGTCCTCGCTCGAGCACCGGGTGCTCGAGGCCAACCGCCGCCACGCGCGCCTCGCGTCCCGCCTGCTGGACCGCGCGTCCCGCGACGGCCTCGCGGCGGAGACGGGTCTCAGGGTGGCGCAGCCGTCGCCGCAGGCGCGGCCTTGCTGCACCAGCCTGCTGCTGTGGGTGGACAGCCTCGGCGTGGAGGCGTCGGCGAGGCTGGTGGCGGCGGCTCAGGCGCGCGGCGTGCCGCTGCAGGCGCTCGGCAGTGCGGCGGGCGGGACGGACCGAGGAGCACTCGACGACGTCAAGAGTGAGGTGGCCTCGCTGGCGGGCCAGAGCGCCTCGTCCGCGGCCGGCAGCCTGCTCGCGCCGCGCAGCGGCTACCTCTGCCCCAGGACTGCGGCGCTGCTGCGCAAGACCTACCTGCTCGGCATCCCGCCCCGGCTTTCGCGCGGCGACTGCGACCGCGCCGCGGACGCCCTCGCGGCTGCTCTCGGGGAGGCCTCCGCGGTGGAGCGTGCCGGGTCGAGGGAGGAGGTGTCGCCAGCGTACAGGCGGAGTTCAGCGCGCGCACAGCAGTTTCTGCCATACCCCTCGGAGGGCTCCCAGTCGGCCGCCGCGAGCGTCAGGAGCGTCGGCGGCGCGAGCAGCGTGCCCTTTAGCAGCGGCGGCTGCCGCAGCCACGCCAGGCTGCCAGAAGGCCCGCTCGTGTCGCCGCAGGTCGGCACGAACGAAATGGGTACGGAAAGAATGGTTACAATGCCCAACAGCAGTTCCTGTTCATTTTGAACAGGACTCGCTGTCGGTGTCGCCGCGGCCTGTGTCCGTTTGAGACAGAAGGCTGCCTGCTCAACAGCGGCCGCTGCTGGTTTGGGACAACATTTGTTGTTGGGAGCATTGGACCCATTCTTTCCGTACCCATTTCGGGCGTCTAAAGCAGGTGCCGGTGCCCAGCGACGCGGGGGCTGGCGAGCTGGTGCGCAGGCAGCTGTCGCTGGCAGGCCACAGTCGCCTCCAGAGCGCGGCGCCGCCGGCCACGCCGCCGCAGCCTTTGCGGGTGTTCTTTGCGCCCGCGGGGCCTACGTTGGGCTACCCTGTGGGCACGTCCCGCCTCTCGTCTGGGGCGTCCACGCCGGTGCAGGTGGCCTACCTGCGTGCACGGCCAGGCGCTCCGCCGTGGCCGCATGGAGGCAGCTTGCCGTGCCAGCTCAGCTCCCTGAGGGACGCCGCCCCTCGCCTGCCGACATGCCAGGAGTCCCCGCACGCGGCCCCGGGCTCGCCAGAGCGGCCGTCGCCGCGCGACTTGACCGACTCGCAGGTGGGCCTCAAGGCCAGCACCCCGAGCACCGGCCTTCCCAGCCCGGTTCGCCCAGAGCGGCCCCCCGCGCCGGCGCTGACCCCCGTGGCCTCGGCGCTGTCGCTGGCGGCGGTCGCGGCGGCCACGGCGCCCGCGGTGACACCGCCGAGCGAGCCTGGCCCTCTGGAGCAGCCCTCGGCGCATAGCCATTTCGCGCCGCTGCAGCACCCGCCGCCAGCGTTTGCCCCGCAGCTGCCGCGCAGCACCAGCGAGGCCAGCGCGCACACCGTGGACCTGGCCCTGTACAACGCCCTGGCCCAGGCGCCCTGGAGCTCCGCGCTGCCCGCGAGGGCTGCGCCGCTGCCGCCGAGGCCGCGGGCGCCCGAGGAGGCTTTCCACATCGTCCCTGATGAAGCTCGCAAGAAGGTGGCCAAGCGCGCCTCTCGGAGAAGAAAGTTGCGGAAGGATGCCGACGAGAGCGACGACGTGGATGAAGAGGGTCTACCTCCATGGGGCAAGCGCCCGCCGAGCTCTGGCTTCTGGTCTGAGCTCTCCGCCCTGTGGAGCTGATGTCCAAGCCTCGACTGAGAAAAAACGCCATAAGCAGTGCGCGTCGGTCTGCGATGGCATTCTGGCGAGCTTCTTGTTGCCCGCCCTCTTGCACGCAGAGGTTTCGTGCGGCGCGCAAATGTCGCACGCAGAGCTTTAGTGCGAGGCGCAATCGTTTAATCATTTCTCACGTCGCACCCTCTGTCTAGCAGTGGAGCGCTCCATCGCGTGTAGGATCTTTTTTTCGTGGCGATCTCTGGGGACACGACGCTTTCGCTCGCAGAGCGCCGCCGCCCTCCCCTTTCCTGCTCTCGATCTCGCGGCCTCCCTGGACCAGGAGGAGGATCCGCGGGAGGCGTCGTGGAGTCCGTCGGCGCGAAAACATAATGATGCGTTTGGAGTGTCGGCCGCCAGAAACGTGTCGAACTACGATCGGTTTGGAATGGCAGCAGCCCCCACGTATGTCAGGCTTGCGCTTGGCGAACCATCGTTGCGACGTAAGTAACCACCGAGCGCGTCTGGGGGCTGCACCCTCCCTCCCTCGTCCTCCTCGCCTCCGCCCTCGAGTCATTCAGGAGCCGTCGAGGAACCGACCCTTGCGATGCAACTCCTGGGACGTTAAATTCAGCATCGGCGCTGGTCTATCCGTGGTCGAAAGCCAGTCGAATCCGGCATAGTCCCCGCCTAATTCATTTTGAATCCCGCGTAATCTGGCTCCATCTGATTCAATTTCGCTTAAGCTTGGCTCGGCTGATCCGCCTCATGGCCCCTTAATCAGGCTCGAAGTTCTTCAATCGTTCTTGCGCAGGCCTCCCAGACGTTGCCTCTTAACGTCCCCCCTTCGGTGATCCGCAGCACGTGTGTCGGCCCCATGTGTGTTTACCCCGCGTTCTGCTCTGCCGATAGCACTCAGCCTGTGTCGGTCCTCAAGGCGCTGCCTGAGTCGCATTGAAGGGCTTCGGTGGACACGCACACGCTGGCGCTGACACGTTCTGAGGTTCGTCGACTCTTGCCCTTGCCCCCGAGCCACTCCCCAGGGGGAGCGAAGACAGCCGCGCCTTGCGCTCCCCCGGCCCGCTTCGCGGAGATGCCCGCTCACACTGCCCCTCCCTCTGGGCCGGCGGCGCGAGGTCGCGAAGACGGCAGAGCGCGTGGTGCGCGCCGCGGGGCGCCAAAGCAAAGAAGCCGGGCGACCCACCCGGAGGGGCATATTCCTCCAACATTGAGATCCGACCTCCGTGCCGGAGGCGGCAGCACATTCCATACTGGAGTTTTGTCCTCCACGCCCGGAGGTCCGACCATCGAAGCAGAGGTGTTCCGTCCTCTGGGCTTCTCCGGGCCGAGCGGCGCGAGGGCGGGAAGAGGGCCGCCGTCTCGCGCCGCGGGGTTACGGGGCGCAGGGCGCTGAGCTCGCATGGGCTCGAGGTATACACCACGTCGTTTGGTCGGCCAAGAATGGGCCAGCGACTGCGGCGAAGGAATACTGCTTGGAGCCGTCTGGGGGTCCGAGGTGGCATTGGTTCTGGCCAGCAGGGAGGGCGGGCAGGTTCGAGGTTCTGGGTTCGAGATGGCTTTTTTGCTCTTTTTCGGCTTCCCTGGCCCCTTTGGATCTAGGGAGAGGAACAGCACCAGATGAACCCTGGGATGGGTCCGGGGATTGATTTTGAGCGGATTTGGCTTCATCCCTGCTCCTGACCGATTTTCTAAGGGCCCAACGAGTTCAGACCCCCCTGCCGCCGTCCATGCGCCGAGCTCCTTGGACGACCAGACGATGTGGTGTATACCTTGAGCACCTCCCAGAAGTCGGGTGATCTTGAGATTCGACGTCGCGACAAAAATTGCAAGATCGCGGAAAATGCTTATCTTCCTGCGCCAGTTCTCAAGCCGGGTTGATTTGTGAGGGCCCTGGGGCCCACGACCTGGCGAACACGCCCAGTGGGGAAAAATTGCAGCGCCCGCATCTCTGGGTTGGCCGTCCAGACGACTTAATATTTCGAGCCCCTCCCAGACGTCGCCAGGTTCGACGCAGGGGTTCAGTCAGTCAGGCAGCCCAGAAGTCGGGTGGCCTGATGGTCGAGGCCGTCGCACTGCTGGATCCCCTGACATCGCATCGGCCGATTTTTTGTTTTGTTTTGTTTTGTTTTGTTATGTTTTGTTATGTTTTGTTTTCTTCTTTAATCTGCGGCCCCAGAGCTCCCGACCCCTTCCCCCTTTCCCAGGGGTGCTTCTTCGTCCAGGGCGCTTTTTTGATGGTCCTGAGGCCCGGGCAGCGGGCACCGGGCACCGAAATCGAGAGAAGTCGCCAAGATTGAAAAACCAGATCGCCGGGTGACCCCGCTGCCGAGGCCGTCGCACCGTTGGGCGGGCCCAGGGCAGGATTAAGTCGATCCAGAGCTTCCCAGAACGCTCTCAGAGCCGTCGGTCGCGCTCTGGCAGCCGCTGGATCTCGGAGATTCCGGATCTGTCCCCAGCCGAATCTGTGCTCATCCTGGCTTCGCCTTGTTCGGGGCCGGAGAGCCCGCGGCCGGCGCTGAGACTGACCGCCGCGAGGGCCGCGAGGGGCGGCGGGCGTCCTCCAGCGGAGTTCCGCCGTCGGGGCGCCCGCCCCATGCGCCTGCGGCGGCTGGGCCCTGGCCCTCCGCTGCTGTGGCTGCGGAGGCCGTCTTGCACTGCCGGGTCCTCTCGTGCTCGTGCCGTTCAGTCTGGTTCAGCCCATCCCCAGCTCCACCGTGCCATGGCATTTCGGCCTCACCACCCCGCCACATCAGCAGTTAGGGATAGGGCCTTCGAAACCCGAAGGGAGCAGTATCCCCGTCCAGGGGGGGTACATCGGTCAGCGGGGCTCAGGCCAGGCCAGTGGGGGTAGGGATCGGTTAAACGATGCTCAGCCGAGCCGCCCTGCCGAGTGCGGCGATCCCTGGCGCGTGCTCCTACATCCGGCGTCTCGGCGTCTGGAAAAAATCGAGACGGGAGTCTTTCATTGTTTTCGGCCTCTCGGGGCCCTTTACCGGAGCTCAGGGCCGTCAAAGAGCGGCTCGGGATGCAAAACGGGTCCCGGGGAAGCGGTCGAGAGGTCGGGGGCCCGTGCGTCGCAAAAACCGAGACGCCGAATGTCTGGGCTCGTGCCGTCCCGCCCTGCCGCGCGCGGCGATCTCCGGCCGCGCGCCTGGGTGCGAGGCCTGCCGCGCGCCCTCGCTGTGGTCCCTCGTCGCCGCGCTGTCGCAGGCAGGAGGGGCGGCCGCCGCCGGGAGCCGTGCTCCGTCTGGAGGCATTTTTTAGGGCAATCTCCTGGCGATAGCGGGAGTGACTGGTGGGTCTCGGAGTCGAGGTCCGAGGGTTTTGGGCGTCTTCGTGAGCCCTCGGTGGTTTTCTTGCCTCGGGGTGCTCTCCAGCGGCTGCGCGTCGCCGAGGCCGTTCGGGGGGTGCCCGGATCGCCCCAAACAGCCGCCTGAGGCCTGAGTTGTGGCCCGGAAACCAGGGAGCGGAAGGTCAGCGGCAACATTCGTGGGGGGGGGGAAGGCTCAGGGGGGAATGCATCGACCCCCGATTGCCCATTCACCACTGATGGGGCCCGATAATTCCACCTCGCCCAGGGCCGTGCGGATTCGCCATCGGGGGCCTATCGGCGATGCACCGCCGATTCCAGGTCGATGCTCCCACGCCCGGGCCAGTTCCCTACCCACATCGTTGCCCTCATGACGGGCTTGACCGGGGGCTGGGGCGCAGCGGGGGCGGGGGCAGTTACCGTCACGATTCGCTCCAGCGCCGTCTAGTAATACTTCGGAATGGTCAATTCCCAGGCGGCGCTGACGCGGATCGTGACGTGACCATGAGGAGGGGGGGAGGGGGGGGGACCGGCGGGGCCAGTAACGGGCTTTATCGCGAGCAGCTGACAAAGATGGGCTCCTGACTTCAGAGGCAACGCCCCTCGTCGCCACTGCTGGATTTGCCTCGAAATCCTGGCCAGACCGCACCCCAGGAGTAGTCCGCGGAGTAGCGGTATCGGGATCTTTTTGTCTGGTTCTTCGCTTCGCCATCCTCGTTCTTCTCTCATGGGCTCCTCGGCTTCTGCCTGTGCCCCAGATCAGAGTGGCCGATCCCACGGCGAGATGATAGGTCGTTATTCTGGACAGGGGCGGGCATTTATCGCGTCGAGAGAAAGTAAACAATATTTGATTTGGTGCAGTTTGCCATGACAGAACAAATGCCGCATCTGACTTCAGGGGCAATGTTGTTACGGAGGGATCGGCTCAGTGGGGGACGACTTTCTCGGAGTGGAGTTTGCGTGGGCCCTCGGTGGTTTTCTTGCCTCAGGGTGCTCTCCAGCGGCTGTTCGTCGCCGAGGCCGTTCGGGGGGTGCCCGGATCGCCCCAAACAGCCGCCTGAGGCCTGAGTTGTGGCCCGGAAACCAGGGAGCGGAAGGTCAGCGGCAACATTCGGGGGGAGGAAAGGCTCAGGAGGGGGGAATGCATCGACTCCGATCGCCTGTTGATCGCCTATCGGGCCCCGATAGCCCCACCACGCCCAGGACCTTGCGGATGCATATGCATCGCCGATTCCAGGTCGATGCTCCCCCCGCTGAGCCAGTCCGCCCTTATCGTTGCCCCTCAAGGCTGCCCAGATCTCCCCTCCTCAATTTCCGCTCTGGAGTAAATAGAGATGCCACGATGGAAGAATGACGCCTTCAGAACAGAGGTTGGATCTCCATCTTGAAGTGTTTGGTCCTCTGACGCAGATCAGGTGACCAGCTTTTTGGACGTTTTTCGCTTCTGGTGGCGGCTTCCCGGCCCCAGGGCCGTCAACAAAATTACTCAGGGTGGAAAGCTGGCCAAGTGGAAGGGGTCGAGATCCTCCAGGGTCCGTGTCACGAAGAAGCTGCGACGTCGGGGGAGAGGGTCCAGTGACCCGAAAGTCGCGGGTTTGATGGGAGGTTCTCGTCGCCACGACTGGTCGCAGCGCGAGAAACTGGCCAGGATGGACCTTGGATGGGGCGGGGATCCAGTTTTAGCAGATTTTAGTAGGTTTTAGAGAATCAGGATCTCCAGGGTTTTTAGTACTTGTTCTCGGCTTGCGAAGCCTGTTTCTGGGCCGCGGAGCGCTTCAAATCTGCTCGGGATGAATGAACAGCTAGTCCCAGGGAAGGACTCCAGAGATCGGGGGCCCCGAGACTCGAAAAGATCTAGTCGTCGGAGGTCTCCGTCTACTCCGATTTGGCCAACAAGAGTGGGAAGGAGAGTCGCGAGGGAGGGTAGGAATGGTCTGTCCTTCGCGGGGCTACGGGGACAGGAGTGATCTGTCCTTCATTGCACTTGGGGTGTCAGGTCGCGTCAGGCTGCGCGTTCGGTGCGCGTAAATAGGGGGGCGGAGGCAGAACAGGCAGTCGGGCGCTGTGGGGTCGGGGGGGTGCTTGTCTTATACCTCGGAGCAACCGGTGATGAAACCTTCTCCTGCACCCTTGAGCCCACGCAGTTCAAGCAGCCCCCCCCACCCCAGCGGCTCGCTGCCCCATCCGCCGCGCCGCGCCGATCTCCCACCCTGGAGTGATCCCCCCCCCAGCGCCACGCCCGACAGCCACACGCTGCCCCCTCCCCCCCAGCGCGATCCCTTCCCCGCGCTCACTGAGCAGCCTGAACTGCCTCGCCCCCACTGCTGGTCCCGACCGCAGGAGAAAACGCTGCTAATGGAGGTAAGACGCTGAAGCGAGAAAGAGCGCGTCAAGTGGACGCTGGGAAAGGGGGGGGGGTTCGAACCGGCCTCCTCCCTCCCTGAATTGCAGGGGGGGTGTCGAACCGCCCCCCTCCCCCTCCCCTGCATGGAAAGTGGGGGGGGGTTCGAACCTGGCTCGCGCCCTCGTCCCGTGGCCCGACACCAGGCGAAAACGCCCAGCCCGACAAAATTGAGTCGCCAGGATGGCGAAAAACCTCCCCTCGTGATTTTTGGCATGATCCGAGGGGCCTGGACGGGAACTGGTCCTATGCTCGTGAGGGTCGGGGGCCCTTCTCGGCCCTCGGGGGCCCAGACACCAGGCCGCCAGTAGCACACAACGACGGCGACACTGGCCTCTCTAACCGCCCTCGCCCCCCCTCCAAGGGGGAGGCCTTTTCCAGCGGGAAGATTCGGACCGCTTCTCCCCCACCCCCTCCCCCCACTCGCCGCTGGCGCAGAACGCCTACGACGACGAAGACATCGACGACGGTGATAGCCTCAGCGAAGCCGGCGACGACAACGACAACGACAACGATAACGACAACGACAACGATCACGACGACGACGAGGAGGAGGAGGAGGAGGAGGACGACGACGACGACGACGAACGACGCACAACGACGACTGTGACGACTCGGACGACGACGACGACGAATATCGAACCATAGTAGGATGTGATCAGAACTGGATCGAGCCTTAATAAGATTCCATTGGAGCTGGATCCAGCCTTAGTAGGATTCAAACAGCCCTGGGCCGAGTCGTAACAGGATTCTATCACAGGTGGACCGATCCCTGGTAGGAATCGAATCCAATCCAAATAGGATCGTGATCCACTTCTGATAGGACCGTATTAATCTGGGACCAGGTTGTGGCAATATTTCAGCAAAGCTGAGTTCAGTCCTCATCGGATTCTATTGAAATGGAGCAAGCCGTCGTAGAATTCTTTCAGAATGGGATCGGATTCTGGTCGGATCCAATCAAAGGTTGGACTGAGCCCTAGTAAGAATCTGTCAGTACTGGATCGACCCCTGGAAGGGTTAGGTTAAAGCTTGATAGCGCTGTAGCAGGGTTCTCGTCGACTTGGTTCCAGCCCTAACAGGATTGCATGAGAGCTGGATCGGGGACCCCAGCAGGATTCGACTTGAGCTGGATCGGGCCCTAGTGGGGTTCTATCAAGGCTGGATTCAGCCCTGGTTGGATTCTGTTTGAGCGGGATCGACTTTTTGACGGATTGTATTACAGGTGGATGGAGCCGTCATCGGGTTAAAATAGAGCTTGGCAATTCAATAGGATCCTACGAATGTTGGATCGTGCATCCGTAGGACTCCATTGGAGCTGGATCCAGCCCTGACACGGCTCTTCTAGAGTTGGATCGTGCCTTCTTAGGTTTCATCAGAGCTGGATCGAATCTTGGTGGTGTTTGATCAGGGCTGGATCCAGCACTGGTAGGATTCCGTGAGAGCCGGACTGGGCCTTCGTAGACTTCTATCAGAGCTGGCCCCAGCTACAATACGATTCCATCAAATTGCGATCGGGCCGCAGTGGGATGCTTTCAGAATTTGATCGAGCCCCTGGAGCCCGTGTACGGATATATTAGGGTTAGATCGAGCCCCAGTAGGATTCAAATTGACGTGGGTCCAGTCCTGGTAGGACTGTATGAGAGCTAGATCGAGAGTTGGTATGTTTCAAATACAGTTGGATCGAGTTTTCGCCGGATTCTATCACAGGTGGACCGATCCCTGGTAGGAACCAGTGGCAACCCCAATAGGGGTTTGATCCAATCTTATTCGGATTGTATTAATGTTGGGCCGAGCTGCAGTCGGATTCCATCAAAGCTGGATCCAGCCTTGATTGGATTCTATTAGAACTGGATCGAACACTTGTAGGTTGTAGGATTCGATCAGGGCTGGGGCGAGCCTTCGTTGGATCCAATTAAAAAGGTGGACTCAGCCCTCGCAAGAATATGTTCGTACTGGATCTACCCCTGGAAAAGGGTTCGGTTACGGCTGGATAGCGACGTAGCAGGGTTCTCGTCGACTTGGTTCCAGCCCGGCCAGCAGGATTCGACTTGAGCTGGATCGGACCCTAGTGTGGTTCCATCACAGCTGGATTCAGCCCTGGTTGGATTCTGTTTGAAAGGAACCGATTCTTTGACGGATTGTATTACAGGTGGATATAATTTTCATCGGATTGCATCAGAGGTTGATAAGATGGTACCGCGATTTGTGAATACAGGATTTGTTTTTTTCGTAGGATTCCACCAGAGGTGGATCCAGCCTTTCAAAGGATCCCATTTAGGCTGGACCGAGCTTTCGTAAGATTCATTTCATCAGATCCGGATCGAATCCTAGTGCGGTTGTACCATGGGTGTATCCAAGTTTGGTAGGATTCCAGGAGCGGTGGGATGGGTCTTGGTAGGATTTCATCACAACTGGACCCAGCTATAGTGGGATTCCATCAAGTTGCGATCGGGCCTTAGTAGGATGCTTTCACATGTGGATCGAGCCCGTTCATGTTTCTTTTCGGGTTGGATCGAACCTTAGTATCTCACTAGAGTTGGATCCAGTCCTGGTAGGATTGTGTTGGCTGGACCGATCCTTACTAGGGTTCTATCAAGGCTGGAGCCAGCCGTAATCGGATGCCATTCGAGATGGATCCAGTTCTTAGGTGTATTATATGATTCAATCAGATCTGGGTCGAGCCCTCGCAGCATTCGATTCTAACTGGATCGAGCCAGCGTAGAATTCCACGAGAGGTGGATCCAGCCCTGGTGGGATTCTTTTGGAACTGGGTCGAGCCCTAGCCAGATTCTGCTAGAGCTGGATCCAGCCCGATCGAGCAGGTCGTCGTCATAGTCGTCGGTCGTCGTCGTCGTCGTCGTCGTCCTCGTGGTCGTATTTGGCCGTCGTCCTCGTCGTCTTCGTCCACTGGTAGTCGTTTTGTCGTTTACCATCGTCGTTGTCGTCGCCGTCAGTTGTCCGTCGTCCGTCTTCCGTTGTCCGCATCATTGTAGTCGTCGGTATCCGTCCTTCGTCGTTCGTTCGTCGTCAGTCGTCTGGCGTCCGTCGTCCGTCGTCCTTTGTTTGTGTCGTGGTCATTGTCGCCATCGTCGTATTTGGTCGTCGGCGGAGCCCGTCGTCGTCGTCGTCGTCATCGTCGTCGTCGTTGTCGTTGTCCTGGTCGCTGTCGTCGCCGCTGAGGATGTTGCTATCGTCGACGTTTTCGTCGTCGTAGGCGTTCTTTGCCAGCGTCGCGTAGGGGGAAGGGACGGGGGGGAGGCGGTGGTCCGAACCCCCCTCCCCTTAGAAGAGGTCACCCCCCTGCCAGGTGTCGTGGTCGAGGCTTGCCATGGCCAGAACAGTTCCTCTTTTCCTGATTCAGCGTTCCTCATGGTAGCACGGTGGCTGTGCCTTGCTTCCTCACCGCTGCTCTCGACTGAAAACGGGGGGGGGGCGGGCGCAGCGGCAAGGCGGTGCCCATAGAGCTCTTCACGCGCCTGGTGGACGCAGCCGCGGCGCCCGCGCGCCGCCGCGCCGTGGCCGCGGCGGCGGCGTCGCCTGCGGCGGCATCGGCGCAGGGCGGCGCGCCCCACAGCCGTCGCCCCCCCCCCCCCCCCCTAGGGGAGGGCTGGAGGGCAGGCTGTGCACATCTCTCTTGTTGCGAAATGTGTCGCTCGCGTGTCTGCGGGAGTGGGCAGCACTGTCCGGGGCCAGACACAAGCTTGGTTGGTGATGGCTCAAGCGGGAGCAACATATCAGCCATACCACCCCGCACTTGCGGATGAGTGTGAGATGGCAGCGGGGGTGGTCGGCAGTTTGCGAGACTCTGGAGAAGCCCGCTGTAGGCACCGCTGTTTTGAACCACGTTGCACATCGAACCCGCCCAAAGCGCAGATTTTTGGTCAAAGCAATGTGGGTGTGTCGCGGGCTGGTCGCGGGTGGCTCGCGGGCTGGTTCGCGGGTGGGTCGCGGGGTGGGTCGCGGGGGGTTCGCGGGCAAGGATGCCGACAACAATAACAGCAGCATGAACAGCAACAACATAAACCACACCATCAGCAAGAGCAACATCAGCAACACTTAACAACAGTTTACAACAACCGACAGCAACACAAACAGCAACCACCACCACCAACAACGACCAACAGCAACAGCAACAACACCAGCAGCAGCAACAACTACAACTACAACTACACCTACAACCACAACTACAACTACAACTACACCTACAACTACATCACCAAGCACATATAATCTGGGCCGTGTAATCCCTGTCTACCCACGCACCCAGTGACGCTGGAAGACCGTTCGGCCCCATCACTCTGACATGCATGCATACACACATGCATATACACAACATGTATGTGTGTCTGTCTGTCTGTCTGTCTGTCTGTCTGTCTGTCTGCCTGTGTGTCTGTTTGTCTGTCGGTCTGTCTGCCTATCTGTCTGGCTGGCTGGCTGTATGTATGTATGTATGTATACATATCCATACGTGTATGCATGTATGTATGCATGTTTGTATGTATGTATGCATGCATGCATGCATGTATGTATGTATGTATGTATGTATGTATGTATGTATGTATGTACATAACTATATATATATGTATTTCTGTCTGTCCGTATGCATGTATGTATGTATGTATGTACATACGTACGTACGGACGTATATATATATATACATACACATATATGTGTATATATGTGTGTGCATGTATGTATGTATGTATGTATGTATGTATGTATGTATGCATGCATGATTACATGTATGTATGTATGTATGCATGCATGCATGCATGCATGCATGCATGTATGTATGTATGTATGTATGCATGCATGTATGTATGTATAAATGTATGCATGTACGTATGCATGTATGTATGTATGCATGTATGTATGTATGTATGTATGCATGCATGCATGTATGTATGCATGTATGTATGTATGTATGTATGTATGTATGTATGTATGTATGTATGTATGTTTATATGATGTATGTCTGTATGTATGTATGTATGTATGTATGTATGTATGTATGTATGTATGTATGTATGAATGAATGAATGAATGAATGAATGAATGAATGAATGTATGCTTGTATATATATATATATATATATATATATGTATCTGTCGGGGTACGAGGCCGGGGGCCTCTGGTCAGCTGCCTCGAGTCGCCATGGGAGGACCCCCCCGGGCCTCTCCAGAGCCGCTCCGGGGCGTCTCCCGAGCGGCTCTGGACGGACCCTGGTGATGTTTGAGCACCAGGAATGGTTCCCATCTTCGACCCATGTCGCCGAAGCACGTGGTAGAGGTTTCGGGAGGCCTCCAACATGGCTCCAGACGCTATCAGGAGCACTCCCAAGAGAGCCCCGGGAGGCCAAAATTCATGGTTTTCCGATGATTTTGGAAGGATTTTGGCCTTCTGGTTTTTTCGTTTGTACGACGCTCCAAGACGGCCCAGGAGGTCTCCAAGTCCGCCCCCAAGCAGCCCCAGAGGCCCCCAAGACCGCTCCAACAGGACCCCCAGACCCCAATAGGGCCCCAAGACGACCCCAGAGGCCCCAAAACAGCCCAAGAGGCGCCCAAGGCGGCCCAAGCACGCCCTCTGACGGCCCCAAGGCGGGCTCCAAGGAGGAACCACGAACAGAAATCTGAGCCTTCCGCCTCAGGAGGGCGCCAGGAAATCCCGACAGGCCACCCCCAGAGGCACCAAGAGACTCCAGGATGCCCCAAGAAACCCCCAAGAGGCCCCCACAAGCTCCGAATAAGCCCCAAAACAGCTCCCAGGATACTTCAAAACCGTCTTCAAGAGATCCACCAGGACGTCAAAGCCAAGTACGAAAACGGCGTCGACGCCGACGAGGAAAACGAAAGGACGACGAGGACGCCGGCGACGACGAGAAAGCCGACGACGACGAACACGATAACGACGACGACGAGGTCGACGACGATCACGACGACGGCGGCGCCGACGATTTCAGCACTCTCCAAGGTCCCAGACGGCGCGCACTACAGCGCCGCGCGGAGCGCCCAGAGGAGGAGCAGAAAGGAAGAGGGAGGATTAATAACGGAGAAAGCAGCACAGCAGTACGATGAGGATCGGGGATCTCCGTTCCCATGTTCCAGAAGTGCGCTTCCGGAACACGTGGCTTGCAGTGCACGCCGCCGTCTTCGTGGTAAGAGTCGTCGCTGGCATCGCACCTGAGCGGTTCTAGTATGTATGTATGTCTGTATGTATGTATGTATGTAAGTAAGTAACTAAGTAAGTAAGTAAGTAAGTAAGTAAGTAAGTAAGTAAGTATGTATGTTATGTATGTATGTATGTATGTATGTATATATGTATGTATGCATGTATGTATGTGTATATGTTTGTGCTTGCACGTGTATCGTCTAGCAACCGCTGGCGTGTGTGGCCGTTTCCTGTCACAGGTTCGCCTGGAGGCCGCGCCGACGCGGATGGCCGGGGTGCTGCCCTTCGCGCTCGGCGTGGTGGGGGACCCGGTGCACCAGGCGGGCCTGGCGGCGGTGCTCTGGGCAGGGCGCCCTCCGCCGTGCCCGCAGTGCCCGGCGTGCCCTGGCTGCCCCCCTTGCCCAGGCGCGCCCGACCCTGGGCCTGACTGGCGCCTGCAGCCCGAGGCCTCTGCGGCGGGCTGGGGCTGGCCGGCGCTGGCGGCAGCGGCGGGGCTTGGAGGCGTGGCCGGGGCCCTGCTGTGCCGCCGCTCAGCAGCGGCCGCGTGCTCAGCCGAGGGCCCCAAGGGCGAGGATGGCGGGACTACCACTGGAGTGGGGGTACGCGTTGTTCAACGACCCCGCGGCGCCTCCGCCCCTGCTCTGGCACCGGCGCCTCTGCCACGGGGTGGTGGCGTCATTGGGGACTGAGGAGGTGGTGATCACGTCGCCCGACGGAGATACCTACGTGGAGGACTACAGGGCGGCGACTGGCGACGTGATCGCCTTCCGCAGGGCGGCTGGCCGCTGGCCGCCCCCTGCCGGGCTCCCGCGCGGTCAGCGCTACCGCTTCCGCGCGGACCCGACGCCTGCGCAGCTGGTGCAGTGGCGGGGCGAGGCGGAGGCTGCTGCGCGGGCCTACCAGGCGGCGCAGGCGGCGGCCCGCGGGCTCGCGGTGCTGGCGCCCGGCGCCCCGGCGCTGCTGCCGATGCCGCCCGCCGGAGGCGCCGGAGGAGTGGCAGCAGGTGGGGCTGCGCCCGCGGGGGCTGGGGCTCTGGTGGCGGCGGCCCTGTTGCCGGCGGCGGCGGCGCCAGCGGCTGGAGGAGCCGCGGGAGACGCGGGCGCGCTGGTGGCGGCAGCAGGAGTGGCGGCGGCGACCCACCACTGGGTCAGCGTGGAGACGCGTGCTGGGCTGTCACGCGGCGACGTGGTGGCGCTGAATGGCAGCGAGATCGTCCAGGGCGAGCGCGCGCTGATGGGGCACCCCGTCGGCGGAGGCGTCTGGATCTGCTTGGCCCTGGTGGCGGTGACTGGCACGGGCGAGTACAAGGGGAGGGAGGCCGCCGCGGACGCGAGGCTGCTGGAGGTGTCCAGCTCGGCGGGCGGCCGCCGCAGGCGGCTCTGGCGTGACGGCGTGGAGGTGCTGAAGGAGGAGACCTTCCCTGACTTCCCCGTGCCAGGCCCACGCGCGATGAAGTGGGCGGCCGAGTTCTTGAACAAGAAGACGGGGCCACGTGAACATCACAGGTGGTGGGTGGGCGTCTCGCGGCTCTACAATGACATGTGGGGCGTGCAGGAGCACGAGCTCATCGTGCAGGTGCTGGAGCTGCTGGTGACCCACGACGGCGTGGACGTCACCAACCTCGCTGGGGCCGAGCTGTTGATTCGCAAGGCTCAGATGATTGAGTACTCGTACTCGGAGGCAGGTCCAGCTGGCCTCGGAGCCACCGACGGGAGCGAAGGCGGTGGCAACGCCAAGAAGAACAAGGGCCGCGGGAAGGGTGGCCGCTCCGCTGGGGTCTACGATGAGACGTCGATCTTCATGGGAGCGCACAAGGAGTTCGGGGACCTGCTTCTGGGCCCACAGCTCCTCGACTACGTGGCGAAGGAGGTGGGGAGGGGCGCTCAGGTCATGAAGCAGGTGCGAAAGGCGCGCGAGGAGAGAGTCCTCGCGCGCAAGGCCGATGCCTGAGGACCTCCCGCGGCGGTCTGCCCCCTGGGCCGCCGTGGAGGGGAGGAGGGGGGCAGCGTCTGGAGTGGGCTGGGGCGCTGACAGTTCTGGAGGACAGCCCACTGAGGATTGGCGGGTGCCGCGTGATGGTCGGCAGCGCGACTTGCTGCCGCTCCCTCGACTTCGTGAGGGGGCCGCTGGTGTACTGAGTTTTGCTTCGCATGCTGGGGCCCGACCTTGTCGAGCAGTGCGGCGACGTGCAGAACGGCGGGGTCACGATGACTACTGGGCGAACTGCATGATCGACACGCTGAACGAGATGGCGGGCGGTCCTGTGCCGCCGGGCGCTGGGCCAGAGGTTCCCTCGGCGGGCCAGGCGCGCTGTCTTGAGCGCCTGCGCACCGCTGCGCGGGCTGTGGGGCCTCCTCCCGATGGCGTGAGCGGCGAGGGGGCCCTGAGCGAGCTCCTCGCCAAACGAGGGTACGGCGGGGAGCCCGCCACCCTCGCGCCCCTCGAGCTTGACCTCCTCTCCGTGCCTCCGGAGGGCCACAGGCCGCGCGGCCTTGAGGAGGTTGCTGGAGATGTTGGCGTGCGCATCGCCGAGGGGTTGAAGAGCAAGATCCTGCCCAAAGAGGAGGCAGGGAGGAGACGTGAGGAGTGTGGTGTGAAACGTTGTTACAGCGATCCTCTGTTGCGAGACCGACGATACTACGCACGCCTGGTGAGGCACCTCGCCAGCAGGGGACTCATTGAGTTCAAGCGGACCTGCGCCGAGCAGGTCGGCATCTTCTCGGTATGGAAGAAGAGTGGCAAGGTTCGGCTCATCATAGACTGCCGACTGTCCAACGCGCACTTCGACGAGCCCGAGGACGTGAACCTGGCCACAGGCGCGACCATGGGCTCCATCGAGGTGGACTCGGCCGCGCCGGTGGCGCTGGGGCAGGTGGACGTCGCGGGCGCCTTCTATGCGCTGGCACTGCCGTCGGATCTGACTCGCTTCTTCGGCCTGAAGTCTCTGACGGCTGGGGAAGCGGGGATCTCGCACTGCAGCGGACAGCCTGTCGGCGTCAACGATGTGGTGGTGCCGTGCTTCGCGGCGGTGCCGATGGGCTGGTCGTTGGCGCTGGGCGTGTGCCAGAGCGTGCACGAGGAGATCGTGCGACGGGTGCCGGGGCTGCCTGACTCGCAGCGGATGGCCGACGGCCGACCGCCGCCGCCGCTCGCGCCGGTCAGCCACACGCAGTGCGTGGACAACTTTGTGGCGTTCTCGCAGGACTTTGCGAAGGCGGAGGCTGCCGCGATCGCCTTGGACGCAGGCATGAAGGCGGTGGGGCTGCCGACGCATGGCGTGGAGGCCAGCGTGGGAGGCGTTTGCTTGGGCTGGCACTTTGACGAGGAGGAGGCGGTCGTCGCGCTCAACCCTGTCAGAGTCTGGCGCCTGCGACTTGGAGTTCAAGAGCTGCTTCGACGACCTCGTGTCTACGGTTGGCATGTCGAGGTCGTGGTGGGGCACTTCACTTTTGCTGCCTTGATGCGGAGGGAGATGATGTCCTGCTTCGGGGCTGTGTATGGCTTCATCCATGCTCATCGTGACGATCGCGCAGCTCTCTGGCCTGCAGCGCGCCAGGAGCTGTGGTGGGCTGTGAGCCTGCTACCGCTGGTGCGGGGCGACCTGGCTGCGGAGTGGGGCTCGACAGTGATGGCGTCGGACGCCTCACCCTGGGGCCGCGGCGTGGTCGAGGGCGAGAGGGCCGAGGCGCTGGTTCGGCGAGCCGGGCGCGTGAATGGGAGGTGGCGCTTCAGCAAGCACGGCGAGCTCAGCGCGCAGGCTCGGCTCCACGCTCGCTGTCTTCCCGATGGAGAACACCTGACTGATATGATTCAGGAGTCGCAGCTCGGGGGGCCGTCGTCCGAGTCTGACTTCGACGAGGTGCCCGCCGAGCTGATGAAGGGCCCCTGGCGCACGGTTAGCGCTGCCCGCTGGCGGCAGCGCGAATGCATGCCTATGCTTGAAGCGCGGAGCGTCCTGTGGGCGCTGAAACATCAACTCCGTCGGCTCCACAATCATGGTCGTCGTCTCCTCTTCATCGTCGATGCGATGTCGGTGGCACTGATGATGAGCAAAGGGAGGTCCTCGGTCAAGGGGATGAACCGCGTGTGCAGGCAGTGGGGGGCCGACTGTTTGGCGTCAGGAGTTTCAGTTTCAGTTCGATGGGTGATGTCAGAAGATAATCCCGCTGACGAGCCCTCCCGTCTCTTTCAGCCTCCTGGGCCCGAGCTTCATCAGGCCTTCCTGGGGATCCGCCCCGCTGCGCCCAGTCGCGGCGATGCTGTCGCGGAGCCGCGCGGGGAGCCGCAGCGCAGGCAGCCGAGCAGCAGCCGTGACGGGCATGCTGCCCCGTGCCAGGGCCGCAGCGGCGCCGGGCGCGAAGCGCAGGAGGCCCGCCAGCGTGCCGACCAGGCGGCCGCAGGCGGAGGCGCCGCGGCGCGAGGATCGCGCCGCAGCGAGACGCGTGCGGCTTGCGGAGGCTGCGGAGAGCTGGAGCCGCGGGCGGGCCTTCCTCGAGTCGAGGTCAGTGGCCGTGACACAGGAGAAGCTGTACGAGAAGATGATGGCGGATTTTCTGGCGTGGGCCGCTGTTCACCGGCTGCCGCTGGAGACGCTGGCCGAGAAGGACGCGGCTTTGGTGATGAGGGGCGACGCGATGTACTTCGAGGGGGCCACGGCGGGGGACTTCAGCAAGCTGAGGGCCGCCGCGGCCTTCTACTGGCAGCTGGGGCGGGCCGGGGTGGAGCTGAAGAGGGCCACCCGGGCCCAGGTGAGGTTCAACAAGGTGGCCCCTGCCGCGACGAGGCTGCCGACGCCGCTCGTCATCATGCACGTGATCTTGAATGCCATGATGTATCTGGGGAGCCCGTGGGAGATGTGCATGTGCGTCGCCCTGATGTACGCGCTGTACCTGAGACCCGTGGGTGTGATCAAGATGCGGCCGGAGGACCTGGTGGCGCCGCTCGCAGGCGCCGGCGCGGGGCACGCGCGCTGGAGCGTGGTGCTCCACCCCGCGGAGGGGATGCAGCCGTCGAAGGCGGGGCTGTGCGACGAGGCGCTGGTGCTGGACAACTCGGAGTATTTCGACCTGGTGCCGGGGCTGCAGCTGCTGCGGCGGGGCGCGGGGCCGCGCCTCTTCCCCTTCGAGTGCACGGAGCTGGCGAGGCACTTCGGTGCGGCGGTGAAGCTGCTCAACCTGGAGGTGATCGGCATCAACCACCTGTGCCGGTGCCGCCACGGGGGCGCTTCGCACGAGATCGCCAGCGGCCAGAGGGACCTGCAGGGCGTGCTGCGTCGCGGGCGCTGGGTGAGCGTGAAGTCGCTCCGTCGCTGCGAGAAGGGGGGCAGGCTCAACCAAGTGCTGGCGCGGCTCTCCAAGGTGGCGCTCGAGCACGCCAAGGCCTGCCGCAACCGAGCTGGACAGCTCCTCGCCAGGACCTGCTCAGCGCTGCCGCCCGTGCCCCACGGGGCCAGGTGGCCCTCGAGCTCTTCAGCGGCGCGGGGCGCTGGGCGCAGGCCTGGCGACGCGAGGCGGGGCTCAAAGACGTCCCGGTCTTCGAGTGGGGCCTGATCCACGGAGAAGAGTGCGATCTGACCCGCCCGTGCAACCAGAAGCTGATCAGAGGGTGGCTGCGCGGCGGCCTCATCTGCGCAGTGTGGATGGGCATGCTGTGTTCCTCCTGGTCCATGGCGCGGACGGGCGGCACAGCAGGACCGCCCCCGCTGCGCAGCAGGGATTGTATCATGGGGCTTCCTGATCTCTCGCCCCTTGATGCACGTAAGGTTGCCATAGGAAATCAGCTCATGCGTTTTTGTGCCAGCGTGTTGCATCTATGCATGCGTCTTCACATCCCAGTGGTACTTGAGAATCCGCACTCGTCTCGGGTGTGGTCGGCGCCTCCCATTGCACGTATTTTGAACCATGCCAATGCCAGACAGACCGTCGTAGATTTCTGCCTCTACGGGGTTCCGTGGAGGAAGAGAACCAGGCTTCTTTCCTTGTGGGTCGACCTCTCCCCGCTTCGTGGTTTGTGCTCGTCGTCCAAAGGGATTTGCACGCGCACGAATCGCCCGCATGTAGAGTTGACAGGTAAATGTAGAACATCAGAGAATGATCCTTTGCAGTTTATGACGAAGATAGCTGAACCATACCCGAGACCTCTGTGTAGGGCCATCGTACAATGTTTTCGACAGGCCCTCGCGTTTAAAGTTTGTCAGGGTTTTTCCCGATGGGTTTTGAATGCTGGATAATTTTTGATCGACGGCCCAAATGGGCCAGTTGAACTCTTTGGGATTCGTTGTTTTGGGGCAGGATCGGCAAAGCCGCGATCGCTAGCGCAGGTTGCCTCTCGTTCGAGTTGCTGCGCTCGCCCGCTGCTCCCGACGCCGGCTCGCTCAGTCAGAAATCAAGTTCGTCTGGCCCCAGCGGCGGTAGCGGGATGATGTTTGTGCTTGCGCGTGTATCGTCTAGCAACCGCTGGCGTGTGTGGCCGTTTCCTGTCACAGGTTCGCCTCCCTCCCTTCCTTCCCTGGCTCAGCCCTGTTTCCAGTGGCAGGATCGGCAAAGCCGCGATCGCTAGCGCAGGTTGCCTCTCGTTCGAGTTGCTGCGCTCGCCCGCTGCTCCCGACGCCGGCTCGCTCAGTCAGAAATCAAGTTCGTCTGGCCCCAGCGGCGGAGCGGGATGATATATATATATATATATATATATATATATATATATGTATGTATATATATATATATATATAGATATATAAACGTACATACTCAGATACCGAGTAATATATGTAGCAGCATCGCGAGAGATAAATCCTTAGCACATGCGTGTGTCGCAAGGATTGGCCGTCTCCCCATGTTCGGAGTTCGAGGATTTTGGCGTTTCTGACTTTGTTTCGGGCCCCTGGAGGCCTCCAGGGGCGCCCGAAGGTCATTGGTGGCCTCCGTCTGGAGCGGTCCGCCAGTCGGGGCCAGCCGTGCAGCGCTTCGCCAGCGCGACTGCACCGCGGTGCCCTCGTTGTGAAAGCCACTGCGCCACTCCAGCATCGGCGCAGGGCAGGGCGCCCCCTCTCCGCCGAGAGAGGAGTTACGCGCCAGTGGAGGCAGGAAGGCTAAGTATGTTTGATGTTCGATCTTGTTTTTCGTTTCCCGCCCTTTTCGTTCCTCCGGTGGTGGGCCTTGAAAGGCCTCTCAGGCGGCTTCCGCGAAGACCTCCAAGGACTTCTGCAGGTGTCCGGCCGACTCCAGATCCCGACCAATCGGGGGCGGCTGTGCAGCTCTTCGCCAGCGCCACTGCACCGCTGCGCCGCCGACGTGGAAAGAGTGAGACAAAGGCCGTTCGTGCCCAGAGCAAGCCTCGGTGTCCACTGAGTCGAGGTCTTGCAGCGCCCCCCCCCCTTGGGGGCCAGGCAAGCGCTGGTGCATGTTTGGCGGGGCTGGCATGTCGTGGGCCACTGCCTGCTCGTGAGGCGCCCGAAGGTACTGGGCAGTACGCTTCCCTGGGCACCCCGAAGGTACCTGCCAAGGCGTTTCCCTGGGCAACCCGAAGATACTTGCTGGTACGCTTCCCTGGGCAGCCCGGAGGTACCTACGAGGAAGTCTCCCTGGGCAGCTTGAGGGTACCTGCCCGGGCGCTTCTCTGAGGCGCCTCGAGATATCTGCCAGGTCGCATCCCTGAGACGCCTGGAGGAGCCCGAATGTACCTGCGAGGAAGCTTCCGCGGGTTGCCCGAGGCAGGCGCTGGCTTCCAGACTTGGGCCCCAGAGCTCCGTGGGCTCGGGGCCTCATGGGGCAGGGGCTCGATCGAGGAGTCGCTGGGGCGTCGATGCATCAGTCAACGTGGATGTGGTGTGGTTCCAAGCATCCCAAATAGGGTCCGAGTGGATGTGGTCACAGGATCGCGCCGCATCGCCGATGTATCAGCGTTGCGGCTCGATGTGCAACCCAGTTTTCTCCACGCCGCAGCATCGCCGATGCATTGGCGATGCGGCGCGATCCTCCGACCCCATCTGCTCAAACTTTATTCTAGGGATTGTAGTGGTCCCGACAGCTGGTGCACCGTCGCGGAAACCGCGCAGTCCTCCTGGTCGCAAGCAGCCAGGGGGTCGAGTGTTTGAGAATCAGGATACTTGGCGAATCGAAAGGCTTGGCATGGTTCTTCCGCCTTATGCGGCAGCAGGTTGCGGGTATTAGTGAATCCGTATGTCCGAGTGCCCACATGCCTCAAAGGTTGGGCGTATGATATGCGGATGTGTTTTTCCTTCACCTCAGAGCGTGCAGCTGCCTACAATGCGGTGAAAGTTCTCAGTTTCAGCGCCCAGCTCATGAGTGATCCCGAGGCTTGCGAGTGCCCCACAGCCGTGCCCATTCTGATAGCTGCCTGACAGCATCGACCAATCCGGCAGGAGCCTCGTGAACTGAGCGCATCCGGTTCGCGTTTCGCACAACGTGTGCGGCTTATGGGCTAGGACGAAGTGGTGGAAGTGGTATTCGTTCTCGACCAAGACGCCGCCGACGACGACGACGATGGAGACGAGGCGCGTTTACGATCCGCTTTGAAGTATCGAATGGGAGATCGGGTTGCCTGCGAGGCTTCGCGGAAAGATGATATGCAGTAGGGGCAGCAGGAGGATGAGGAGGTGGGACAAAGAGGAGGATCAAGAGAAGGAGGAGGAGGTGGAGGAGGATGAGGATGAGGAGCAGGAGGAGGATTCTGTTGGACACGACGACGGCATAGGTCCTCGGTACAACCGAAGGCGGCGACGAAGAGCTCAGGAACCTCACCGATAGGCAAGGTCCTCAGCTTCGGCTCTCCCAGGAAGGGGGAACCTAGCCAGGGACTTCGCCACCCCCACTGGGACGGAGACCCAAGAGCAGCCCCACGCAGCCCCCAGAACCCGCCCACGAAAACTGAAACCCGAACACGCGGACGACCCGACACCCACCCAGAGACCCCCAGCATTCCGTACCAAGTCCAACAGGAGGACCTCCAGCCACGTCCTCCCCTACTGTGCCGTCGCCAGCGCCAGTAGGAGGAGAGGGAGGAGTGGAGGCACACGCCGACACTGTCCGCCACGCTGCGCGGGCGCTAGCAAAGCTCACATCGCTGCTTGCCCTTGTCCACGCCGTTCGCCGGGGAGGACGCGGCCTTGTTCTGGTGCTGGCCCGCAAAGGTCACCTCTCGCTCCTCCTGCTAATTTTTGTGAAGGCCTTACGGCCGCTGCCGCCGACCCAGAAGACGACGACGACGAGGACGACGAGGAGGAGGAGGGGGAGGAGGATCAGGAGGAGGAGAAGACGGAGGTTGCGGTGGACCAGCAGGACAGGGAGGTGGAGGAGGAGGACGAGGAGGAGGAGGAGGAGGAGGAGGAGGAAGAGGAGGAGGATGCGGAGGATGCGGAGGAGGATGAGGAGGGGGAGCAGGAGCAGGGGGAGGACGGGAGAGGAAGGAACAGTAGGAGGGCGAGGAGAATGGGAGTCGGAGGAGCAGGAGAAGAAGGAGGACGCGGAGGAGGGGGAGGAGGAGGGGCAGGAAAAAGAGGAGGATAGGCAGGACGAGGTCGAGGTAAGGTTGCGGAGGGCCGGAATAAGGGGACACGAGGGAGGGGGGGAAGCATGAGGAGGAGGAGGGTGAGGAGGAGGATGAGGAGAAGGAGGAGGAGGAGGAAGAGGAGGGGGAGGATGAGGATGAGGATGAGGATGAGGATGAGGATGAGGATGATCATGATGATGATGATGATGATGATGATGATGATGATGATGATGATGATGGTGATGTTGATGGTGATGGTGATGGTGATGATGCTGATGATGATGATGATCATGATGATGATGATGATAATGATGCTGATGATGATGCTGATGATGATGATGATGGTGATGCTGAGAATGACGATGACGATGATGATGATTATGATGATGATGATGATGATGATCATGATGATGATGATGATGATGATGATGATGATGATGATGATGATGATGCTGATGATGATGATGATGCTGCTGCTGCTGCTGATGATGATGATGATGTGCTGCTGCTGCTGCTGATGCTGATGATGATGATGATGATGATGATGATGATGATGATGATGATGATGATGATGATGATGATGATGATGATGATGATGATGATGATGATGATGATGATGATGATGATGATGATGATGATGATGATGATGATGATGATGATGATGATGATGATGATGATGATGATGATGATGATGATGATGATGATGGTGGTGGTGGTGGTGGTGAGGAGGAGGAGGAGGAGGAGGAGGAGGAGGAGGAGGGAGGAGGAGGAGGGGGAGGAGGGAGGACGAGGAGGAGGAGGAGGAGGAGGAGGAGGAGGAGGAGGAGGAGGAGGAGGATCAGGAGGATGAGGATGATGAGAAGGAGGAGGATGCGAAGGAGGGGAATGACGAGGAGGAGGAGGAGGAGGAGGAGGAGGGAAGAGGTGATAAACAGGAGGAATTTTGTGCTGGTGGGGCCAATGGGGTGCAGTCGAGACTAGCAGCCAGCGGCCTCGCGCTTAGGGCGCGAACGGGTGGCTGACGGGCACCTCCCAGGGGGGGAAAGGAGGAGGAAGAGGGGAGACGAGTGCCACCGTCAGGAAAAACTCAAAACTAAAACGGGAGCGGACCCAGGGCCGACCACGCCTCAAGCCACATCCTCATCCTCGGAACCAGGGAGGACCTCCAGGCCCTTAAATTTGTGGTCGAGGGCGAATGAGCCGAAGGGGGTGGGGCGGGGTCCGACTCCCGAGACCCGAAACTCGATCCCACTGCGGGGGTGGCAGCCACGCCACAGCTTACGCAGGCGGTCCCACGCCACAGACCCACGCGGGCAGCTTCCATGGCAACCTTGACCGAGCTTCTGGGTGTTGTGTTCACTGTAGGCACCACAAACACTACAGAACACAAAAGGGCCCACCGTCCAAACGCGGTGGCCCTCACCTGGCTTGCATGGAGTGGCTTTCAAAATCTGAACCGTGCCTCCCGAACGCAGGCACTTGATGCACCTGTAGCCACCCTTGGGAAACCAGACAGGGTCATGGGAGCCCTCGGGAGGCACAGCATCATCCGATAGCCGAGAAACGATTCGGCGCCCCCTCCTAAGCCCCACCTCGCGGCGGGAGGCGGACGCCAGGCCTGGCCCCGCTCCACGGATAGTCCTGGCCAGGTACTTCCCTACATACTGGACCAATCGATAGGAGCGGATCACACGATCCTCGGCATCCCGGTCAGAGGGGTGGAGGGCGGCGCCAGCCCGTGCCGCCTCGTCGGCAGCCTTGTTGCCGAGCCGCCGCCATCTCGCGCACTCGTCAAGGTCGTCGTCGCGCCCTCGCGCGTGACCCTTGACCTTTTGTCACCACGATCTCACCCCCCAGGTCACACACACACGGTCCCAAACCCCATCCCATAAGTCAGCACAGGCGTGCATGGCTCCTGTAGTCTCGCAGCGACCCTTACGGAAGCTCGAGACCACCCAATCGCAATCAGAGAGGTACTCGTATGGGCCGAAGCCAGCACTATCCAGATACATCTTGAAAGCGAGCAATTCGGCAACCTCTGAGCTCTGGTTTAAACCTGGGAGGGGGCCGCACAGCGAGGCCAGGACATCTAAACCGCTCGAATTCATCTGGACCACCCCCCATCCAGCCCTGCGCAGCCTGGGGTCGGTGGCCACAAGAGAACTACACGAGCCATCGCCGAAACATGGGCCTTCGAAGGCCCCCGAGGGAGGACGCACACGCCAGTGAACGAGCAGATCCATTGTGGGACGGGGGAGCCAAGGACGAGGATCGGCCACAAGGCCGTGGTACCAAAGGGGCCAATCGGGATGGCTCAAAGCTCCCTCTCGGAGGGAAGGTGGCACGAGGTAATCGCGTCGGAAAGCCCAAGTGCCCGCGCAGTCCCCCCAACACCAGTGACCCACCGTCCCAGGCGCCTCCCCACAGAGCGAGCACATTGGGCTATCCATCAGGCCAACACTGTGCAGCCGCTCATCCCCCCAGAACCCATTGGCAGCCAGGCACCGAACCGTAGCCTTATGCATGCCAGTCCAGTCGTCATCAGTACGCCTGGACACGAGGGCCTTGAGTGGGGCGAGGCAGGGGCCGTGGGAGAGGGACTGGAGGTAGCCTTCTTCACTACGGGCCTTGTCGAGGAGCCATGCCTCGACCCCCCACTGGGCAACCATCCTCACAGTACGGGGGCATTCACGACATAGGTCAAGCACTTCTCCGTCAGCCGTACAGAGCTTCCCCACACCAGTTCCAAGAGTCCACCCAATCCTGAAACATGAGGCCAGCGCAGCCGAGACGGGGCCCACGACCTTGCTCCATGGCGTGCGGGCCTCGCGGAGGGACTTATCCGCGTTGTAGAGCATGCGGCAGAGGATCTCCCGAGGCATCCAATAGTCCCAAAAGGCCTGTGCAAGCATCACGATTGGGTTCACCGTGCAGGGGTAGGCGGGGTCGACGGCCGTGAAATCTCCAGGGACCAACGCCAGATCGATGGTGAGGGATCTGCGAGCCGTGTGAGGGACCAGGGCAGCCCGCGCAGCCCCCCTGAGGGCCATCACCCCGCTCCAGGACCTTCCAGTGACCCCATCGCCCCAAGTTCCAGCAGGGGCGAGCCCCATGCTGACAAGCTGCTTGGATTCACCCCTGGCCCTGCGGAGTGCCCTGATTTTTACACTGCGCCGTATTACCTTGCCCAGGCGCCCCGGCCGCGTCTGCATGCCGTGCCACTTGCCGCAGCTGTAGTCGCAGCCCAGGTTGCGCGTCGACTGGTCTCTGGCTTGTACTAGCGAGGGGCAGCGCTTGCCCAGGTCCACGCTGGCCTGGAAATCGTTGCCGACGAGCTTGCCCTTCTTCTCGTTCAGCAGCAGCTCGGCGTCCTGCAGGGCACTCCTTGCTTGGCGATATGTTTTGCTGAGCTGCGGCGCCACAGTAGCCCTAGCACCTGTGGCCTGCACCTGGATATCGTCAACAAAGTTGCCGACTGAAATCCCAGGTAGCGCCACCAGGTCATCCAAAATGGGAATGAGAAAATTGCGCATCATCAGATCTGCGAAGGAGCATCCAGCCACTACGCCGCGCATGGGCGTCATCAGGTCGAAGACAATGCCTTCGCATGAGAGGAGCCTGGGCATGGTGTACAGCTTGATCAGCAGCCGTAGCACGCACATGTTGAACCCAAGTTCGTTGGCTCGATCGGTCAAACGGTGCCAGCTGATGTACTCGTATGCTTTGGACAGGTCCAGCAGAATGGACAGGCAGGTCTTACCACTATGCGTGGCCCACTCGCCCGCAGCCGCCTGCCGCCAGACGCAGGCCTCGCAGCTTTGACCCTCAGTGCCGAAGATGTAGCTGCGCTTGTTCTTGTCCGACCACTGCGCGCCTACCGTAGCCCGCAGGGACCGTGTCAGCGGCCGCGCCGTGCCAGGGAAGATGCCGATCGTGCGCCGTCCTCCGTCAGGTTTCGGCAGAAGCGCTTCTCGCATAACACGAATTGGGAGCGGGACGTGGCCAAGCTGCAGCATCGAACTCCACGGCGTCAGCAGTGCCTGAAGTGCCTCATCGCTGAGAAAAATCATGTGGCGAGGGTGAGCAACGTCACAGCCCAGCCCAGTATCTGACTTGAAGGTGTGCGCCGTCTTCCGAAGGTCGTCGATCGTCGGCAGCTCGATCCCGCCGGTGTCGTCGGGCCACCGTGCTGCTCCGATGCCCTCACCATGTCACCATAGGTCGTGCCACGGTTGAACTGCATCACGTGCCTCGTCCGCGATAGACTTAGCGACGCCTGGCCCTGCCGTGGAGTTGGTGCACGCCCACGGGGCATCCTGCTTGATCCACGTGAAGGCGCGCCGCATGCCGCCGTCGGTGGTGGAGTTGTGGGACCAATCCACCCGCGCCTTGTAGCGCCGATATGAGGCTTGGCTAGCCGCACGATCAGCGCACTTCTCCAAGTCGTGCATCAAGTGGTCAAGGTCATCCTCGCTCAGACGGTCCAGTCGTCGCACCAGAGATCGCCAGGCCTCCCACATCTCAGGCCAGCGTGTGGGCTGCGGGAGGGCATACTTCATGAGACGTAGCTGTAGGCGCCGCAGTCGTTGCTGACCGTCGCGGCTGGGGTTTGAGTGGGCCGCTGCACGCCGCCATCTCCATTCGCGTAGCCGCTGGGCAAGCCACTGCCAGTGTCCTTCGCTCGGGTCAGCTGCGCCGCGCCCTTGCGCCTGACCGCGGCAGTGCATCTGCAGGGTCGAGTACATCAGGCGAATGTCGTCGGAGCGTCCACGGTAGCGCTCGGCCTGCTCGCGGCCGAAGTGGCGAATCAGCTCGTCCTCATAGCGTCCCAGCCATCCACAAAACGCCGCGTCCAGCTCACTCGTCGTGCCGACTGCCGCCGCCATGTCCTGCACCGCCTGCCAGTCAGGTCCAGGTAGCTGCGGCCCCACAAGCTGCCTCGACGGAAGAGCCTTGGCCATATGGGCTTTGCGCACCATGAGCGGGACGTGTTGGACATTAAGCTCCGAGATGACGCCCTTGTGCGGGGCAACGGATAGTCCATCAAAGGTGCGGGCTCTACAGCCGTGCAGATCCTGACGAACCAAGAAGTAGTCAATGACCCTGGCGCTGTTGGCGGTGTAGCACGTGGCTTGGTTGGGCGCGACAACCTCTCCCTTCACCGCCTTGGGCCACCGCAGGCAGTTGAGGGACTCAGGTAAGTTCTGCCAATCTCCTCCAAGCACGTAGGGCCTATCGGCTGCATGGGGCACGCTGCCGATCTGGAACAGGAGGTCGAGGTTGACGTCCTCTAGGTCCTTGCTGGTGTGCATGTACAGGTCAGCCAGCACCAGCCCCTCCTTGGGCCCCAGGTCTGTGGTCCAGAACCCATGGCGTGCCGTGCCGGGCGCGTGGATCCCGTCGTGGTTGAATTGCAGGCGCCGAAAGGCAACGTGGGGCCTGACCAGAAGCCCGACTCCTCCCGTGGTGCCGTCGCCGTTGCCAGTGCGACGAGCGGGGTGCAGGTCCGCCTTCCAACCATGCGCCTTGGCAGCCTTCATCGCCGCCTCGAGCCTGGCCTCCTCCAGGTGGTGCTCCTGAATGAGCACAGCCTGCACGTCATCGGGGATGCGCTTCTCCTCCAGCTGCGTAAGGGGGGGGCCCCAGCCCGTGACGTTGACGGTCATGATCTTGCAGGCTCTGCCCCGATGTCGACGCATCGGTCTCGCCGAGACCCTGGGCGACACAGCCCCCCCAGGGCCCACCTCACCGTCGCTCTCTCTAGCCGAGCTAGGGCCGACTTGGTCCAGCTGGACCGACGCGGAAGGCTCGCCGACCGCGACAGCCCTCTGGGGGGCGGTGGGGTCAGCGTTCCGAGACCCAAGAAGCCCAAGGGGTCGACATTCGGAGCACGCGATGGCTTGTGGCCTGCATCTGATATTAGAACAAGTTCCATTCTGTGGTGCAGCGTGCCCAGCACGAGGACGGGCTGCTCCAGCGCGAAGTCCCCGCCGACGCCGACGACCGAGAGCGCGCGCCCGCCGCGTCGCAGTAGTGCTGCATCGACGTATAGCGATCTTCGCCGCACCGTCGGAGCTCGCCGTCGTGGAGCCACCCGAATCGTCAGGGTCGCTGCGCTCGAGGTCAGCACGTGCGAGGTCTCGCTGGAGATCAGGTGCGCGCTGCCTCCCTGGGTCCATGTCCTTCCCAACGCAGATGTAGGGGCCAGCCTCGCCCTGCCAGTCATCGTACGTTGGTCCGCCTTGGTCGCAGGACCTGTAAAAGTGAAAATTGTTGCCGTCACTCTCGCTATCCTGGTGAAAGTAGTCTCCCGAGATTAAACCAGGCCCCATGCAGGAGTGTAGGCAGGAAAGGAGAACGTCCACTGCTGATCAGCGCAGTGCCCCACATAGTAGTTGCCAGACCAGTCGTGGCACCTCCTCGGAGGTGGATCGCCCACAGGAGCTGGGGAGGCGTCATCTTCATGAACTTGTAGTGGCCGATGGTGTAGTTGCCCCGCAGCGGGGCCGTCAAACGGACGTCCGTGGAGGGGCAGCGGTCCCGCCGCTGCTGCCAGCTCCACGGCCGGCGCCTTTGGCAGCGGCTGCCAGCCGCGCGCGCGCCGCCTCCACCACGTCGTTGCTGGCCTCGGCCGAGGGTCCACCTGGGGCGGCGGCGCCGCCAGCAGGGGCTGCAGGCGCGCCAGCCTCGGGGGCTGCCGTGGCGCCCGCCTTCGTCGCTTGAACAGTCGCCCCCTCCTCCGCTGCATCAGCGGTCTTGCGCTTCTTCTGGAGGCGGTTCTTGAGCTCCGTGTGCTGCCGCTCGAGCTCGCGGGCCTCGGAGGCGAACTTGCTGAAGGCCTCCTGCGCCATGGCCTTGAACTTGGCCTGAAGGTCGGCCTTCCTCCTGGCGGCCTCCTCGCGGTCGGACTCCTGGATCTCGTAGTCCTCGAGGGCCTCCAACCCGAAGAGTCCCTCGTCGTCGAGTTCCACGTTGTCGTCCTGGAGCAACTTGGCGATGGACAGCCGCCCCGACTGTGCCTCGCCAGCCGTCGGCGGTGCTGCGCCAGCCACCTGTTGCGCCAGGGCCTGCGCTGCAGTAGTGTAAGCCGCCAGAGCTGCATCATACTGGGCGGAGCGGGGGGCCACCATCGCCTTGGCGGTGTCCATCTGGATCTGGAGCGATTCAGCCTGCTCGACGGCCTTGTCCAGGGCATCGGCTGCTGCGTCCCTGGCTGCCATCGCCTCGTCGACCGACATAGGCCGCGCCCGACGAGCGCTGCGGAGGTCGTCGAGCTGCTGCTGGTACTTCCGCACACCGCACTCGTCCTGGCTGAGCTCCAGCAGGCTGATGAGCTGCACCAGCTTGACCTCCTCGGGGTCGGCGTCGCTCCCGCTGGGCAGCTCCTCCACGTTTGCCAGGGCAAAGCGCACCCTGGAACCTTCGCGTGGCCTTCCTCCTGCCGTGTCAGCTCTGCTGCCTGGGCCACGCTGCAGGCTGTCGCGCCGTGCTGCGGCACCGTCCTCCTGCCATGGCGCACGCTGCATGCCAGCACGCCGTTCAGCAGAGCGAGGGCGGCGAGGAGGAGCCTGGGACGGCACGATCTCGCCCTTACAGTGCTTGCAGAACCGCCACCACGCCTCGTTCTTGCGGCATCTGCATGTCGGGCACGGGGTCCCACCAGCGAGAGCAGCCAGAGCCAGGCCATCGCCGCTGCGCCCCTGCCGCGCCGCCCGTGCGGCTCCCGCTGGGGCGGCGCTGCGCGAACCATGCATGGGCGGCTGGCTGCCGTGGTGCGCCAGCAGCAGCAGCAGGCGGTCTCGGTGCCGCCGAAGCCGAGCACGAGCGTCGGAACGTTGGCGCCGCTCCCTGCGGTGCCACGCCGGCGAGCGCTCGCGCTCGCGAGGTCGCCCCGCCGTGGGGCTGGGGGCTATCGCACGGCGGGCGCGCCCGCCGCAGGGCAAGACGGCTGCGGGCCGCCGCGCGCTGCGAAGCCACCTTGGTGATAAACAGGAGGAATAGCAGGAGGAACGTGGGGAGGATGAGGACGCCGTGGAGCAGGAGGTGGAGGATGGGAGAGCATGCGGAGGAGAATGAGGATGGGGGAGTTGGGGCAGAAGGAGGTCGAGAAGGGCAATGAACATGTGGAGGACCAGGAAGACGAGGCGGAGGAAGAGGAGGAGGAGGAGGAGGAGGAGGAGGAGGAGGAGGAGGAGGAGGAGGAGGAGGGAGGAGGAGGAGGAGGAGGAGGAGGAGGAGGAGGAGGAGGAGGAGGAGGAGGAGGAGGAGAGGAGGAGGAGAGGAGGAGGAGGAGGAGGAGAGGAGGAGGAGGAGGGAGGAGGAGGGGAGGAGGAGGAGGAGGAGGAGGAGGAGGAGAGGAGGAGGAGGAGGAGGAGGAGGAGGGGAGGAGGAGGAGGAGGAGTAGGAGAGGAGGAGGAGGAGGGAGGGAGGAGGCAGCAGGGGGCAGAGGGGATGCTTGTCGGGGACTCTTCGGAGCGCTTTCTGGGGCCTCTGGTGCGCAGTTTGAGGGCGTTTCGGGGCGTCCTGGGGGCTTGCTAGGGACGTCTTTGAGGACTCTTGGGGCCTCCTCAGAGCTTCTCCGGGGCGAGGGCTCGAGATGTCCGTTCGGGTCCCCCTGTCTAGGCATCCTCTGGGAGCCGGCGGGACGCGCCGAAGCCCCAGGGGAGAGTTCTTTTGAAAAAAGAACCAAAACCAAACCAGTAGGGTTCAGCACGCCAGGCACCCCTGTGACAAGACCACAGGGGCGGCGGATACAAATGGCCTTCGGTCCATCCCGCCACCATGCGTGAATTGTGGGTCATAGGCCTCTAGGTTGTTCGTTGGGATGTTTGCCTCTTGTGGCCCTCTTGTGCGGCCTCTTGGAGGCCTCTTGGAGGCCTCTTGGGGGCCTCCTGGGGCCTCTTTGGGACCTCTTGGGGGCCTCTTGGGGCCTTCTGGGAGCTTCTTGGGGTCGCGGGCTCGATATGTACGTTTGGGGACCCTGGTCGGGCCCCCTGCCGTCTTAGAAGCCTTTTGGAGCGTCTTGGGGCCTTCTTGGGCTGTCTTGGGGCCGTCTTGGGGGCCTCTTGGGCCGTCTTGGGGCGATCTCGGGGGCCTCTTGGGCCGTCTTGGAGTGTCGGGAAGCCAGAACGCGAGTACCCCAATAACCTTCAAGAAACCAATTGAAAAGTTATGTTTGTTGCCTCTTGGGGCACTCTTGGGAGGCCTCTTGGAGGCCTCTTGGGGCGTCTTGGAGCCATCCTGGGCCGTCTAGAGGCGCTGCTTGACGGTCTTGGGCGCTCGGTGGGAAGCTCCACGGAAGTCTGCGGGTCGTTTGGGGCGTTGCGGCCGTCCTAGAGGTCATGCGGAACACTCCGGGAGCGCCAAGAGCGCCCGGGAAATTGGTGGTTTGGGCCCGTAAGAAACTACAATGCTGGCTGCAGGAGCAGTCCAGCTGTGAGCACAAATCCTGGCTCCAGCAGCAGCAGCAGCAGCAGCAGCAGCAGCAGCAGCAGCAGCAGCAGCAGCAGCAGCAGCAGCAGCAGTACAGCTGTGAGCCTTGGGGCACTCCACTCTGTGCCAGAAGCACGGTGGCGTATCTGGGACGGCGACGCCGATGGCGGCGGCGGCGGCGGCGGCGCCCTGCTGCCGAGGCACGGGGGAGCGGGCACGGCCGTGTGCGGAGCCGCTGGGCGCCGCGCTGGTGGCGGCCGCCGGGCGGCTCGCGGAGGCCCAGGGCACAGGCCGCCCCGCCCTCCTGGTCCCAGTCCTCCAACGCGTGGGACATATGAAGACGCAGGCTTCTGTGTGTGTGTGTGTGCTCCTCCGGCGCTGTCGGTCGGCGGGCTCCGCCTTTGTTACTCGCACGTCTTCTTGTGCAATTTCGGCCCCCTCGCCTTGGGGTTATCCTGGGCCGTCCGCCCTCGGGCAGCCTCGCAGGTCCTGCGGGTCTCGGCACCTTGGCCGGCCCTCGCCCACTCCTCTCCGTCCTGCTGGGGCTCCTTCCCCACTGCCCGCGGCCCCTCGCCTGGGGTGGTCCTCTCCAGCTGCCACTCTCGGTTGCCTGGAGGTCACTCGGATCACGGCACCACGGCCGCCCTGCTGCGCTGCCCCGCCTCCAGCTCGCGCTGGACCTGCCCCCACCCCCCCCCCCCCCCCCCTGGGCTGTGCCCGGCCGCCTTCCGGCTGCCATCCCCCAGCTGCTGCCTCGCCGTCGCCGCTGGCCCTTCGCCCTGGCGCTTGCCCCGCCGCGGCCCGGCCCTGCTCTGAGCAGGCCCGGCTTCCTCTCCCTCCCGCCCGCGCCGGGCTTCCTCTCTCTTCCCACGTGCACCGCAGCTTCATTCGCGTTTTGTGTGTCCCACTAATGCCACATCGCCAAAGAGCAGTCACTCTGCCTAGGCGCCGACGCAACGTGTGTGTGTGTGTGTGTGTGTGTGGCCCAGCTTCCGTCTCCCTCCTGCCTTCGCTGGGCGTTCCTCCTCTCTCCCCCGTGCGTTGCGGCTTAATTCGCATTCGTATGTCCTACCAATGCTCATCCGATAGCGCAGTCACTCTGCCTAGCCGCCGACGCAAAAAGTGTGTGTGTGTGTGTGTGTGTGTGTGTGTGTGTGTGTGTGTGTGTGTGTGTGTGTGTATGTGTGTGTGTGTGTGTTCGTGTGTCTGGTGTTTTCGGCTTCTTGAGGCCCTGGCAGGGTCCCGGGGCCGTCGAATAATGTCTCACGTTGAAAAACTGGCCCTGGGGAGAGGGTCGGGACTTCGGGGCCCCGTATTGTCAAAGTCAAGATATCGGATGTCTCCCTCCTACCTCTCTCCTCCTTCTCCCTCTTCCTCCTCCTCCTCCTCCTCCTCCTCTTCCTCCTTCCTCCTTCCTCCTCTAATTATCTAACTTTCTTTTTCTCTTCCTCCTCCTCCTTCTCCTCCTCTTCCGACCTTTTCCCTCCCTCTTCCCTCTTCCCTCCCTCCCTCTGGAGAGGTGCCTGAATGCGGGGGTGTCCCTTAGCAAAGCTGCCTGGGCCGCGGGCGCTTGCAGAGTAGACGCAGGTGGCGGAGACTCTTGCGGAAACATCTGGCGCCTGGGAATGGCAAGAGAGGGCAATGAGGCGACCGCGGGGGGCGCCGGAGGCAGGGCTTCCATCTCCACGACGTCTTTGACCTGGTCTTTGATGTCCTCGCCGTCCCCCGTGGGTGACGTCCACCGATGGGTCCTGCACCGCATCGCTTGCTCCTTACTGCGTGCCGCCGCTCCCACAATCAGAACCTTTAGCTGGTGAGACTGTCTGACCGCGAGCGGGATCATGTTGCGCTGCCAGCGCGTCCTGAAGGGCTTTCCCCAGGAAGGTGGGACGCCAACCTCTGCAACCCAAGTCGCGTAAGGCTCGGGGCAAAGACTGCGCAACTATTCCGCAGGGGCATCCATCGCGCGGCGCGCCATAGCCGCGGCAAGGCGAGGTGCGGGGAGAGGAGGTGAGGGGAGTCCCGAGGCGGCGTTGTAGGCGCCCTGGCGCTGGCTTCCCAAGCTCTCCGGGGAGGCTGCTCGAGCTAGCGCTGGAGCAGGGAGGAGGGACGAGGGAGCGAGGGTGGGAGGAGGAGGGGTAGGCTGGAGGGAGAAGGAGGAGGAGGCGGAGGAGGAGGAGGAGGAGGAGGAGGAGGAGGAGGCGAAGGAGGAGTAGGAGGAGGTTGACGAGGAGGGGGAGGAGAAGGAGGAGGAGGAGGAGGAGGGCAATAGTAAACTCAAGATGTATCAACGATGCTGAATACACCTTTCCATCGCGAGTCTTCAATCGCCAGTCTTTGCAATCTTTTTTGCTGCAAGAAGTGCCCCCTTGAATGACCAGCACCCTATGGGTCTGCCATTCATGCGCAAGCCTCCGTTTTGCAAAGAACCTGCCTTGCATCCTGCCAGCGAATCGTGAGGATTGCGAGCATACAGTTCGAGGAGGTGTCCAGCAAGATCCCCGTCTTCGAGGAACTCAAGCGAGAGCTCCATTTTGAACGGAACCGCCCTCTATCCTTGCAGCTGTTACATCTGTTCAAGTATTTGTTTGTCAACCCAGAAAGTCTCATGCGAAAGCCCAACTTTGCAAAGGAACCTTCGGCCATCCTGTGGAATTGTTGCACGTTTTGAAGACGAATGTGCGCGGCGCTAAGGCGATAATCCGATGTTGCAAAAGAGCTGCCTTCCCTGAAGCTGCTGCAAGCTTTTACGACCAATGTGCGCGGCGCCGCGTAAGGCGAGAGCCCCAGTTTAAAGAAGACCCGCCCTGCATCCTTGCGGATTTTTAAGACGAATGTGCGCTGCGCTAAGACGAGAACTCCATTCTCAAAACGGCCTGTGCTCCATCATTGTAACTACTGGAGACTTTTAGGACGAATGTGCTTGGCGCGAAGGCGAGAGTCCCATTGTGAAAACGACCCCCCCGCCCATCCATGAAGCCGGCGACCTTCAGGGTCTTACGCGGAGAGGAAGTATCCAGCGAAATGCCCGGCTCTCCTTGCCGACACGCCTGGGGTACGACAGGGAGGAGTTATCTATACGGATAAAAGTGGATGAGGAAGGAGAGAAAGAGAGAGAGAGAGAGAGAGAGAGGGAGGGAGGGAGGGGGGAGCCCAGACATCCAATGTCTTGACTTTTTCAGCGCGGGGTCCTCGAAAGTCCCGACCGTTTCCACAGGGCCGGTCTTTCACCGTGAATAGTTTTTTGACAGTCCTGAAGCCTGGCGAGGGCCCTCAGAGGCCGAAAATGATTGAAAACCTCGGTTTTGTTTTTTTCAATGCGTAGGATGTCTGGGGAGGGAGGGAGGGGAGGACTTCCATATTTGGCGCAAGCGTTTTGTCACAGGCTTTCCATATTTGGAGCCCAACGTCGAGCAACCGGCACTCAAAGTGTGCACCGCTCCAGCCGTCCGTGTTTGTTCTTGCTCGTCAGGCCTGGGCATTCGAGCATCAGCCTTTGCTTAGCTTTCCATTCCATCGTCAGACAGGGCAGAGTAGCAGGGGAGGTCACGTGAGGTAGACGTGACGCACACCAGAGAGGGGCGGAGCTGCAGCAGCACCGGCAGCGGGAGCGGCGAGGGCAGCAGCGGAGACCCGCAGCGACTCGCGCCCCCTCCCCCCCCGGGGAGCCAGGCGGCCCTGGCGGCGTCGGCGGAGGGCCCCCCGCCGACTCCTTGGTCGAGGGCTTCGCAGGACCGCTCACCGGTCGCCTTACGCTGCCGCCGCCGCCTTTCGCCGCCGCCGCCGCTGTCGCCGCCGCCGTCGTCGTCGTCGTCGTCGTCGTCCTCCTCCTCCTCCTCCTCCTCCTCCTTCTCCTTTTCCTCCTCCCACACATCCAACGTAGTCAATGAATCAAGATGGATCACTTTCTGTGTTTTGGGCCTCCGGGGGCCCCTCGACTGTCAAAAAACGTCTCCTGATGAAAAGCCAGCTCATGGGGAAGTGTCAGGACTTCTGGGGACCTCGTGTGGTACACATCAAGACAGGGGATTTCTGTGCTCCTGCCCCCCTGCTCCTGCTGCTCCTGCTGCTGCTGTTGCTCCTCCTCCTCCTTCTTCTTCTCCTCCTCCTCCTCCTCCTCCTGCTCCCACGCCGCGGTTTTGGTGCCGCTTTGCCTGCTGCCTCGTCCTCGCCGTATTTCTTGACTGCGTCAGCGTCCTCGGGTTCTTGCAGGTTCTCGGTTCTCCGTTCCTGGTCCTGTCATCCCTTGCCCACCTTCTCCTTGCTGGCCCGCCGCCGCCGTCGCCGCCGCCGCTGCCTTTGCTGCTGCTGTCGCTGCCATCGCCTGAGGTCCCGCTGCCGCTGCCGCCGCTTGCCGCCATCGGCGTCGCCGCCTCTGCCTTTCCGTCGCGGCGGTGCAGCAGGCGACGGGCCAAACACTGCAGATGCCACCTAGAAATCAATGTCTGATTCGACACCAGAGCAGCGCAGGAACACGGGGTCGGCTCTCGCCGACGCTCGTGCGTAAGCTTCCCGCGCAAGGCCGCACGCTGGCGGCCCGCGTAAGCCGCGGCGTAAGGTCGCAGTGTCTTCTCGCGTGAGACCCCTTTCCTTCCGCCGCCTCTGCTGCAACTGCCGCCTCCGCCGCTGCTGCCGCCGCCGCCGCCGCCGCCGCCGCCGCCGTCGTCGCCGTCGTCGTCGTCGTCGTCGTCGTCGTCGTCGTCGTCGTCGTCGTCGTCGTCGTCTCGCGCCCAGCCTGCGCGGCGCTGCTGGGGTGCTGCCCTCCGGAGGGCGCGCCTGCGCTCGGCCGGGCCGCGGAGGCCCTTTGGCGAGTGCGCCCGCTGCTGCTTCGGCTGCGCGCAGGAGCAGCCCCTCGCCGGAGTGACCTCTGGTGTGGGTGGGCCCACAGGGGTTTCCCGAGATCCAGGCGCTGCAATATTTTCACGACGGGCGTTTTCGCCAGGTCTCGGGTTTCGGGTTGTTATGTATGGATCCGGCTTGAAAAGCCGCAGAGCGTCGGATCTCAGGGTCCCCCAGCACTTGCCTGCGCGCTTAGATTTGCTCCCACCCACAAAACGGCGGGAGCGAGGGTCTCTCGCCAGAGGTCATCCCTGCGTGTAGCCGACAGTGCTGCTTGCCGCTCGACGCCGCCGCCATCGCCGCCGCCGCCCCCGACGCCGACCACTACGACGACGACGACGGCGACGACGACGACGACGGCGGCGAGGTAATTAGGGCCCAGCCGCCGCTGCTTCTCCGCACCACCTGGCGTCGTCCGATCCGCTCCTCATCGTCACTACCAGGCGCTGGCGATCCTCGAAGCGTCAGAGACCAACGCCCGCGCTATCGTGACCTGAACCTGCTGCAGGTTCGGCTGTGTGCAGAGGGGGGAATTGAGAGGGGGCATGCCTTATCAGAAGGCGGCATGGCTTCTCAGAAGCCCTCGGGCCTTTGAGAAGCCACATGTGGCTTCGGAGAAGGCTTCGGAAGCTTCTCAGAAGGCCAGGGGTCTTCTGAACCCCTGGGAAGGCCCGCCCCCTCTGCCTTGCCCACTGGGCGCGCCGCCAATAGATGCAATCTGCAACTCCCAGAGGGCGATGTGCTCCCAAATGGGCAGGCGAAGCAAGGTTTTCAAGGCTCCAGGAAGCAGTAATTGGTGAGAGGGATGGGCGGGAGCGAGGGTTACCGAGCCCCTGAAGAGGCTTTGTCTCCATCCTCTGTCCTCCTGTTACTCCTCCGCTCCTCCTCGTTCTTCCTCGCTCCTCCTCTGGGCCGCGCCGCCTCCTCGGTCTCGGGTCTCGCAGCGCCACCCGGCGCTGGCATTTGCCAGGCGACACCCGTCCACCACTCTTTTGCGCGCCTCCTCAGGCTCTTCCTCTTCCTCGCATCTCCTACATCCTCCTCCTCGCTCCTCCTCGCTCTTTCCTCAAAAAATCCTCCGAACCTGTCCGTGGGTGCGTTCTTATCAGGATCTCGAGACGGAGCCAGTCGTGGCGACGAGACGCATTCCACAGGCCCAAAATAGGCTGAGCTCGGTCCACAATTTGGAGCTTCGATCCTTTAACCTCGATCCCCAATCGTCGACCCCGTCCCGACCCAAGCCGCTCAACGGAGCCCTCTCGGGGTCCCATCCTGTTTCTTGCATCCTGGACAGCTTTCTGACGATCTCAGGGCCCCCAAACGAGCCTCAGGATGCTACAAGTGGGGGAGAACCTCCTCCCCCTCCTCCTCCTCCTCCTCCTCCTCCTCCTCCTCCTCCTCCTCCTCCTCCTCCTCCTCCTCCTCCTCCCCCTCCTCCTCCTCCTCCTCCTCCTCCTCCTCCTCCTCCTCCTCCTCCTCCTCCTCCTCCTCCTCTCATCATCAGCATCATCATCATCGTCATTGTCACCGTCATCATCAGCATCATCATCATCATCGTTCTTATCACCATCGTCGTCATCATCATCGCCGTCTCCATCATGGCCACACGTTTCGTGGACCCATAGTGAGCTCCACCGAAGGCCCCAGTGGCAAGGTCCGCATGCGGTTCCACCTCCATTTCGGCGCACCCCTCACACGTTTCGTGGCCCCATAGGGAGCTCCACCGAAGGCCCAAGTGTCGGGTCCGCATGCGGTTCCACCTCCATTTCGGCGTCTCACACGTTTTCGTGGCCCCATTGGAGAGGCTCCACCGAAGGCCCAAGTGTCAGGGTCCGCTGCAGTTCCACCTCCATTTCGGCGCACCCCTCACACGTTTCGTGGCCCCATAGGGAGCTCCACCGAAGGCCCCAAGTGTCAGGGTTCGCATGCGGTTCCACCTCCATTTCGGCGCACCCTCACACGTTTCGTGTTTAGGAGCTGCCCAAGTGTTCCATGCCCCCTCCATTTCGGCGCACACAGGCCCATAGGGAGCTCCACCGAACGCGTGGCGCAGTGGCGTGGCGCTCCACGAAGGCCCAAGTGTCAGGGTCCGCATGCGGTTCCACCTCCATTTCGGCGCACCCCTCACACGTTTCGTGGCCCCATAGGGAGCTCCACCGAAGGCCCCAGTGTCAGGGTCCGCATGCGGGTCCACCTCCATTTCGGCGCACCCCTCACACGTTTCGTGGCCCCATAGGGAGCTCCACCGAAGGCCCAAGTGTCAGGGTCCGCATGCGGTTCCACCTCCATTTCGGCGCACCCCTCACACGCTTCGTGGCCCCATAGGGAGCTCCACCTGAGGCCCCAGTGGCAGGGTCCGCATGCAGTTCCACCTCCATTTCGGCGCACCCCTCACACGTTTCGTGGCCCCATAGGGAGCTCCGCCTAAGGCCTAAGTGGCAGGGTCCGCATGCAGTTCCACTTCCATTTCGGCGCACCCCTCACACGTTTCGTGGCGTCATAGGGAGCTCCGCCTAAGGCCCAAGTGGCAGGGTCCGCATGCAGTTCCACCTCCATTTCGGCACACCCCTCACACGTTTCGTGGCCCCATAGAGAGCTCCGCCTAAGGCCCAAGTGGCAGGGTCCGCATGCAGTTCCACCTCCATTTCGGCGCACCCCTCACACGTTTCGCGGCCCCATAGGGAGCTCCACCGAGGGCGCCAATGGCAGGGTCCGCATGCAGTTCCACCACCATTTCGGCGCACCCCTCACACGTTTCGCGGCCCCACAGGGTGCTCCACCGAAGGCCCCAGTGGCAGGGTCCGCATGCAGTTCCACCTCCATTTGGCGCACCTCTCACACACTTCGTGGCCCCATCGGGTGTTCCACCAACGACGATTCTTACAACGGCGGCATTCGGAATTGCGTATGGTTGGGCCCTTCGCCAGGATAATTTGTATATGTTTCCTGTTTTGTTTGCTGCGCGCTGGAAATTATCAAATTGCCACATGGAAGCATTCAGAACGGCTTTCATTCTTAATGCAATCATGCAACAGCGCATTTTTAAGTCTCATGCTCAGACCAGATCGGTTCCCCGCAGTGAATTGCTTGAAATATCGCAGCTAGAGCCATGAGACGAAGACAGAACAAGCATTTCAGAGGCTCTTCCCTGGGTGAAGGTCTGGGTTCTCAACGTTTTCAAATATCGAGCAGTCTTGCGAAAACCAGGCCCAGGTTACCACATTGTCCACTCTGGTCGGGTCGGCCACCGCACTCCTATGCATCGACGATGGGTTTCTAGTAGCTCACCCCGCCCGGGAGCGGGCGGATTCGGAGTCGGGGGCCTTTCGCCGTTCTACCGGCGGTGCACCGCCGATTTCAGGTCGATGTTGCTCCCCCTCCTGAGCCAGTCCCCCCTAATCTTCACTCTTGTTTGGTTTAATTTGTTTTTTGACAGCGTGGACCCCTGGAGGTCTGGATCTGTCCCACGAGGCCAGCTTTTCTGGGCCGCTTCTTGACGGCCCCAGGGCCTGGCAAGTGCCTCCCAGGGGTAGACAGGGCCAACGACCGTCCGCTGTGCTTTTTCTCAGCGAGAGCCCAGAGATCCCTTCTGCCCTTTTTTCGAAGCGAGGTCTCTGGCAGACCCCTCGGGCCGGTTTTCTATCCCGAATAGTTTTTGGTGGTCCTGGGGCCCGGCAAGGGCCCCCAAGGCCGATAACGGCGAAAACCTTCCTGCTTGTTTTTCCCAACCATCCTGTGGTGTTGGGTTCTCGTTTTGAAGAGACGGTGCCCCGCGTCTCTCCTCCTCTCCTCCTCCTCCCCCTCCTCCCTCCTCCTCCTCCTCCTCCTCCTCCTCCTCCTCCTCCTCCTCCTCCTCCTCCTCCTCCCTCCTCCTCCTCCTCCCCTCCATCCCTGCCTCTTGCCCCCCGCATCTTCGACTTTCGGCACACCCGTCACACGTTTTCGCGGCCCCATAGGGAGCTCCACCGAAGGCCCAAGTGTCAGGGTCCGCATGCGGTTCCACCTCCATTTCGGCGCACCCTCACACGTTTCGTGGCCCCATAGGGAGCTCCACCGAAGGCCCCAGTGTCAGGGTCCGCATGCGGTTCCACCTCCATTTCGGCGCACCCCTCACACGTTTCGTGGCCCCATAGGGAGCTCCACCGAAGGCCCAAGTGTCAGGGTCCGCATGCGGTTCCACCTCCATTTCGGCGCACCCCTCACACGTTTCGTGGCCCCATAGGGAGCTCCACCGAAGGCCCAAGTGTCAGGGTCCGCATGCGGTTCCACCTCCATTTCGGCGCACCCTCACACGTTTCGTGGCCCCCCTAGGTCCGCATGCGGTCTCACACATAGGGAGCTCCACCGAAGGCCCAAGTGTCAGGGTCCGCATGCGGTTCCACCTCCATTTCGGCGCACCCCTCACACGTTTCGTGGCCCCATAGGGAGCTCCACCGAAGGCCCAAGTGTCAGGGTCCGCATGCGGTTCCACCTCCATTTCGGCGCACCCCTCACACGTTTCGTGGCCCCATAGGGAGCTCCACCGAAGGCCCAAATGTCAGGGTCCGCATGCGGTTCCACCTCCATTTCGGCGCACCCCTCACACGCTTCGTGGCCCCATAGGGAGCTCCACCGAGGCCCCAGTGGCAGGGTCCGCATACGGTTCCACCTCCATTTCGGCGCACCCCTCACACGTTTCGTGGCCCCATAGGGAGCTCCACCGAAGGCCCAAGTGTCAGGGTCCGCATGCGGTTCCACCTCCATTTCGGCGCACCCCCGCTTCGTGGCCCCATAGGGAGCTCCACCTGAGGCCCCAGTGGCAGGGTCCGCATGCGGTTCCACCTCCATTTCGGCGCACCCCTCACACGTTTCGTGGCCCCATAGGGAGCTCCGCCTAAGGCCTAAGTGGCAGGGTCCGCATGCAGTTCCACTTCCATTTCGGCGCACCCCTCACACGTTTCGTGGCGTCATAGGGAGCCCCGCCTAAGGCCCAAGTGGCACGGTCCGCATGCAGTTCCACCTCCATTTCGGCACACCCCTCACACGTTTCGTGGCCCCATAGAGAGCTCCGCCTAAGGCCCAAGTGGCAGGGTCCGCATGCAGTTCCACCTCCATTTCGGCGCACCCCTCACACGTTTCGCGGCCCCATAGGGAGCTCCACCGAGGGCGCCAATGGCAGGGTCCGCATGCAGTTCCACCTCCATTTCGGCGCACCCCCCACACGTTTCGTGGCCCCACAGGGTGCTCCACCGAAGGCCCCAGTGGCAGGGTCCGCATGCAGTTCCACCTCCATTTCGGCGCACCTCTCACACGCTTCGTGGCCCCATCGGGTGTTCCACCAACGACGATACTTACAACGGCGGCATTCGGAATTGCGTATGGTTTGGCCCTTCGCCAGGATAATTTTCACTGCGTTTGATGTCTGGGATGGGGGCCTGGGCCTGGCTGGCCCGGGTCAGCGCTGGCCCTGGCCAGCATCGGCCCGGGCCGGCGCCGCCTTCGGGGGAGAGAGAGAGAGATCCGATGATCTTCAGGTCGTGTGTGAGTCCAGTGTGTGTTTACCCGTTCAGTTTCACGCAGCCAGTGTCGGTTCTCATTGCGTGGCACGCGAAGAAGGAACATTTCATAAACATAAGCTCTCGGAGTTCTGCACGGATTTCTCGGATCGGCTGCCCCTGGCGCGCTCGATCCAAGACATTTGTTCGGACCTCAGAGGAATTGTGCTTATGCCTTTCTTCGATCCTCTAGGCACGCGTTGCATTTGCATGGCTTCGGTGGACAGGCACACGTTGGCGCCAACACGCGTCCTGAGGGTCACCGAGAGAGGCGTGGCTGCGCGCCGCGCTGGCTGCGCAGCCGGCGCCCAACCCTGCGGCGCAGCGGGCGCTGGAGCAGCACTGTCTCGGCCTCGTGCAGCGTGCTCCGCCTTCGCCGCCATCGTCGTCGATCTCGCCGTCGTCGTCGTCGTCGTCGTCGTCGTCGTCGATCTCGCCGTCGTCGTCGTCGTCGTCGTCGTCGTCGTCGTCGTCGTCGTCGATCTCGTCGTCGATCTCGTCGTCGCCGTCGCCGCCGCCGCCCTCGTCGTCGTTCTCGTCGTCGTTCTTGTTGTCGTTCTCGTCGTTGTCGTCGTCGTCGTCGTCGTCGTCGTCGTCGTCCTCGTGGTCGTCGTCGTCGTCGTCGTCGCCGACCTTTTCGTCGTTGTGGTCGTCGTCGTCGGTCGAAGATGGCAGACGCGGGGGGGTACTTCGGGGAGGAGGACGGGAGGACGGGAGGAGGGGGGGATGAGGAAGAGGAGGAGGAGGAGGAGGAGGAGGAGGAGGAGGAGGAGGAGGAGGAGGAGGAGGAGGAGGAGGAGGAGGAGGGCGAGGACAAGGACGAGGAGGAGGAGGAGGAGGAGGAGGAGGAGAACGAGGAGGAGGAAGAAGAGGAGGAGGAGGAGGGAGGAGCAGGGTAATCAGAAGTAAGGAAATATCAGTTGTCTCGATTTCGGCCTGAATGGGCCCGTTCAGGTGCTGTCAGACTTCGATCCAGGATGGCGAACTGCCCAGGCTGGACTCCAGGCGTGTTTTTGGGGTTGATTTTGAGTGGATTTGTGTCGGGACCGGCACCCAGAGAGGATGAGGCGGAGGAGAAGGAAGAGGTCAAGATCAAGGTGGTCTGAGGGCGAGTCAGAGCGGCAGCAGGGAAGCGGCAGCACTCTGGGAGTCCTGGGACCGTCAAGAAACGGCTCTGGATTTAAAACTGGTCCTGGGGAAAGGGTCGGGACTTCGGGGGACCCCGTATGGAAAAGTCGAGACACCAGATCTCTGGCATGCGGGGGTTGGTTTTACATCCCGAGTTATTTTTGGGGCCCGGCGAGGGCAGTGGGAGGCGAAATTTGCGAAACACCTCGGTCTTGTTTTTCTCAATGCGTTGGATTCTGGGGATGCATGTGGGTGGATCTTGCTTCATCCAGCCCTGGCGAACGAGCCCGAGGGAAGTAGCGAGCTCTGAAGTTATAGTGCCTACCGCAGCCCACTGCGTGCAGCGTGGGGTCAAGAGCCAGATTTGTCCTCCCCGCCGCCAGGTGCCCAGGCGGCTGCCGCTGGCCCCCTGCTGAACGTGGCGTGGCGGTTCCCCCTCCCTCCCTGGCAGCAGTCCCCTGAGATCCTGGCGTCGCCATGTTTCCACACTGGGCGATTCTCGTTGTTCTGGGCCCCGAGACCCTCACAGATCAGTCGGGCTCGAAAATTGCAGCAGAAATATGGGGTCTAGGGCTCCGGTTGTGACTTTTTGCTGCCCTGGACGCGTCTGGACGTCCCCTCCCCCCATGAAGTATCAGCAGAGACCGAACGCCCATGTCATTCCGACGTGGGCCTGCCGTGGTTCGCGTCTTCTTGCAGAGCGGGCCGAAAGAGGAAGAGAGACGGGCGGGCCATGACCCAGACCTCCAGCGACTGGACATCTTGGAGTCTCGGGCCCCTGGGCCCTTCGAGCTCTTCCCGAAGGACCTGCTTTTCATCCCCAGCCATTTCTTGACGGTGCTGGGGCCCAGCGGCGGGCCCAGAGGCCGAAAGATCCTATTTGAGTCTGTGGAGGCGTGGGGCGCCACGTCGCGAACAAGCTGCGGCGCCCGATCCCCTGGGTTCTCCGGGTGTGTGTTCGACCAGGACTTCGAGGCATATCCAGCCGTGTCGACGAGGACCCCTTTGGATATTCAAAAGAGGTGAAAAGGCGCCCCCCCAAACGTTACTATTCCAGACATGCGACGCCGTTTCTTTCCGACGCGCAATTTTTTCACGGTGCGACGACCTTGAGATCCGACGTCGCGAAAAAATTGCAATATCGCAGAAAATCACGTCCAGATTCCAAGACCCCATTTTTCTGCGCCAGTTGGAGGCCAGGATCGGTCTGTAATGTCCTCGGGGCCCGAAGCCGGGCGAACACGCCCAGTGTGAAAAAGTTGCGCCGCCCTGATCTCAGGGATGAATTTGTTTCACGGGGCGAGGATGTCCGCCCCCCATTCTCGAGAGGCTCGCGAAGGCCCTGTGCCTCGAGCCGCGCTGCAGCCCAGCGGCCGCCGCCGAGGCGCTGCGCCAGGCCGCCCGGGCCGCGGCGGCCGTGCTCGCGGCGCTGCCCGCCGGAGCGGGGCGCCAGGAGGTGGCGGGTGGGGCGGGCTCCTCGGGGGCTAGGGGGGCCCAGGCCTCCGACGAGATGGTGTCTTCAATCCCGCCAGTCTTCCTAGATTTGGGTCTCTGGGGCCCGTGGTCGGTCTCCAGGACCATCAGGCCTCCCCTACCTCCTCAGCCTTGCCCCTTGAGCCCTATGCCCCGAGCCTTAAGTCCTAAGCCCGAAGCCCTAAGCCGCAAGACGTAAGCCCTAGGCTCTAAGCCCCTGTGCCCCCAGCCCCAAGCCCTAAGCCTTAAGCTCTAAGACCTAATACCTAAATCTTAAGCCTTCAGCCCTCAGCCCTAAGCCCTAAGACCCAGGCCTTGGCCCTAAACCCGAAGCCCTGGGCCCTAAACCATGATACTTAAGTCCTAAGCATTAAGCCTTAAGCCTTCAGTCTAGCCCTAAGCAGTCAGCCCTAAGCCGTCAGCCCTAAGCCTATGCCCTATGCCCTATGGCCTAAGCCAAACGCCTTAAGTCCTAAGGCTACAGCTTAGGCCCTAAGCTCGAAACCTTACACTCTAAGCCTGAAACCTTGCGCCCTGAGCTCTAAACCTTCGGCCCCAAACCCGAGGCTTCTAAGTCTTACGCTCTCAGCCCTCAGCCCTAAGCTTTAAGTCTCACGCCCTAAGCTGCGCACCGTAAGCCCTGAGCCCGAAGTCTTAAGTCCTCAGCCCTGAGACCCCGACCCTAGGGCATAAGCCCGAGCCCCGATGCCCTGAGCCCTAAGCCGTGAGCCTTAAGCTTTAAGCCCTCAGATATCAGCCTTCAGCGCTTACCGTTGAATCTTAAGCCTCACGCCTTGAGACCTCGGACCTAAGCCCGAAACCCTCATCTTTCAGTCCTCAGCCCTCAGCTCTGAGCCCTCGGCCCTAGGCGTCAACCCTTTTCCCCAAGGTCTAAGCCTTACGAACAAAACCTAAGCCCAAAACCCTTAGCTCTGAGCCCTACGTCATGCGCCCTGTGCCTGAAGCCGTAAGCCCTACGCCTTAAACTTTGAACTCCAATCCTTCAAGGCCTACGTCCTGAGCGCTAATCCCTAATCCTGAAGCCTTAAGCCTTAAAGCCTAAGGTTTAAGCCCTAATACCTAAGCCTGAAGCCTTAAGCCTGCAGCCCTCAGCCCTCAACCCTGGGCCCTAGGCCTTAGGCCCCCACCCTTCTGCCCCAAACCCTAAGCCCTAAGCCTTAGTACCTAAGCCCTAAACCCTAACCCGTTAGCCCTGTGCCCTGAACCATAAATCTTAATACTTAAGACCGACGCCTGTAGCCTTAAGTCCGCAGCCCTGAGCCCCGAGCCCTAAGCCTTACGCCCTAACCCCAATATCCCCCAAACCTTTAAGCCCTAAGAGACTTCATACCCAATCCCTGAGCCCTAAGCCGTACGCCCTAAGACCTATGCCAATCTTGCCCGTCACCTGGCGACGTTGGGAGGGCAAATCGCAGTGTGATTGTCAATCAACCACGCAGTGCCAAAATGACAGGAAGACGCACCAGGCTTCGCTACGAGCCGTGTGGCAGCGCAGGGGGTAGAAACGAACAGTTCCCCAATCAGAGCTTGCCTCTGTAGGGGTCCTAGCGGAGTCATATGGTTAGGTGAGGCTTGCCACCGATTTCCGCGGTCCGCCCGGGTGCCCGGGTGCCCGAGTGCCCGGGTGCTCAGGTGCCCAGGTGCCCAGGTGCTCGGGTGCCTTATAGCCCTTGTGCCCTATAGGTTCTACAGCCCTGTAGCCCTGTAGCACGTTAGCCCTATAACCCTATAGCCCTATAGCCCCATAGCCCAATAGACCTATAGCCCTATAGCCCAATAGCCCTATAGCTTTATAGCCTTGTAGTCCTATAGCCCTATCGCCCTAGAGCCCTATAGCTCTATAGCCCTGTAGCCCTATAGCTTTATAGCCCTATAGCCCTATAACCCTATATCCCTAGAGCCCTATAGCCCTATGGCCCTATCGCCCACTAGCCCTATAGCCCCATAGCCCTATAGCCCCATAGCCCAATAGGCCAATAGCCCTACGGCCCCATATCCCTATAGCCCCGTAGCCCTATAGGCCTTTAGCCCTATAGCCCTATAGCCCTCTATCCCGATGGCCCTGCAGCCCTATAGCCTTATAGCCTAATAGCCCTATTGCCCTATAACCCTTTAGTCTTATAGCTCTATGTGCCCATAGGTCTATAGCTCCCCCCCCCACAGCCCTATATCCCTATAGCCCTTCGGCCCTATAGCCCTATAGCTCTATAGCCCTATAGACCTATATCCCTATTGCCCCATAGCCCCATAGCCCTATAGCCTCATAGCCCCATCGCCTTATAGCCCAACAGCTCCACAGCCCTATAGCCCTAAACAGACTTTGATATGTTTTTTTCTCCGGTATCATATGGTTAGGTGAGGTTTGCCACACATTGCCGCGGCCCGCCTGGGTGCCCGGGTGCCCCGGTGCCTGGGTGCGTGGGTGCCCGGGTGCCCGGCTGTCTTACACCCCTATAGCCCTGTAGCCCTATAGCTTTACAACCCTATAGCCCTACAGGCCTATAGCCTTATAGCCTTATAGTCCTACAGCCCAAAAGCCCTACAGCCCTATAGCCCTAGAGCCCTATGGCCTTATAGCTCTAGAGCCCTAGAGCCCTATGGCCCTATCGCCGCATAGCCCTATACCCCTATAGCCCTATAGCCCTATTGCCCTATACCCCTATAGCCCCATAGCCCTATAGCCCCATAGCCCTATAGCCGCATAGCCCAATAGGCCAATAGCTCTTTAGCCCCATATCCCTATAGCCGTATATTCCCATAGCCCTATAGCCCTATGGCCTTATATCTTTATAGCCCTATAGCCCTATAGCTCTAGATGCCTACAGCCCTATAGCTTTAAGCCCCATAGCCCTATAGCCTAATAGCCCTATAGCCCTATGGTCCTATAGCCCGCTCCTATAGCCCTATAGCTCCATCGCCCTATAGACTCATAGCCCTATAGCCTTATAGCCTTATAGCCTTACAGCCCTATAGCCCTATAGCCTTACAGCTGTATGTGCCTATAGCTCTATAGCCCTATAGTCCCACAGCCCCATATCCCTATAGCCATATGACCCCTATAGCCCTATAACTCTATAGCTTTATAATAGACATATAGCCCTATTGCCCTATAGCCCCATAGCCCTATAGCCTCATAGCCCCATCGCCCCATAGCCCAACAGCCCCATAGCCCTACAGTCCTGTAGCCCCATAGACCCGTAGCCCCATGGCCCCATAGCCCTGTAGCCCTACAGTCCCATAGTCCTATGGCCCTATAGTTTATAGTCCTATGGCCCTATAGACCTACAGCCCCATGGTCCTATAGCCCCATAGCCCCCTAGCCCTATAGCCCCATAGCCCAGTCGCCCTATAGCCCAATAGCCCAATAGCCCAATAGCCTTATAGCCCTAGCAAGACTTCGATTGGGGTTTTCTCCCGTATCATATGTATTGTTTTGTTCCCCACATCCAAAGTGGGGTTCTTGTTTTCTCTGCACACCCCGCGCAGGAACACTCACCCCACCCCCTCTCCTCTTCTGCCTTCGCACACTCACTCACTCACTCATCATCATCACCACTCACTCACACTCACACTCACTCACACTCTCTCATCATCAACATCAGCATCATCACTCGCGCTCTCTCACACGCTCAGTCACTCACATACTCATCATCATCATCATCACCATCATCATCATCATCATCATCATCATCATCATCATCATCATCATCATCATTCCCCACATCCTAAGTGGGGTTCTTGTTCCCCACATCCTAAGTGGGGTTCTTGTTTCCTCTGCACACCCTCCGCGCAGGATCTCTCCTCCTCCTCCTCCTCCTCCTCCTCCCTCTCCTCTGCTCCTCTTTGCTTCCTCCTCCGCATCATCATCACCATCACCATCACTCCCCACTCATCATCATCATCACCATCAGCATCACCATCACCATCGCACGATCATTCACCATCATCGGCATCGAACGATCATCATCATCATCATCATCATCATCATCATCATCATCATCATCATCATCATCATCATCATCATCATCATCATCATCATCATCATCATCACTACTCGCTGACTTGAGGCCTGAATATGGAGGAAGTATCAGGCGGGAGCCTCGTCTGTGAGTGAATTGTGAGGAAGTCTCAGGCGGGAGCCCCCTCCCTATGGGGCCCGCACTTCATGTTCGAATCCGAGCGGGTCATCCGCAACATGCAACTGTCGTCACTTTTGGGCTCTTGAGACTGAATATGGAGGAAGTCTCGAGCGGGAGCCTCGTCTGTGAGTGAATTGCGAGGAAGTCTCAGGCGGGAGCCCCCTCCCTATGGGGCCCGCACTTCATGTTCGAATCCGAGCGGGTCATCCGCAACGTGTAACTGTCGTCACTTTTGGGCTTTGAGGCCTGAATATGGAGGAAGTATCAGCGGGAGCCTCGTCTGTGAGTGAATTGTGAGGAAGTCTCAGGCGGGAGCCCCCTCCCTATGGGGCCCGCACTTCATGTTCGAATCCGAGCGGGTCATCCGCAACGTGCAACTGTCGTCACTTTTGGGCTCTTGAGACCTGAATATGGAGGAAGTCTCGAGCGGGAGCCTCGTCTGTGAGTGAATTGCGAGGAAGTCTCAGGCGGGAGCCCCCTCCCTATGGGGCCCGCACTTCATGTTCGAATCCGAGCGGGTCATCCGCAACGTGTAACTGTCGTCACTTTTGGGCTCTTGAGGCTTGAATATGGAGGAAGTCTCGAGCGGGAGCCTCGTCTGTGAGTGAATTGTGAGGAAGTCTCAGGCGGGAGCCCCCTCCCTATGGGGCCCGCACTTCATGTTCGAATCCGAGCGGGTCATCCGCAACGTGTAACTGTCGTCACTTTTGGGCTCTTGAGACCTGAATGCTGAGGAAGTCTCGAGCGGGAGCTTCGTCTGTGAGTGAATTGTGAGGAGTCTCAGGCGGGAGCCCCTCCCTATGGGGCCCGCACTTCATGTTCGAATCCGAGCGGGTCTCCGCAAGTGTAACTGTCGTTATTTTGGGCTCTTGAGGCTGAATATGGAGGAAGTCTCGAGGGGGAGCCTCGTCTGTGAGTGAATTGTGAGGAAGTCTCAGGCGGGAGCCCCCTCCCTATGGCCCGGCTTCATGTTCGAATCCGAGCGGGTCATCCGCAACGTGTAACTGTCGTTCGAATCCGAGCGGGTCATCCGCAACGTGCAACTGTCGTCACTTTTGGGCTCTTGAAACTTGAATATGGAGGAAGTCTCGAGCGGGAGCCTACGGCCCAGCCCGAAGGTTTGCCCCGACGGCTTCGCGATCTAGCCGTCGGCAGACGCGCGCGCGCTGGCCGAGGCGGCGACGGCGCTGAGGAAAATGGATTTGCTTGCCCCGACGAAGGGGAAGGGGAGGTGCACATGGAGAAAAGGCAGGGGGATGAGGATGGAAGGGGCATGGGGGAGGCCGACGACGAGGAGGAGGTGGCGCGAGAGGAGGAGGAGGAGGAGGAGGAGGAGGAGGAGGAGGAGGAGGAGGAGGAGGAGGAGGAGGAGGAGGAGGAGGAGGAGGAGGAGGAGGAGGAGGAGGAGGAGGAGGAGGAGGAGGAGGAGGAGAGGAGGAGGAGGAGGAGGAGAGGAGGAGGAGGAGGAGGAGGAGGAGGAGGAGGAGGAGAGGAGGAGGAGGAGGAGGAGGAGGAGGAGGAGGAGGAGGAGGAGGAGGAGGAGGGGAGGAGGAGGAGGAGGAGGAGGAGGAGGAGGAGGAGGAGGAGGAGGAGGAGGAGGAGGAGGAGGAGGAGGAGGAGGAGGAGGAGGAGGAGGAGGAGGAGGAGGAGGAGGAGGAGGAGGAGGAGGAGGAGGAGGGAGGAGGAGGAGAGGAGGAGGAGGAGGAGGAGGAGGAGGAGGAGGAGGAGGAGGAGGAGGAGGAGAAAGAGGAGGAGGAAGAGAAATAGAAGGGGGAAGAGAGGGCAGTGCAGGGGGCGAGAGGAGAGGGTGTCCGCCAGGGGGAGGAGGAAAGGGCAAAGGGTAAGCTAAACAGATTCTCATGTGGGGTCCTACCGTCGGAGTAATTGTTGAATGGAAGCGCAACGCGACGACACGAAGGACAAGAACGGAGCGGACATGCAGATAGCGGTCAGCTCTTCGTGCTTCAGTAGGTCAGCGCCCGACGACGACACCGCCGTTCAACGAGGACGACGACAGCGACAGCGGCGACGACGAAGGCGACCTCCGACTAGGACGAGTAGATGAACGACGCAGACAACGACTACGATCACGCCCGAACGGACGACGGCGACGACGACGGCGAAAACTGAGCCTACGAATGCGACGGCTTCGACGAGGACGAAAACCAGGACGAGGATGAGGAAGAGGACGAGGATGAGGAGGACGAGGAGGACGAGGACGACGACGACGAAGACGACGACGGAAGGAACGACGAGAGAACGACGACGACGAAGAGAACGACGACGACGAAGAGAACGACGACGACGAAGAAAAAGATGAGGACAACAGCAGCAGCGTCCCGCAGTTCCACAAAAACCTAGAACGCAGAGAAGGCGGGGAGTTTCGGACCTCCCCCAGCACCAGTAAGTCCCGGCTTGCCCTCAGCCCCGAGGAAAGGAAAAGGGGGGGAGGTAGTTTCGGTCCCCCCTCCGAGCCCCGGCAACCCCCAGCTTCGCACTGGGCGGTGGGGAGGGGGTAGCTTCGGAAGACCCTCACCCCTGAAAAGCCAGGCCTGAGCTTGCCCTGCAAGTCCAATAGGAAAGGGGGCCGCTATGGGGGTGAGCTTCGGACCCCCCCTACACCAGGGGGGAAGGTATCTTCCAACCCCCCCTCCCCCCTCCCTCCCCCCCCTTCCTTTGCAAATGGCAGCCCGAGCTTACCCCGGCAGCAAAAGGGAGTGGGGGGGGCTGCTTCCAACACCCCCCCTTCAGTTTCCCAGGTTGCTGAGAGGGGGGGTAGCTTCCCCCGCCCTGGTGAAAGGAGGGGGGATAGCTTGATGCGGGCGGTCTCTCTCTCTCTCTCTCGCTCTCCCCCCTGTTTGTGTGTATATAAATGAATGTGCATATGTATTTGAATATATTTATGTTTATGTGTATGCACACGTATATGTATGCGTAGGTGTCTATGCCTGTGTATGTGGATGTGCTGTGTATATCTATGTGTATGTTCAAGTGAACATGTAAATGTATGTTTGTAAGTATTTATATATGCTTATGCCTATGTATGCGTACACGTATATGTAGATGACGGTCGCCATGTATATGTATGTAGTCATGTACATGTATATGTATGTGTACCAGTACATGTTGTGCTATATGTATATATATACATGTATAGATATATGCAGTTGTGCATGTATATGTTTAGCTGCATGTTTATAGTTGTATATAAATATTAACTGTATGGATATGTACATGCCTATGCGTATGTGCATGCATACGCTTAGGTATATGTATGCATGTGTGTATATGTAGATTCATATGCATATGTATGTGTGTGTATGTTCATGTGTGCATGAATTTGGAATTGCGTATGCATAACTATACATATTTGCATGCGTAGTTGTATATTCATAGGAATACGCGTATGACTGGTTATGTATACATGTGTGTGTATATGAATACTGTACATGTGCACATGCACAGCTACATGTCATTCTACACGTATGTATGTACATATATATATATATATGTGTGTTTATGCGCATGCATATGTTTTTTTTGCACACATATCCGTAAGGGCTTCGCCCCCTGCCGCTGGCCCCCTCTCTCGGAGAATGGGCCATGGAAGAGCTAAGTCATGAGGCCTTGGCGCTGTCGTGAAGCAGTATCGAAACTTCATGCGAAGCCGATTCGCAATCAGCAAAACCAACTGATCACAAGAGGGGTTACCACACCTGGCGATTGGTAAGACGTGTATGGTTTACGGGCTTGGTTACCACACCTTGCGATTAAAGGGCCGAGGGAGTTCTCGCAGTTTGGGTTACCACGCCTTGCGATGGATGTGCGTGAAGGGTGGCACCGAATTTCAGAAATGTGGCAAATCCCATGTGTTTTTGGACCCTGACCCCGCGGATCTGCGTAAG
>CAUYUJ010014604.1:238086-260586 GCA_963575745.1 Prorocentrum cordatum
CAGGTCGGGCGCCTCGTTCTGATGTGGTCTCCTCTCCTGGTTTTCCGTCGTTCGGGCCTATCCTTCTGTGGGACTCGTTTGGGCTCCTTGTGGTGTGAGTCCTTCGGCCTCCGCGTCCTTGTGTGAGTGGTTCGGGCTCTTCCTTGCGTGTGGGTCGTTGGGGCTCATCGTGGTGTGAGTGGTTCGAGCCTTTTCGTCCTGGTGGGAGTTGTGCGGGGTTTTCCTTGTGAGTCGTTCGGGCGCCTCGTGGTGTGACTCGTTATGGGCGTTCGTCTGGGTGTGAGTCGGTTGTGCCGCTCTGTGCGTGCTAATCGTCAGGGCGCTGTACAAGCGCATGTGTAATGTCGCTTTAATGGAAGCGTCTGGTCACGTTGCTAGCGAGCCCCATGCGTCTCCGTGTTCGCCAGTGAGTGCAAGAATGAGTATAACGCAAGTCGCCGTGATAAGTAATTCAAGTGATTATCTGTAAACATATTGCACAGGTGGTCACTGGTAGAATTTGAATCGGTCGTTCCGCCTTTCGTCTTTCTTTTCCATCTCGTTATCGGAGTTCTTCTCGTGCGTTCTTGCAGGATGTAACGTGACTTGTTTGGTGAAACACGCCCAAGGCCCAGGAGGGCCTAGGAGGCTCATGCATTTCGTGCGAGGGCTTGAAAAACGCCCTAAGGAAGTCGAGACGGAATGCGTTTCACGATGGCGCGGCCTCGGGTTTGTAGGTTTGGGTGAATCGGTTGGTTAAATTTCCCAGAGTGGGATGCACTCGCGTGAGGCCCCAAGAGTCTCGGAATAATTGCTACGAGGGTATGAAGGGCCTCATGATTGGCCGAAATCCCTAGGAGCTCCAGCGTTGTGGACGCTGTGTCCATTTTGGCTCACAGCATTGTTGGGTGGATGTGAGCTTAGCTCCGCCTATCAGCCAACATTTCCTTTTTCCAGCTGTCCTTGCGGTCGGCATGGGGAGGTTCACGAGGGCAATCTCGTTCGCATGTCCATCGTGTGCAGGAGGAACCCCTTCACGGACAGGGATGCCCGTTGGCGCGTAGAATTCGATGGCATTGTCCAACTGACAAAGTCGCATGGTTGGGATGATAATTATACGCTTTACGATCGAATATGGGCATCCAGGGCCATGCTCTTAGCGCAGGGTGTCGAGGCATTCGCATTCCTAGCCCTCGCGTGAGCCCAGATCTCTTGGAAGCAGCCCATCGGAGCGGAATGTCTATGTTGGAACGGTTGCGCCGAGAGAGGAGTACGCTACACGCACCAGGGGCAGTGGATCACGAGCAGTTTTTTCGCTTGTGCGGTATCGTATTTATCTGCAAGAGCTGGGGAGGTGGACGAGATGCATGGATTGCGCGCACGAGATCGGCGCAATGCCTTGTCGGTCTGCGCTGGCTCTAAGGAGAATCTCGCCAGACCATTCAATATGCAAGCGGTGTGTGGACGTGATGACTGGAAGAGGAGCCTGACCTCGCAGAATCACGGGTGTACTGCTTGCGCAGACGTTTTTGAGGAAGGCGGGTCGGTCGCGAGGATTATGGGGGACCATCGGTATTCCGATAGAGATCTCGTGTGCCCGGGCTGCGCAGAGCGAGGGGTCGCGCCTGGCAACGTCGACGAGCACCAGTGCGAAGATTGCTTGGAGCACTTGGCCAGCGTCGCGTTCGACAAGCACGTGCTGCATCATGCGAAGAGGCGGGAGAACGCCCGTTTGGTGTTGCCGGACTGTCAGACGATGCTGCGGCGCGGAACGTGCACGACGGTTTGTGTGCTGAAATCTGATCGCAAGTTTCACGCGTTTTCGTCTGGGCACATTGGCAGCTCTTGCTCGGCGGGGGCGCTCAGATTTTCCGTTTGTTTGCTGCGGAAGTTGCCGAAGCAGGGGCGTTTTTGGTGCGTAGCAGTGATGTTGCTGGAAGACGTCGACGGCGACGGTTTTGAAAACGCCGAAAGCGGCGACGACGGCCACGACCACGACGACTACGACGACGATGACTGTCGACGACGACGACGACGACGACGACGTCGACGACGACCACGACGAAGACGCCGACGCTGAGGACGACGACGACGACGACGACGACCCTACGAGGACGTCGTCGAGACAGCGACGACGACGACTACAACGACAACGTGAATGGCGACGTCGGCGACGCTGACGCCACGTCGACGACAGGCGGGGCACTCCTGGTAGCGGCGTCACTCTGGAGAGCGAGCGGAACGCTCGCGGCCATTCTGGTTGTGTTTCGATGTGGCAGCGTTGCTGAGTATGGTTATATCGGGCATGACCGTATGGGCTCGCCGCTTTTTGTCATGATTGTGTTTCACTCCTTGCTCCATTGGGCTCTCTTTCGTGGCAGGAGCGTTGTTGCGGTGAACGCCTGGCGTCACGCAGGCAGCGTTGTCACCGCGGGATGTTCCAGATACGCGCCACTGAGGAGATTGTATTTGCATGTTCCGCTCCCTTGCGGAATCAGGCGACCCTCTTCTGTCAAATGCATACGCGCGCATATATGCCAAACGCACTCGCAGAACATACATACATATCCATAATAATGAAAGAACACAAGCATCCGACGCAATGTGCAGTGCCCCTCTCGCTGCCGTGGGTGGTCGATCGGGCGCTCGCCAGGTCTGGAAGTTGAATCCTCGATGCGTCGTTTACTGTGTTCGCGCGCAGAAGGCGCGTCGAGCGTTAGGCACTGTGTTGGCTGAAGTGCTCCAGACCTGATTCATCAGAGCAAGGAAAAAACAAAGCAGGACGAAGGCCTCCCCTAAGGTAGCAGGTTGACAGAGCCTCGGGAGGGCCTCCACAGATAATGCAAGAGTTCAGTTGTTTGTGCGTTGCAGATATGTAATCGTTGTGGTTCCTCCTGACGTAAGCTGTCGGGGGCTCTCGTCCTTCCTTGTGTGAGTCGTTCGGGTCCCTCATTGTGTGCGAGTTGTTCGGACTCATCGTGGTGTGACTCGTTTGGGCACTTCGCTTCGTGTGCGTCGTTCGGGTTCCTCCTTGTGTGTGAGTCGTTCGGGCTCCTCGTGCTGTGAATACTTCGGGCTCCCCGCCCTGGTGTGGGTCGTTCGGGCGCCTCTTTGCGTGTGAGGCGTTCGGGCTCGTTGTGGTGGGAATCCTTCGGGCCGCTGTTCCTGGCGTGAGTCGTTCGGGCTCCTCTTTGTGTGTGAGGTGTTCGGGCCTTCGTGGTGTGTGTTGTTGGGGCAACTTGTCCTGCGGTGAGTCGTTCGCGCTATCCTAGGGTGTTAGTCGTTCGGACGTTTCGTGGTGTGGGAAACATTTTGGGTTTCCCTGGTGTGAGTCGGTCGGAGTCTTCGTCCTGGTGTGAGTCGTGCGGGTTTGTCCTCGTGTGTGAGTCGCTCGCTCTCCTTTGGTGTCAGTCATCTGGGCTCGTCGTCCTGGTTAGGGTCGTTCGGGGTCCTCTTTGTGTCTGAGTCGTTCGGCTTCTTCGAGGCATGAGTAGTTCGGGCTTCGTGGTCTTGTGGGAGTCGTTCGGGTTTCTCCGTGTGTGTGTGTGTGAGTCGTTCGGGATCTTCTTGGAGTGAGTCGTTCGGGCCCCTCGTCGTGGTGCGAGTCGTTCGGGCCTCTCCTTGTGTGTGGGTCTCTCGGGTTCCTCGTGGTGTTCGTCGTTCGGGACCTTCGTCCTGGTGTGAGTCGTTCGGGCTCCTCCTTGCGTGTGAGTCGTGCGTGGCCTCATGATGGGCCCAAATCCATAGATGCTTCAGCGTTGTCGTCGCTGTTGCCATTCTGGCTCAAGGTGTTGCGGTGTGGTTGTGAGCTTAGCTCCGCCTATCAGCACTCTCTTTTGCCCTCCTTCTTTCCTTGCGGTCGGCATGGAGAGGTGCCCGTACGCCTATGTAACCTTGTTAGCAACGGGGGCCCCTTGGAGCGAGCAGGACGAGGGCAAGGATTTTGAGGAGTTCATGGTGAACACGTTTGGATCATCTCTCGATGGTTGTGTTCCGTCGGGAAGTCAAATTTAGCTGCGCTCATCCGGCTCGGAACGGGTCGACTTGCTTGCTCAAGGGTCGTGCCGCTTGACATTTTCCAGATGCTGTTGAGACTCCGCGTGTCATTCTTGCAGTTCGTGGCGCATGGATACAGCGTGGCGAGGCTGACGTCATCCACGGTGCATTGCCTCGCAAGCAAGTCTTGAAGTTTTGGGTGGCTGTACGTGCCGAGGAGGAGGTGGTGATTCTTCTTTCATTTGGCAACGATCGAGCGTCGCCATATCGCCGTCGCCCTGCAGACATTGCGGATTGCCTACCGCCAGAGCTTGTTCGTTTAATCAAACTGAGCGCCGAGAGAGCAATAGAGTTCGCGGAGGAGGCCCTCGCGCAGAAATTCGCTCACCTTACCAAGACGCCGAGGCAGGATGGCAACGGTGAGCTGAACTGCGTGAGGAAACTCGTCGCACAGTTAGGCACGAAGGTTGTGCCTCCTCCGGAGCGCCCCAGCACTTCGTGGAAAGCTTGCGGTGACACGGTGTTTGCGCCCGCAGATATCGTGGCTCGGCAGTGCAGTTGCGCCCGTTTGGTGAAGTTCGCCGTGCACATGTCCGTGGACTGTTGCGGTTTGGGGCCCAGCAACGTGGCTCGCAAGACCAGGTTCAACTTTGAGAACGAGATCGTGCCGGCCCTGCTGCATGCTGCGAAGGGCAAGTTGCTGTGCGAACTGCGGGCGGGGTCTGTTCGCAACGAGGATGTGGTGCGTCTGAAGGTTCACGAAGACAATCTCGGTTCTACATCCATCGTTTGCAACATGAACACGTACACTGACAGGGATGCTGGTTGGCGCGTAGAGGTCGACGGCGACTTCGCAACTGACAAACATCGCATGCTGTGGATGATAAGTACGCGCGTGCTGTCGAACATGGGACCCCGGGGCAATGCGCTTAGCGCAGGCTGTCGAGACATTCGCATTGCCAGCCCGCATGTTAGCCCAGATATCCTGGAAGCCGCCTACCGGAGCGGAACGCTTCATGTCGTAATGGCTGCGCCGAGGAAAGATTACGCCACCCGCATCACTCTGGAGCCAGAGGTGGATGAAGAGGGAGAGTATCTCGGCGTTCTCCTTGAATGGGTTGGCAACCGAGTATACCAGCATGATGCACTTGTTCGCAGCGCTACTGCGGAGAATACTCTTGGGCTGGGTTCTCTGCGATCTGCTTTTTCCATACTGCAACCTTGGTCTGGCTCGTCAGTCGCAGTGGGGAATGTGCTTAAGAACAGAGTGTCTCCATCGTCTCCTTTCATCCAGTCGGTATTGCGCAGGCGGTGCATTCAGCTGTCGGACGATCAGAAGCGATGCATGGAGATTCTCAACGCCTCGGACAATCATCACTTAATGATCCAGGCTTTCGCTGGTACTGGAAAGTCGCTACTGCTGTCTTTGCTGGTGGAGACAGCTTTGGAGCACGTCAACAGACAAAATGGCGCAGTGATGATCGTGACTCCTTCGCGCAATCTGCGTGACTCTATATTACAAGGTCCGGATTTCCTAGAGAAGGTGTTTGTTGCAAATAATTTCGGGCCCCGAGTTGTTTGGCTTGGGCGCCCTTCAGATGCTCCCGCGGCGTTGAACACATGGGAAAACAAAGTTGCGGACTTGGTGAATGAACAACTGCACTGCGCGCAGGTGCAAGAGCTGGAAGCCTTGCAGTTACGTCCTGCTTTTCAGAGTATCATGGAGTTCCGCATCTCCTGGAAGGACTTGCCAGCGGCCTGTTCTGTCGTGGTTGGGGACGCTGAGTTAGCGGCGTTGGAGGTGTTCCGCGACCTTGCTCGCCAACATATGTTACAGATCTTCGGCATCGAGCGGAAAAGGGCGGAGCTCTGGGAGAACGTCACCAAAGAAGGCACCAACGGTTACCTCATCGTGTCCACAATGGATTCTTTCGTCAAGTGGCGGGCGGGAGCTATTAAAGGATATCTGAATCGTTTGTTGGCTCGTCTGGAGATCAGCCTTTTCTGCATGGAAGAGTTTGAGTCCTACGACGTTTCCCAGGTGGTGGCTGCCTTGGCGAACGTGTCTGTACAGACTCTACTCATGGTGGGGGACCAGCATCAGAGAGTGGAAAATGTCGGTGGCCGGCGTTCTCGTTCCACCGTCGGCTCTGACAGCCCGGGCGGCGCGCTCCCTTTCGCTCCGCATGGTCTGGAAGGTGATGGCGAGGATTGCACCGCGTTGGCAGTGAGCGTAGCTCAGCCCTCGCAGTCGGCTCTGAGAAGAAGCGTGGCCGTCCCTGAGGCCCGTCCGTGGTACGAATGGTGTCTGAAGGCCGAGAATGCAGTTCTTGACGTTTGCAAAAGGTGCGGCAAGGACGTGTGCAATTACGTGGCGCGCTGTTTCGACTTTGCGAGCACTTTTGCTTCTGACTCGGCTGTAGCTCGTGACACTAGATTGCAGCGCGTATTCTACGACGGCGGCCAGTGGTGGAAAAGTCCAGTGCGGGGCGGTGATGAAGTCGGTTGGCACTCTCTCTTGTTCGAATGTTTATGCCACGCCGTTGCCGCAGATTTGTGTGATTATCGGAATCTTCAGCGGGAGGGGGAAGCTTTCCCACGACCCACGGTGCTGATCATCATGCCTCTGAGCAGGTCAGCAATACCGTTGTGTTGTTTCATGCAAGCTGCTTTCGATGAGTCAGCTCTGGGTCCAGGGGTCGTGCAAGTGTCGCTCTCTTTGAATGTGAGGGGGGAGAGCGTTCCTATAGTTCACTGCGTGCGGCACAGTAGATGCTGAGGACCAATACGCTGGGACGCAAAGGAACTTGAACCAAGAGTACATCAACGTGACGCGCGGGGTGATGAAGACTTGCATGTGGGTAGAGGAACAACCTTTCGGGCATCCAGGAAGCCCCGCGAGGCTCGCCATGAGTATGTCGGTGGTGGCTCGAAGGGCGAGTTTTGCTCCGAGTACGCGAAGCGTAGGAACGAACACATCTGGGATAACTACCTGCCGTGGGGCATTCTCGAAGAACGGCAGAATATTCAAGCGTCGTATCACGACTGCTTCGGAGTCTGGCTTCTGCATGATGCTGTTCGTCGCGTGCAGCGCATCGCTCATGATGTGTGGTGGAAGCTGGAGCGGAACCAGATTCCCAACTCGCCGACCCTCGGCCAGGGACGTAGCGACTACAAATCCTTCGATTATGTCCTGGCGCAAGCAGCTGGCGCAGGTACCTCTCTGGCGCAATTCGTGATCGAGCCTACCAGGTCTCTGCGGACTTTGGGCCATGGTGCGGCAGCCGAGCGATGGGGCGTGCAGGATATGCACGACAAGGTGAGGTGCGATGTGGATTTGATGAATTGGATTCCAGTCTTGAAGTTCGGCCATTTGTTGCTGCCGTGCGCCACCGCAGAGGTGAGCTCCGAAGCAAGCAAAGGCGTGACGCGCCTCTGCTTCCCATTCCTTCATGCTCACGCTGGCCTGGAAGTCGAGAGCGCTATAACAGCACTCTACAGCCTGGCCTGGTTTCTGTCGTTCATGCTGGACAATGATCTTGTGTTGCATGCGCGAGTGAGCAGAGAGCTGCATAAAATGCGGGTCATTGAAGAAGATGGTGACCTTTGGTTCAACAAGGCCTGCCAGTCCGGACGCATAGCTACAGCCATTAAGGAGAAGGGCAAGAGCGTCGTCTACATGTATGTTGGCGGTGGGGCAGTGGACCGCGAGCAGTCTTTCCTTTTGGGCGGCATCGTAGTGATCTGCAAGAGCTGGAAGTGGGCGGCTTTGGTGTACTCCGCGGTGAGAATTGCGGGCCTCGCGTGCAACAGTTTACTAGGCACTTTGGACTCCGCGTTGGTGCTCTGCGACGAGATCGAGCCCAGTGAGTCTACGTCTGATCTTACATCTGCGACGCAATCACCTGTTGATGAATTCCGCACCCTGACTGAAGAGACGTGGGCCTCTGTTGGTGAAGTAAGTGAGGTGTTTACGCCCGATGTCGAGGCGAGCGGTCCAACATCTGTCGATGTTTACGGACGATGTTGTGCTGTAATCTGGACCAGAGCGATCTTCTGAAGGAAGAGTGCATCCGGACCTTCCACGAGCATACGATTGATGGGCGGGCGTGGATGAACAAGTTGGAAACATCCCAGAATGCGTCGCAGATGAAGGACAGCAGCGTGACGACGTACGTGCCGCCGGCTCGCAAACCTCACGTGAGGACAGACCGATCGAGAGTGAACGAGTTCGACGCCTACGGATATCGCCCTGTGCAGCACCCTTGGAAGTTATTGTCGGCGTGCGAGTTCTTGCGGCAGTGGAGGTGCGAACCACTACTGGTTCCGACGCACTACTTGAACCGCAACCTGCCACCGCGAACTGCGTGGACAAAAGAAGGCCAACAATTAATCAGGAGCAAGCAGTACAAGGATGGGGAAGTCGCCGCTAAGCCTGGAGAGCATTACATAGCAGTGACACCCGAGGCCGACGAGTATTTCGTGTTTCCGCAGGACGCAGGTGTCTTCTGCCACTCATGGGTTCTGGTCAGGAAAGCGAGGCCGGACGTGGTGGTCATCGAAGGCTTGCCCATGCCCAGCGTACACAAAAGTTCTGCGTACAACGCTCAGTATTGCAGTTTATTTTTCCGTCCCTGGACGCTCTATGGAGGAGACGTGACTGTGCCTCACCTGAGTATGTTGGGGATGGAGTTAACGGTACTGCGGCATTGGCAGGAGGCCCAGCACCAGTCGCCCCAAGTTCGAGCTTCGTGTAGGCTGACCAAGAAGACAACCTCAACAGGGACGCCATCGACGTTGGACAGCGTATCCTGGAAGACCGCTTGGGACGAGTACGTGCGCGGGAACGTGGTCAGCCAGGCAGCGGCGAAACTCATCCAGAGTTTCCTGCTGAATACGATGGCGTCGTCTGGCAAGGCGGCAGATGATCAGAGCGAGGCAGATGCGTCGGAGGAAGAGCAAGATATGCCTCCGCTGAGCCTCCCTGGTGGAAAGTTTCAACAACTGCTCCAATCGGCTAAAGAAGAGGACAGCCTCGGCGAGAAGTGGACCGCCTCGGCGAAAGCGAAGGTGAAAGCTTCGGAGAACAGCCGAGCGAAGAAAAGTGCCCGACTGCACGAGTATGAACAAAGCCATCGAATCGGAGAGCGAGTGTGGAAGACGGAACCATCTGGCGTCGAGGCTGGCGACCGTGGATGTCCGGGACATATCTTCGAGGATGCGTGCCAGGACCACCTCGCAGCTCTATCCGCAAGTGGCACGAGCCAGAAGGCGCACGATGCTCCCTTCGACGAGAAGCGAGATGCTGCTGCTTCGTTCAACCCTGCAGGCAATGGCTTCACCAGCATAGACAAAGCGTTTGCTTCCATATTGGCGAGCTCGAAGATCCCGAACGAGAAACAGCGCCAGTTTCTCGAGCACTTCGTTCGACGTTTGAAGATTGAGTGGCTGGAGAAGCAACAGGGCAACGTGAACCAGAATTCCGGGGAGCCTCTGCTGGACGTAGTGCACGGATTTCCGGGCACCGGAAAAAGTGCCGTCATTGGCTGGATGCGGTACTTAATGGAAGAAGGTCTCGGTTGGGAGCACGGCGTTCAGTTCGTTTGCTTGGCGTTTCAAAATGCCATGGCGGCGCAGATCAACGGCCACACGGTGCACCACTGGAGCGGCATCCCGGCGCGGAACGACGACGGGAATGCCACGGGCGACAGGCACAAGCAGTCCATGAAGTGCGGGGCCCTGCGCGTGATCATCATCGACGAGGTCCCGAGGGCACCGAACGAGTCACTCCATGGAGTACATCGTTCGTTGCCCTCGTCGTGGTGTGAGTCGTTCGGGGCTCCTCGTGTGTGGGTCGTTGGGGCTCCTCCTCTTGGTGTGAGTCGTTCGGGCCCCTCGTCCTGGTGTGAGGCGTTCGAGCTCCTCGTGGTGCGAGTCGCTGGAGCCCTTCGTCCTTGTGTGAGTTGTTCGGGCCCCTCCTCCTGGTGCGAGTCGTTGGAGTTCGTGGTCGTGTGAGTCGTTCGGGCCCCTCGTCCTGGTGTGAGTCGTTCGGGCTTCACGTGGTGTGAGTCGTTCGGGCTCTTCGTCACTCCAACGGCGGCTCATGGGCAAATTCTGATAATCCTCTAGTGCGTCCCAGGCGTCTCCATGTTTGCAAGACCTGTGGAGGCAATGAGCATAGCTCAGCGCACACAGAATAAGGACATGTTCTGTATGCATCATTTCCAGGTGAGCATGATGTCCGCGGAGCTGCTGGGCACCCTGGAACGAGTGGTCAGTGCCGCTGTCCGGGTGAGGGGCACGTGCAAGAAGAGGGCGGGGGAATTGCATCGCGCCTTCGGGGGAGTGAACGTGGTCATGTGCGCTGATTTTTGGCAGTTGCACCCCGTGACGGGCACTTTCCTGGCATCCAACCCTCTGGACGTGCCCGCAGGGTGCGCGCACCGCGCGTTGGAGCTGTTCTGGCAAGACGGCGTCGACAGCGTGCGATCTTTCTGGCAGTTGACCGACTTGATGAGGTGTGACGATGCTTGGTATAACTCGTTTCTGGGCCAGTGCAGAGTTGGAAACCTCAGCATGGAGGACTACAGCTACTTCCACGGGCTCCCGACGTTAACGTCCCCGAGCGCGGGTAAGTGCGTTTGCAACGACGACGTGGTGGACGACCCAGTACTGGGCCCGTATCGCAAGACTTGGGGGGAGCGCTTTTCAAGAGGGTGCGCCGACATGGCGGCGCTTCTGAAGTCGCCAGAGGGCGAGTGCGAGGAGTGCCGTGCGGAGCGAGGCAAGAGACACAGGGTTCTGACCAACACTGACTCGCTGGCGCCAGAGCTTCGCATGAACCCATTCAGCGGCGCACCTGCTCTGTGCACCTTCAACGTGCCCAGGTACTTCGCGACGAACCTGCGCGCGAGGGAGTTTGCCAAGCAGAAGAACGTTCAGCTCTCGTGGTGCTACGCTCGAGATGTGCCGCTGCACCCAGGAGATCGCGATCTGCCGAAGGAGAAATTGGACGAGAAGTTGTTCTCCTGGCTGAAGAGGCACGACCAGGAGACGGGCAACATTCCGAGCATCTACCCATTGGCCAAAGGCATGCCCATTCGGTTGACGGACAACGTCGATCGTAGCAGACAACTGTACAGACACCGAAAGGGAGTGATTTACGGATGGACTCTGGCGCCTGATTGCAGTCCCCAGGAGATTGAGGGCGAGTTCATATTGGATAGGTTGCCCTTGGTTATCTATATCCATTTCCCAGAAGCACAGTGGAGCATAGGCAAGCTGCCGACGGGCGTATACCCGTTGAAGCGAAGATCCAGGACCTGGAGAGTCAACAAACACACGGGCATCGAAGCTCGACGCACGGGCTTCTGGATTCTCCCCGACTTCGCGTTCCACCGCTCACATGATCCAGGGGGCGACGTTGGAAGCGGCATTCGCGGACCTGCAGCATTGGTCCAGCAGGGCGTCCATGACAGCTCAGATTGCTGCCTACGTATGCTTGTCCAGAGTGAAGCGATTGCCAAACATCTGCGTCATGCAGCCGTTCTCGACCTTTCTGTTCGGCCTCGGCAACCCAGTGGGGCCCGAGCGACTGATGCGGAAGCTGTCTGGCCAGATCACAGCAGACGAGGCGATCCATGAATGGAGTACGCTTGATGATGAGGCCGCTGAAGCTGAGAAGATGGACCCCATGGCGAGGCAGCACCTGTGCGCCTGCTGCTACCTCAAAGGGAAGCAGGAGTACATGCTCGACGCTCGCGACTTCGGCATGAAAGCAGGCGCCGACTTCTACGAGAAGTACGTGTCGCAAGGGAGGTGGACGAGATGCATGGACTGCGCGGGCGAGATCGGCCCAATGCCTTGTCGGTCTGCGCGGGCGGCCGAGGCTTCCGAAGGGGTGGCCGATGCAAACGCTCCAAGGAGAATCCCGCCAGATCATTCAATATGCAAGCGGTGTGTGGAGCGTGATGACTGGAAGAGGAGCCTGACCCCGCAGAGTCACGGATGTGCTGCTTGCAGAGATGTTTTTGACGAAGGCGTGTGGGGCGCGAGTATTATGAGGCATCATCGGTATTCTGATAGAGACCTCGTGTGCCCGGGCTGCGCAAAGCGAGGGTTCGCGCCCAGCGTCGCCCGATGTCGAGGCGAGTGGTCCAGATTACAGCACATGATCGCTCTCGTCCAGATTACAGCCTTCAGAAGATCGCTCTGGTCCCGATGCCCAGAAGATCGCTCTGGTTCAGAAGATCGCTCTGGTCCAGATTACACCCAGACAAAGTGGCTACGCCTCCAGAGCCGGCAAGACGGGTGCAGGATTTCGTCTCTGCGTTGAGTCCGTCCTATATCGTCGCTGAGCGGAGCACCAGAGCCCAGTCGAACATCTCGGAGAATTACAAGTCCGTGTTTGCCAGGTTCGGCGATGTCAACATCCAGAGTGGGACAGACCTGACGAATCAGCCTTCCGCCTGGTGCCTGGGCATGGCGTTTTCTTTCACGCTGCCGCGTGCTGTTGGCGGTTGCGACGTCCCGCACCAACCTCGTTGGCGTCGACCAGAGACGAGAGATCTCCCAACTCCACGTGGGCTTCTGCGCAGGTGGCTCGAGCCGTCAGTGGGCGTAGCCCAGCGGAAACTACCGAACGCGCATTTTGCAATGGGGCCAGCGACCACAGTGAGGTTGTTTGATCTCACGCGCGGCTTGCCGCAGCGGATAGAAGGCCAGTTCCGACGCACTTGGGGCTTTGCGCCGGCCTTGTGGAATCTATATGTTCGTGAGCGCGTCAATCTCGGAGCAAGCCTGAGCATCAAGCGAGGGGAACGTTTGCAAGGCCAAAGCGCAGAGAGCGTGGAGACTGACGCTGCCATTGCCGCTGCTGATTTACTCCAGAAGCTCGAGAAGGGGTACTACACGTTACCCGATGGTAGACGCCGAAAGATCAACAATGATGCCAGTAAGTTGATTTTCGCAGTCGGCCTCGGCAACCTGCAGCGGGGACTCTTGGCTGACTTCCGCTTTCGATGCCGGGCCATTCCAGGCACGCAGGAGATTCGGACGAAGATTGGGCACCTGGGGATCTGGGCTTGCGTCAACTACGGGAATGGCATATTCTGTACCATTTCCCCGGGAGAACGGCATAATTATCTAGCGCTCAGGCTCAGCAGATACCGCCAGGGCGATCCTTTCGTTGCAGGCGAGAGCAGGAGGCAGAAGTGGGCAAAGAGCGATTCGCCGAGCCTGTAGCCGTCGCCAGAGGACGCGTTTGAGGTCAACATTCCTGGATATGATACGCGTCGCTTGTTCCTCGCAGAGGACCCCTTGGCCGCCTCCAACGCATTCTTCGTGCAGATCCGCGCGGTCTTGGCGACGATGCTCGGAGTGCGCATGTGCCCTCGCTGTCCGCAGTGCTCTGAATCGGGATCGCCGTGCCAGGACGCCCTCGGCAGCAACGCTGAAGCCATGGGAGGCATTGCGGGGCGCGTGGGCGCTTTGTTCGGCGCCGTGGAGGCTCAGAAAACGACAGGGGGGCTGCATTATCATTTTTTCATGTTCGTTCAGCGCCTGCATCAGTTCGCCACGCTGAAGGAGATCACCCAGAAAATCGAGGCAGGTCTCGTGAATGTGACGGAGCTGAAACATTTCCTCGGGCAAATATGTTGTGAGAGATACCCCGACGTGGACCAATTTGCTAGAGAGAGAACTTCGCTGGAGCAGAACTTCCCGACATACTCGGAGTCGTCCGAATGCTCTGGATCGTCAGCATGGGGGGAGTTGAAATTGGGCCGCTTGTCTCGGTTCTTGTATGATGACGCAAGAGCTGGTCTGCGCTCGTCCGCGCAGGGGGCTCCAGGGGAAGCTCAGAAGCTCGGCCTGAACTGCGACGACGCCACTTTCAAGGCGAAGTTCAACGGCGCTCTACAGTATTTCATGTGTCGGTGCCAGCACCACATACATCGACTGGTGATGGATTCGAAGACCAAGCAGGAGAAGCGTTTGGTGCCCAACGCCTGCGCCTCCAAGAAGAACAAGAGAGAGTGCAAGCACGAGGCGCCGTGGACCAACAGAGTGTCCCCCGAGTGGATGACGGCGCCGCTGCTGGTTTGCAAGGGCATCGCCAAGAAGTTCACGCTGCGCACAAGCGGAGTCCAAAATTGGCTGGGGCAAACTCTCGGACTGCGCAATGAGGAGTGGCTGAACGGGTGCATGCCGGGCCTGTGCGTCGCTTTTGCAGGGAGCAACAGTGACGTGAAACCGAATGACCGACTGCCGATCATCGAGCAAACGCATGAGACTTGCTGCAGGAAGAAACGCTGCATCATGAAGAAGCAGAGTCTGGGGAGAGCCACTCGAGCAATTCAGCGCACGCAGGTAGTTACGAATGGATATTTCGGGGGATACATTGGCAAGCGACAGCCCGCGGGCACTTTGGAGACCAAGAAATGCGTAGACAAGCTGTTTACCTTGAGGGCGAAGATACAGGGCAGGGGGAAAGCGGCGCAGCTCAGAGCAAGCAGCGGGAGACTGATAACGGAACTCGAGATGAACAGCACGTGCCGAGGCGCCGTGGAAGTGTGCAACCTGTGCTGTAATCTGGACCAGAGCGACCTTCTGAAGGCAGAGTGCATCCGGACCTTCCACGAGCATACGATTGATGGGCGGGCGTGGATGAACAAGTTGGAAACATCCCAGAATGCGTCGCAGATGAAGGACAGCAGCGTGACGACGTACGTGCCGCCGGCTCGCAAACCTCACGTGAGGACAGACCGATCGAGAGTGAACGAGTTCGACGCCTACGGATATCGCCCTGTGCAGCACCCTTGGAAGTTATTGTCGGCGTACGAGTTCTTGCGGCAGTGGAGGTGCGAACCACTACTGGTTCCGACGCACTACTTGAACCGCAACCTGCCACCGCGAACTGCGTGGACAAAAGAAGGCCAACAATTAATCAGGAGCAAGCAGTACAAGGATGGGGAAGTCGCCGCCAAGCCTGGAGAGCATTACATAGCAGTGACACCCGAGGCCGACGAGTATTTCGTGTTTCCGCAGGACGCAGGTGTCTTCTGCCACTCATGGGTTCTGGTCAGGAAAGCGAGGCCGGACGTGGTGGTCATCGAAGGCTTGCCCATGCCCAGCGTACACAAAAGTTCTACGTACAACGCTCAGTATTGTAGTTTATTTTTCCGTCCCTGGACGCTCTATGGAGGAGACGTGACTGTGCCTCACCTGAGTATGTTGGGGATGGAGTTAATGGTACTGCGGCATTGGCAGGAGGCCCAGCACCAGTCGCCCCAAGTTCGAGCTTCGTGTAGGCTGACCAAGAAGACAACCACAACAGGGACGCCATCGACGCTGGACAGCGTATCCTGGAAGACCGCTTGGGACGAGTACGTGCGCGGGAACGTGGTCAGCCAAGCAGCGGCGAAACTCATCCAGAGTTTCCTGTTGAATACGATGGCGTCGTCTGGCAAGGCGGCAGATGATCAGAGCGAGGCAGATGCATCGGAGGAAGAGCAAGATATGCCTCCGCTGAGCCTCCCTGGTGGAAAGTTTCAACAACTGCTCCAATCGGCCAAAGAAGAGGACAGCCTCGGCGAGAAGTGGACCGCCTCGGCGAAAGCGAAGGTGAAAGCTTCGGAGAACAGCCGAGCGAAGAAAAGTGCCCGACTGCACGAGTATGAACAAAGCCATCGAATCGGAGAGCGAGTGTGGAAGACGGAACCATCTGCCGTCGAGGCTGGCGACCGTGGATGTCCGGGACATATCTTCGAGGATGCGTACCAGGACCACCTCGCAGCTCTATCCGCAAGTGGCACGAGCCAGAAGGCGCACGATGCTCCCTTCGACGAGAAGCGAGATGCTGCTGCTTCGTTCAACCCTGCAGGCAATGGCTTCGCCACCATAGACAAAGCGTTTGCTTCCATATTGGCGAGCTCGAAGATCCCGAACGAGAAACAGCGGCAGTTTCTCGAGCACTTCGTTCGACGTTTGAAGATTGAGTGGCTGGAGAAGCAACAGGGCAACGTGAACCAGAATTCCGGGGAGCCTCTGCTGGACGTAGTGCACGGATTTCCAGGCACCGGAAAAAGTGCCGTCATTGGCTGGATGCGGTATTTAGTGGAAGAAGGTCTCGGTTGGGAGCACGGCGTTCAGTTCGTTTGCTTGGCGTTTCAAAATGCCATGGCGGCGCAGATCAACGGTCACACGGTGCACCACTGGAGCGGCATCCCGGCGCGGAACGACGACGGGAATGCGACGGGCGGCAGGCGCAAGCAGTCCATGAAGTGCGGGGCCCTGCGCGTGATCATCATCGACGAGGTCCCGAAGGCACCGAACGAGTCACTCCATGGAGTGCATCGTTCGTTGCCCTCGTCGTGGTGTGAGTCGTTCGGGCTCCTCGTGTGTGGGTCGTTGGGGCTCCTCCTCTTGGTGTGAGTCGTTCGGGCCCCTCGTCCTGGTGTGAGGCGTTCGAGCTCCTCGTGGTGCGAGTCGCTGGAGCCCTTCGTCCTTTTGTGGGTTGTTCGGGCCCCTCCTCCTGGTGCGAGTCGTTGGAGTTCGTGGTCGTGTGAGTCGTTCGGGCCCCTCGTCCTGGTGTGAGTCGTTCGGGCTTCACGTGGTGTGAGTCGTTCGGGCTCTTCGTCACCTCCAACGGCGGCGTCTGGGCAAATTCTGATAATCCTCTATTGCGTCCCAGGCGTCTCCATGTTTGCAAGACCTGTGGAGGCAATGAGCATAGCTCAGCGCACACAGAAAATTAGATATTCTGTATGCAACATTTCCAGGTGAGCATGATGTCCGCGGAGCTGCTGGGCACCCTGGAACGAGTGGTCAGTGCCGCTGTCCGGGTGAGGGGCACGTACAAGAAGAGGGCGGGGGAATTGCATCGCGCCTTCGGGGGAGTGAACGTGGTCATGTGCGCTGATTTTTTGCAGTTGCACCCCGTGACGGGCACTTTCCTGGCATCCAACCCTCTGGGCGTGCCCGCAGGGTGCGCGCACCGCGCGTAGGAGCTGTTCTGGCAAGACGGCGTCGACAGCGTGCGATCTTTCTGGCAGTTGACCGACTTGCTGAGGTGTGACGATGCTTGGTATAACTCGTTTCTGGGCCAGCGCAGAGTTGGAAACCTCAGCATGGAGGACTACAGCTACTTCCACGGGCTCCCGACGTTAACGTCCCCGAGCGCGGGTAAGTGCGTTTGCAACGACGACGTGGTGGACGACCCAGTACTGGGCCCGTGTCGCAAGACTTGGGGGGAGCGCTTTTCAAGAGGGTGCGCCGACATGGCGGCGCTTCTGAAGTCGCCAGAGGGCGAGTGTGAGGAGCGCCGTGCGGAGCGAGGCAAGAGACACAGGGTTCTGACCAACACTGACTCGCTGGCGCCAGAGCTTCGCATGAACCCATTCAGCGGCGCACCTGCTCTGTACACCTTCAACGTGCCCAGGTACTTCGCGACGAACCTGCGCGCGAGGGAGTTTGCCAAGCTGAAGAACGTTCAGCTCTCGTGGTGCTACGCTCGAGATGTGCCGCTGCATCCAGGAGATCGCGATCTGCCGAAGGAGAAATTGGACGAGAAGTTGTTCTCCTGGCTGAAGAGGCACGACCAGGAGACGGGCAACATTCCGAGCATCTACCCATTGGCCAAAGGCATGCCCATTCGGTTGACGGACAACGTCGATCGTAGCAGACAACTGTACAGACACCGAAAGGGAGTGATTTACGGATGGACTCTGGCGCCTGATTGCAGTCCCCAGGAGATTGAGGGCGAGTTCATATTGGATAGGTTGCCCTTGGTTATCTATATCCATTTCCCAGAAGCACAGTGGAGCATAGGCAAGCTGCCGATGGGCGTATACCCGTTGAAGCGAAGATCCAGGACCTGGAAAGTCAACGAACACACGGGCATCGAAGCTCGACGCACGGGCTTCTGGATTCTCCCCGACTTCGCGTCCACCGCTCACATGATCCAGGGGGCGACGTTGGAAGCGGCATTCGCGGACCTGCAGCATTGGTCCAGCAGGGCGTCCATGACAGCTCAGACTGCTGCCTACGTATGCTTGTCCAGAGTGAAGCGATTGCCAAACATCTGCGTCATGCAGCCGTTCTCGACCTTTCTGTTCGGCCTCGGCAACCCAGTGGGGCCCGAGCGACTGATGCGGAAGCTGTCTGGCCAGATCACAGCAGACGAGGCGATCCATGAATGGAGTGCGCTTGATGATGAGGCCGCTGAAGCTGAGAAGATGGACCCCATGGCGAGGCAGCACCTGTGCGCCTGCTGCTACCTCAGAGGGAAGCAGGAGTACATGCTCGACGCTCGCGACTTCGGCATGAAAGCAGGCGCCGGCTTCTACGGGAAGTACGTGTCGCAAGGGAGGTGGACGAGATGCATGGACTGCGCGGGCGAGATCGGCCCAATGCCTTGTCGGTCTGCGCGGGCGGCCGAGGCTTCCGAAGGGATGGCCGATGCAAACGCTCCAAGGATAATCCCGCCAGATCATCCAATATGCAAGCGGTGTGTGGAGCGTGATGACTGGAAGAGGAGCCTGACCCCGCAGAGTCACGGATGTGCTGCTTGCAAAGTTGTTTTTGACGAAGGCGTGTGGGGCGCGAGTATTATGAGGCATCATCGGTATTCTGATAGAGACCTCGTGTGCCCGGGCTGCGCAAAGCGAGGGTTCGCGCCCGGCAACATCGACGAGCACCAGTGCGAAGATTGCTTGGGGCACTTGGGCAGCCTCGCGTTCGACAAGCAACTGCTGAAGGATGCGAAGAGGCTGGAGAAGGCCCGTTTGGTGTGCTTGGACTGTCAGACGAAGCTGCGGTGCGGAAAGTGTACAACGGCATATGAGCTGAAGTACTGGTCGAAGGTTGAACGCAAGCATCACGCGTCTTCTCGGGGCGCAACGTTAGTCTGTAAGGCGTGCCGTGCGCAAGGATTCGACCCGTCGGACCTTGCGACGTACATGTGCCAGAGGTGTTCCTGCAGGTTCGGGGCTCGTAAATTCAACCCAAAGCAACTGGACCACCGCAAGCATGACAACCGCCAGAAGCTACAGTGCAAGGAGTGCGTTGCTGACATCGACGAACGAGTGCGCCACCTGCGCAAAGCGCTGCAGAAGAGCAAGCGCAAGTGCAAGTGCCATTGCCGCATTCACCAAGCCCAATGCCCGCTGACCCCCGTGCATTTCGGAGAGAAGCGCTGGCCAGGCAGCGACGGAGCGATATCCGCCGACGACCGGAAGTTCTTGGACGAGTTGCAACCGACTCCCGAATGGTGGAACAAAGCCTGGGGACGATGAGGTACGGCGCGGAGGCCGTCGGCCCAGACGTGTTACTGGCGACGCAATCCCTTGGTATAGTGAGACTGAAAACGGGATGTTGCCTCAATGGACTCGGGGATTCCTGTATATGGCTACGGCGTCGACATCTATCCAATGGTGGATGTGCCGCTACACATTTTCCGTGGCGCCTCAGGTGGCTTGTACTGTAGGAAACAGCTTGCTGGTGGAACGTGTACTACACTGAGCTGAACCCCGTACGCTTCACGTAGGCTCTGCAATAGGGAACAGCGTGCTGGTGGCACTTGTATTGTAGTCGGCTGAAGATCGTACTGTGGTTCTCGGGTGCTGGATACTGCACTTTGTGATGGTGTTTGTTATCCTGTTCGGGTGAAAGTGCTCGTTATTGTACTCAGTGTTGGTTCATTGGTGCGAAGAGTACGTTTAGTTTATAGTCTGTCCTCCAGTACTGGTGAGGCCCATGCTTACCACTATGGATGTCACGCTGCTATAAGAGAATCTCTCTGGGTACAGTGAGACTGAACAGTTGATGTTTTCTCAATGGAGTCCGTCCTTTCTGTATGTATGGCTGGAGCATCGGTATGTATCCAATGGTGGATGTGCCGCTACTCTGCTTCCGTGGCGCGTCAGGTGAGTGCTAATGTAGTAAACATCTCGCTGGGGGATTTTGAATGGCATCATGGCAGAGACCGTACTTGAGCTTTCTCGTACTGGTTACCATGATCAGTGGTTACCGTTCTGTGTGCGGGTGTGTGGCATCCTGGCAAGTGATGGTGCTGGTGACTAGACTCAATGTTGGTGGATTGGTGGCAGTACCTTGTGATGCAGCGCTCGATGCCAAAACATGTGTGTCCTCTTCACAGTCCTCCTCCTCCGCCTCTGCTCCGTGTGTTTCGTTTCAGTCGTGTCCCTGGAATCTCGCTCTTCTGGGGTTGTGGTTCCTTAGCCGGTTCCTGTTACCTTGGCTTCGGTGGCTCCTCCGATGCCGGCTATGGTAGTGATTGCCTTTGTTCTGGTGTGAGTGGTTCAGGGTCTTCGTCCTGGTGCGAGTCGCTCGGGCACTTCGTGGTGTGAGTCGTTCAGGCACCTCGTCCTGGTATGAGTCGCTCGGGCCCCTCCTTGTGTGTGTGTGAGTCGTTCGGGCTCCTCGTGGTGTGCGTCGTTGGGGCCCCTCGTCCTGGGGTGAGTCGTTCGGTCTCCTCGTGGGGCCTCTTGGGGGCCTCTTGGAGGCTCTCGGGGCCTCTTGGGGGCCTCTTGGGGGTCTCATGTGGGGCCTCTTGGGGGCCCCTTGAGGCGTCTAGGGGCTTCTTGGGGACCTTTTGGGGGCCTCTTGCGGGCCTGTTGGGGTTCTCGTCCTTCCTTGTATGAGTGTCTCGGGCCCCTCATTGTGTGTGAGTCGTTCGGGCTCCACGTAGGGTGAGTCCTTCGGGCCCCTCGTCCTGGTGTGCGTCGTTCGGGCCCCTCCTCGTGTGTGAGTCGTTCGGGCTCCTGGTGGTGTGAAACGTTCGGGCCCCTCGCCCTGGTGTGAGTCGTTCGGGCGCCTCCTTGCGTGTGCGTCGCTCGGGCCCCTCCTTCCGTGTGAGTCGTTCGGGCTCCTCGTGGTGTGAGTCGTTGGGGCCCCTCGTCCTGGGGTGAGTCGTTCGGCCTCCTCGCGGGGCCTCTTGGGGGCCTCTTGGGGGCCTATTCGGGCCTCTTGGGGGCCTATTGGGGGCATCGTCCTTCCTTGTGTGAGTGCCTCGGGCCCCTCGTTGTGTATGAGTCGTTGGGGGCTCTCGTGGTGTGAGTCGTTCGGGCCCCTCGTCCGTGGTGCGTCGTTCGGGCTCCTCCTCGTGTGTGAGTCGTTCGGGCTCCTCGTGGTGTGAGTCATTCGGGCCCGTCGTCCTGGTGTGCGTCGTTCGGGCCCCTCCTTGTGTGTGAGTCGTTCGGGCTCCTCGTGGTGGGAGGTGTTCGGGCCCCTCGTCCTGGTGTGAGTCGTTGGGGCGCCTCCTTGTGTGTGAGTCGTTTGGGCTCCTCGTTGTGTGAGTCGTTGGGGCCCCTCGTCCTGGGGTGAGTCGTTCGGTCTCCTCGTGGGGCCTCTTGGAAGCCTCTTGGAGGCTCTCGGGGCCTCTTGGGGGCCTCTTGGCTGTCTCGTGGGGGCCTCTTGGGGGCCTCTTGGCGCGTCTTGGGACTTCTTGGGGGCCTCTTGGGGGCCTTTTGGGAACGTTTTGGGGGTCTCTTGGGGCCTCTTGGGGGCCTCGTCCTTCCTTGTGTGAGTGCCTCGGGCCCTTCATTGTGTGTGAGTCGTTCGGGCTCCTCGTGGTGTGAGTCGTTCGGGCCCCTCGTCCTGGTGTGCGTCGTTCGGGCCCCTCCTTGTGTGTGAGTCGTTCGGGCTCCTCGTGGTGTGAGTCGTTGGGGCCCCTCGTCCTGGTGTGAGTCGTGCGGGCGCCTCCTTGCGTGTGAGTCGTTCGGGCTCCTCGTGGTGTGAGTAGTTCGGGCCGCTCGTCCTGGTGTGCGTTGCTCGGGCCCCTCCTGGTGTGTGAGTCGTTCGGGCTCCTCGTGGTGTGAGTCGTTGGGGCCCCTCGTCCTGGGGTGAGTCGTTCGGCCTCCTCGTGGGCCTTTTGGGGGCCTCTTGGAGGCTCTCGGGGCCTCTTGGGGGCCTCCTTGTTGTCTCTTGGGGGCCTCTTGGGGGCCTCGAGAGGCGTCTTGGGGGTTCTTGGAAGCCTCTTGGGGGCTTCTTGGGGGTCTCTTGGGGCCTCTTGGGGGCCTGTCGGGGGCCTCGTCCTTCCTTGTGTGAGTGCCTCGGGTCCCTCGTTGTGTGTAAGTCGTTCGGGCTCCTCGTGGTGTGAGTCCCCTCCTTGTGTGTGAGTCGTTCGGTCCCTTCCTCCTGGTGTAACTCGTTCGGGCTCCTCGTGGTGTGGGTCGTTCGGGGCCCGCGTCGTGGTGTGAGTCGTTCGGGCTCCTCGTGGTGTGAGTCGTTCGGGCGCCTCGTCCTGGTGTGAGTCGTTCGGGCCCTTCCTTGTGGTGTGAGTGGTTCGGGCTCCTCGTGGTGTGAGTCGTTGGGGTCTCTCGTCCTGGTGTGAGTCGTTCGGGCTCCTCGTGGGGCCTGTTGGGGGCCTCTTGGAGCCTCTTGGGGCCTCTTGGGGGCCTCTTGGGGGCCTCTTGGGGGCGTCTTGAGGGCCTCTTGGAGCCTCTTGGGGCCTCTTGGGGGCCTCTTGGGAGCCTCTTGGGGACCTCTTGGGGCCTCTTGGGGGCC
>CAUYUJ010014604.1:265586-300586 GCA_963575745.1 Prorocentrum cordatum
CGTGGCTGTCTTGGCGCACTCTTGGGCCATCATGGGCGCCTCTTGGGCCGTCTTGGATTCCTCTTGAGGCCGTCCTGGAGCCCTCCTGGGCCGTCTTGGAGTCTTCAGTGGCCGTCTTGGGGCCCTCTTGGGCTGTCTTGGGGCCCTCTTGGGCCGTCTCGGGGCCCTCGTCGGGCGATTTTGAAGGCCTCGAGAGCCGTTGTGGACGGAGTGAAAGCTCAAGAGGGGGATGTGCTAGAAATGTACGTTTTTGCAAAGGAATTCGACGAATTTTGCTTCCTGGGGGGCCTCTTGGGTCGCTTCTTGGGGACCTCTTGGGGCCTCCTTGGCTGTCTTGGCGCACTCTTGGGCCATCATGGGCGCCTCTTGGGCCGTCTTGGCTTCCTCTTGAGGCCGTCCTGGAGCCCTCCTGGGCCGTCTTGGAGTCTTCAGTGGCCGTCTTAGGGCCCTCTTGGGCTGTCTTGGGGCCCTCTTGGGCCGTCTACTTTAAGGGTAGGTCTTTGGGAGATGTTATAGTATCGGGAGCATAGCTCGCGCGCGCCGTTGCCTTTGGCCCAAGGCACGCGCGCCCTATTTGCCCGGACACCGCGAGTGTTCGCTATGTGCTGGAAAGACCATTACATCGATCTTATCCTATCTTACCCGCCCACCCCTCATACTGTACTATCACAGCAGAGCGATGGACGCTATTTGCCATCCGATGTCTATCATGGAATCGGATGCTATTTGGGTTACCAGGCTCACTTTCGACTTGGTAGCGGAGCTGGCCGCACTCTCGTGTGGTCAGCTCTTGCTCTTCTTAGCTTCATATTCTTCGGCACGATCTTCGTGACCACCTACCACCCTGCGCCACCACTCCCAGTACGTTTACGAGGATCTATTCAAGAGCAAGAAGCAACACGAGAGGTACGACGTCTAGACGACCAGATTGGTACCATATACGCTTCATCATTGCGTTACCACCAACCGCTCGGCAACGAGCTAACAGCGCAATACTTGAAGCAGAGGCGGGGAGACCCGCCAGATAGAGCGCCTCGAAGACTCGACAAGGCGCTACCCCAGCGCGGCAACGCGCATCATAACCGTCCTTCTCTACACATTCTCGGGCTAGTCGTTTTCGCTATTATATGGTTCGCGCTGGGGGCAGCAATCGGACACATGCGTCGTGGAGAAAACAGCACCGATGGGCAAACACATGGCCCATATTGGGACCCTCAAGGTAATGTACCTTTTCGCGAGTACATTTACGAGGTCAACGCATGGCTCAACGTTACAAGCGGACGTATGACGCCACAGGCCCAAGCGGCCGCAATACAACGCGGCCTAGGTGGCCTAGCGAGGACACTCGCCATGAGGGTACCGCCTGACATTATAAACTATGGTGCTGACATCGATGGGGTCCACACCGACCCAGTGACCTACATCATGTTCCTCCTAAGCATGAAGTTCGAACGCCTGGAAGATGAGCGACAGCTCACTTCGGGCACACAACTCATCGACTTCCACGTGCCTCACGGGGAACGAATCGATGTCACCCTTACCCGATTCGAAATGGCCCGGCTTGAGGCACAGTCGGTGGGACTCGACCTTCCCAATTTCCAACTGCTAACCACTATCCTATTCCGCGCTTTAGGCGTCGGCAACCAGCGAGCCATGCAACTCTTACAGCCACTCAATCACCAAATGCCCCGAACACAACAACAGTATGATGAGTTGCTGGAGAGGATGCGTTCGATAGGCCACCTATCTGAACGGTCTCCTGGTAACATAGGATCTGTGTTTGGAAGGGGAAGGGGATCTGGTAGTGGAAATTTCTACACTACCTTGACTACTGAAGCCCAGCCTGGAAACGGGCCCTCAAGCATATGGGCCGATGACCCAGGAGAATCCACTGCTTTATTAGCAGGGGATCGATCACAACCAAGCTGGGCAACCAGCCCTCCTTCTAGAGAACCACAACCACACCGTTCTTTATGGGGGGAATCAAACCCCCTAACCGACGGTGTATCCACCTACTTGGGAGACGAGGATTTCGACTCCGGCACCGATACAGACACTATATCATCAGATGGTGTTGAAGCTTTAGATTGGTCAGATATCATGAATATGGATAACGACAATCAGCGTGCTGAACATTTGTTCTGGTTACTACAACAGGCTAAACGAAGGTGGGGGAGGTCACACGAAAACCAGTGCGTCGTGTTAGAAGGAGGACACGGAGAAGTTTTAAGGGAAAAGGTAAAGGTAAGCGAGGTCGTCGGAGGTTGAACGGACGAGGCATCGCGGCATTTCTCCAGAGGCTCTCAGATGAACAACATGATGAGATATTCTTTGGGGGAAAGGGCCGTGGCAAAGGCCGTGGAGAGACCTCAGGAAAAGGCAAAGGTAGGCGGGGAAACCCGCGAGGTAGAGACGGCCAGGTTCTTGAATGCCATGAATGTGGTAGTTCCGATCACCTTGTGCGAGATTGTCCAGTGAAGGGAAATGGAAAGGGCAGGTCGACCGAAGTCCATTTTGGCTCAAGTGAACCATTCATTGAGTATCTAAGCCTCCAGGACTTTGAGGCTATGGAGCAGATATTTTTCACTTGGGTCAGCTGCGTGGGCAACGTCGACGAGCTCGAGGCGTATGGTCATGGATTGTACGCGTACTACCTCGAGTACGTTCGCAGGTTCGTTGAGGGCAACAACGAGCTCACTCCCGTGGAACACGGGACGCTGGGAAATTACCCTTTATCCTTCTTCGACTGGATGTTCGGGAACCCAGGCAACATCATGGCCTACGAGAGCAGCGACGAGGACACCACTATAGAGGCTTCGCCTTCCGAGGTTCAACGACACCTCGAACCTCCGCCCGAAATCCCGCCTGGAAACAGGCCTTCTTTGATGGGAGAATATCCCCAGACCACTGAAGACTTAATCGAAATGGAGTCTCAGGCATTTGTTCAGGCCTTCATTGCAGGCGAACCAGATACTCCGTTTATACCTCCTGGTTCGCTTGCTCCAGGCGAATATGGACCACGCACCCTTTTGCAGACCCTCATGAGGATGCATGAGATACTTATTACTGGTTATCCTGAGAGTCAAGAACATTTCGAAGCTGACATTATGATAATGCACGATACTGACGCTTGTGGTAGCTCAGAGCTGTTGTTGGCAGCTCTGACTCTCATTGACAGTGTGCATCCTCAGGACGTGCAGAGACACTTGATATACTCCCGTGGTAGATGGCGTAATGCTCTAGAAATGGCTATTGCTATGCGCGGTCATGATCTTCCTCCGCCAGGATGGGGTCTCCAGGCGGTGGGAATGTGGCCAAACCATACGGCCATGCGCAACATTGCCGGGCAGCCTGTGCTCGGCAACGAGCCCGAGCCGACAGCGGCGCCTCCTACCCCGGGGCAGCCGAGCGACGCACAGACGCCGGCTATGCAGGGAAACCTGCCTGTACCAGATATGCCAATGGCCATCATCATCGGTAGTTCAACATCAGAAGAAGTAGAAGGCGATGGTTGCGGGTCAGATGAGGATGACGTCACCATCCTCATGATGGACGTGAATGGTGAGGAAGAGGTTGACTTCGATCCTGACGAGTCTGAATCATCATCACCATCGGCACAAGCGCCATTTGCGCCGAGCTCCATCCAGCAGGGAGACCTGCCTCCATCGGACGATCCATCTGGGATCGCACAGGAGCCTCCTCAGGCACCTCCACCGGGTGCCGCTCCTGCTGCTTCGGCAGCTTCTTCTGATGAGAACACCAGAAGGTCTCGTTCCCATGCGCGCGTCAGAGAGGAGCCACATCCACAGGCTCGACTTCCTCGTGAGTGGAGGCAGGCTGGCCCAAAAGAACACGCTCTCAGGAGAGGGGGCCAGCTACTTCCATATAACGACCCAAGACGCCGAAAAGGGGAACACTCGGCCTTCGGTAAGGGCAACCCCGCCTATAGGGACAGTGAGGGCAAGGCCATCCGCGGAGGCTATCAGCTTGCAACAAATATCCGCCGCCCTGAAATTCAAGAAGCGCGGACTCAGCTGCGAGACATTATCGCGGCTCGCAAGCAGTATAGGCCTCACGCAGCTTGCGGACCTTGCTCCGAGCCGTTCCAGAACCACAGGCCAGGATGCCCCGTTGGCAACAACGAAGGTCTGAGCCCCAACCGGGGCAAAACCCCTCACAAATATGGCCATCCGCTACTTATCCCGATGACACCAGACGAGATCGCCGCAGTGAATCGTCGTCTCGGGATCTTGAGCCACATGGATCCGAAAGAAGAAGAGAAGCCTACTCCGGTTCCAAGGGGACTGGTAGCCACGACCCAGGAAGAGAAATACGCGCTCTTTAGTCTTCCTAGTATGCGAGGAAACTCGCCAGGCGTTTCTAGCCAGTCCCAACAACCAGAACCGACAATCAAGGATGAGAAAAAGGCTCAACGTGTGGCGGAGGACGAGGAGCGTATGCGGACAGCAGAAGAACGCACACGCGAGGCAACTCGCAAGATGTTGGAGGATTCCAGCAAGATATACATGAAGGGGGCTACGAAGCCCCCACTCCCACTAACTTCGAAGGCTAAGAGTGAACCCCCGACACCTAAGCCGTCCTCGGGGCCGAAACCGAAGGTGAGCTCTCAGGACCCTGGGCCAGACGTGCAGATGGAGGTGCCTCGAACTGAACTTCCGAGGCCGCCGATTGGCGCAACTCCTACACAAGCGTCTGAGCCCAAGCAGCCACCTCAGGACCCTGTGGAGGAACGAAGACGCCCGCCTAGTCGCAGCAGCTCCATTGCGAAAAAGGCGGCAGCTTTCGAGCGCAGTGGGTATGCCCCTGCGCCAGCTTCGCCTGTGGCGGCCCGTTCCAGGAGGTCCGATGAAGGTGCTATGTCGAGGGGTACCTGGGTGCCGAAGATCAGGGGCAGCGCCAGTCGCGCATCACCGCGGGGAAACCCGCCAGGCGCTGCCGCTGCTGCTTCATCCTCTTCAGGAGCCGCAGCCTCTGCAGCGACAAAGGCTAGTACGCGGGGAAACCCGCCAGTGGTTCAGCTGCACCACCCAGGTGACACGTCCTTCACTAGTGGGACTCCGAATGTGATCAGGGACAGACTTGCGCTTCGGAAGATCCCACCGATACGCTCGGTGGATGAGACATTCATGAAGGAATGCAGGAAAGCTGGAATCCTTCCCACGTCAAATGACATTCTCAAACAGCTGAGTAAAGCTCTCAGCAGGATATGCAGACATGCGCCAGACAGACCACGCAATCCTGTGTGGGGCCTGGAGTCTTTCGATGATCATGATGGTTGGGTTAACCTCGTGGAGCTCGTGAACCATTATCCGTGGAACACAGGTCAATCAAAACGCGCTGGGTATAATCCAAAATATGACGAGGCCAAAGTCATCAACGAACAGCTATATGGGCGCTCGGTTGATCAACTAGCAGCCATCATGATGGAAGTTGTTCGTGTCCGCGAACCAGACGGAGAAGAACAACAGCGCCTACAGTTCAAGGTGTTGATGCGGGACTCCGGCGAGCCCGCTATCTTCATCCGCGCCTCTCAGGGGCATTCACGGACATTGAAAGCTCCATGGTCGCTGTACAGCTACATTGTGCTGTGCGACCAACCTGCCGGGAGACCGGCCCCATACCCCGAAGTGGCCATGCATGGCACTCGATGGCACGCCTTCGAAGGTATTATGTATCACGGCCTGTCATGTAGACCTGAGCATAACACGAAGAAAAGGTGGACAGGCCGGTCGCACATTCATTTCGTGCCGACAGTTCGCCGCCGTACCGTGAACAGTGGGTGGGGCCCAGACTCAGACATCATCATCTTCGTAGATTGGCGTAAGGCCATACAAGATGGTATGAAGTTCTGTTGGTCCGATAACGGAGTCCTCTTGTCTGAGGGAATTAACGGTATCATTGAACCGTATTACATCTCTCATGTAGAGGACCTGTCCACGGGAAGGCACTGGCGTAATCCAGAGTATCTGGGGAGCCGCCATGCGCGAGTCTCTGTCGCAATGATGTCTGCTCCTGACAGGTGGGCTGACGTTGGCACTGCTAGCGTCAAATATCAGTGGTCCCGAGACCAAGAGGGCGTCGACCCCCCCATGGTCTACCTCCACAGGGAAGTTGGGGACCACTATAGCCCTACCAAGCTGGGTAACCAGCCTGAGATCCATCGGATCTTCATGATCACCGAGAGTGAGGCCGGGAGCGCGGCTCCAAGCCGTGCCCCAAGCCAAGGGCCTAGTGCCGTGTCTTGGCAGGCCATCAGTACCTCGGACCTGGATCAGATCGCAGCCGCGATGAACCCTGACCAGGTAGAACAGCTGGCGGACAGGTTATACCAGCAGGACCCCTGGGCCGCAGGCCAGGGAGCAATGTCCGCTATGGCTACGAGAAATCGTCAGGCCATGCAGGGAAACCTGCCTACAAGCGGACCTGCTCGGTTTCAGCAAATGCATGGAAGCCCCACTCAGAGCATGCACGCCCCAAGGGGCATGACTCCATTGGGCACGCCACCTGCACAATCCCCGTTCGGGACACCTGTCCGCCCTGCCACAAACGGCACTCTCATGGAAAGGATAGCTGCGGCTAGGGCTGAGCACAGCACAGCCCTCCTCAACATGATGCCGCCCGGCATGCCAACAAGTCAGCAGGGAAACCTGCCTGGCACACCAAGCCACCACAGGGCTGGTGTACCTGACGACTATCGCTCAAGAGTGGCGGCCGCGGTGCAGCAGGTGCAGAGCCATAATCTGCCTCACCCAAGTGGACAGAGGTGGAGGCCAGCCTGGTCCTGGGAACCTGAGGGTCCCAACCCACGGGATCCTGCTCGGCAACGAGCCTTTATCCCGGCGTTCAATGCCCATCCGAGCATGTCTCAGGGCCAGAGGCCACCACCAGCGCAGATGAACCCGCCATTATACCCTGATGGGTCAAGGGTTCCGAACAAATTTGTTCGCGAATTGGCGGATCAGATGCATAACCTCACTAATGTGCGCTGCAGTGACCATTCCATGTACCCGCACATGGCCTTCATGCCTTCACCGACATCATCAGAGGTGGTTGTACAGCCCACTGCCCATTCAATATCGTCTGGCAGTAGGGGCGTGCCTGACTACATCAGGCAGACTCACCGCGCTCAGCAGGCATGTTTCAGGAGAAGGCAGGCGGTGCAAAGTGTACGGGATCAGTCACGTGCAGCTGCACTTGATGTGGTGAGAAACAGGGGCTCACCTTTGCGAGGTAACTCGCCCGCCGTGACTCCTGCCACTTCCATGCCAAATGTCGAAGTGCCGGAGGTGATGGACCTAACGGGGACTCCCCCATCAGCCTTCATGCCCTCCGAGACGGTACTGGAGAGGCAGCGGCGGGTATATCCCAGGGCAGCAGACGTAGAGGTCTTTACTGGGATGGAAGATACCTGTGCGGTATGCCTCGAAGAATTTCAGCCCAGGGACAGTGTTTACCGCTTGAGGTGCAGTCACTTGTTCCACGAGGGATGCTGGAATTCAAATGTGGTGGGCCACGTTACAAACCAGCGTGGGGGATATCCCCAGCAGCCACCATGTGCTATCTGCCGAGCACCTGGCATCATAGCATCATCCTTCCCGTGGACCGGCTCCTTTAGTCAGACTCCTGAGCAATCAGCGAGAGAGCTGCGGGAGTTGAGGAGCATGGTGGAGGAGATGACGGCTAGGATGCTAGCTATGCAGACAGCTCAGTCTCAACAGCAGGGATACCTGCCAGAAGAGGTAAGGCCGCCTATGGAAACGGGATATTTTGATCAGCTTATCCCGATGACGGCGCCTCAGCAGGGAAACCTGCATGATCCTCCTCAGATGTCTCCCCAGAGTGGAGACGGAGCTGAGATGGCACTGGGCCCTGATCAGCTGCGTGAATTGCGTGTACGACATTTCCAGAATCAGATGGATAATACGCACGCAACATTTATGCTGGATGCCAACAATCCTGAAACTGATAGTCCGTCGCTAGACCTATCAGAATCCTCAGTGGCGTCAGCAGCAACAGCAGCCAGGGCCGTCAACATCACAGCGACGAACGAGGAGTTCGAGGAGTGGCTGCAGTACCGGGATCACATCACGAACGAGGGGCTGCAAGACATCGCCCTTCACTCGTACTTGACGTTGACAAGGCGCACGACCCGCGAGCAGTATAAGAGCATACGTGATGAGTATGCCAACTGGCGGGAGGAGCGTGGCGATCACGCCCAGCACGTGTCGTACTTCCAGTACATCGACCTGGCACGCATGGCCGAAAGCGAGTCGCATGCCAGTGTCGCGCGGGGTAACCCGCCAGGGAGTACGACTGTGCCGCGGGGAAACCCGCCTACCGACACAGCCGACGCTTCAGAAACTGTGCACATCAAGCAGCCGAGTAAGACGTTCTTGGATGATGGTGGGAATTCCATACTCATCGATGTCGGCTCGAAGATCAATATCATGGGCGAGAACACGAGCCGCAAGTTCGTCCAGGCTGCCGAGGCACATGGCCGTACTTGTACGTTCGAGCCCCGCTCTCGTTTGAATATCAACGGAGTGGGAGAAGGGTCGGCCCCAGCGGATACCGTAGGCACATTCAGTATTGCCTGCGAGTACCAGGGGTCGGCCCAACTCGATTCATACAAGACGAACATTGTGTCAGGCTGTGGCAAGGACCTGCCAGCCATCCTAGGCCTCGATAGTATGCAGGACAAACGCACGATCATCGTGCTTGAACGAGGCCAGGAGAAGCTGATATTCCCTGGTAAGGGGCAGGTCAAAATGGAGCTCCCAGAAGGCTCCAAAATCATGCCAACGACAAAGTTGCCGTCAGGGCATCTGTCGATCAGGTGTGATTGTTTTGGAGCTGCGGGGCAACCCGCCTCGAGCTCAAGCAGCACGTCATTCCAGACAGTGCTGACGGGCGAGCCGACCCCGGCGCAGGAGCGCGAGCAATTGCAGGGAAACCTGCCTCAGGGGTTGATGGAGACACTCGCCAAGGCCACCATGCGAGGCGACAACATCGACGATCTTGAGACGTTCGATTGTTTTGTTGCCAGGACACTGGCCCAGCATGGTGGAAGTGTACCCATGGACGCTGTACAGTCCCGCCGTAAGATAGTGATGGGATACACTAATCGTGAATTGCATACGGTCAGCGACGCTAGGTCCAAAGGCGCGCTGAAACAGCTGATGGATAATCCATCGATGCTGACAGCATTTGCGGAGCAATCCGCCTCTGAAGCCACGGCGCGCTGCAGTGCTGAGCTCCAGCATCTGAGGGAAGCCCAGATGCTGGCAGATATTGCAGGCACATCTTCTTCATCTTGAAGATGGCAGGGCGACGTCGCCCCCTCGTCGTTTTGCCTGTTGGCTGAAAAGCCGGGGGGTAACAAGGACAGCGGGGTAACCTGCCTTAGTAAGAGGGCTTTTGTCATTGAAGATACGAGGGAGGCATGTGCCGACCTTCGCACACGAGGTTATATTTGTGATCGTATTTCCCACAACGAACTTATGACAAGCGTGGGCAGAAACTACCTAGGTGCGGTGATTAGTGGAGATTACACTCTCATATGGATCAGTACTCCGGGTGACTGGTACGTAAGAACTCCAGGAAAGAGAGTGGCCCCACATTGGTCACGTATCCAGAACCTGTTGATAAAAGCCAACAAACTCCGCATGAAGATCATATTTTTTGGTCCCCCAGGATATGTTTGGAAGTTATCTCCAGTACGTGATACCCTGGAAGATCTAAAGTTGTCAGTAATACGGATGCGTTTGTGTCATTTCGGTATTCGGTTCAATATGCAAGACAGTACACCAAGCGGTACTTATATGCAGGTAGCATCATCAATACCGATTAGCTCGAAGCTCTGGGCATGTACCTGTAAACAGGCAATACCACAACATGTGTTGGATTGGTACGGCCATACAGTACGGCATGCTGAATGGCGAGCTCAGACACGTACTACACTCATCCGTCACTTGAACGACAACATCCTGGGGAGCACCACCACGCACGGAAACGTGCCCGTATACTTAAATACGTATACACGTACAGACCATAACACCCGTCACTACGTGACGACTAATAAGGGAGGACCAAAATGGTCTGAAGTCATCCGACGTGTAACAATCAACCTGGATACCAATGCGGTTATTCAGGATATCTCAGTTACCGATCAACCAACAGGATATGATTGGCATGCACCATTACCTGCAGGGGTTGCCAACATCAGTACTCGGTTGTATTGGCAACCCGAGGAACCGGTCTTGCTCGGAAACGAGCCGACTCAATCACCACAGAAACATCGACGCGTCATCATAGATGACTGTTCTCTCCCCCTCCCGACTCTGGCGATTGACGCATGTACCCATTCAACCACGACAATGAGTACACAGACCGACGAACAAGACGAGCAAGCTTTACCCACTGAATCGCGTATAAAGCAGAAGGAGAGGCTCAAAGCCGAAAAGGAAGCAGGCATCAAGCCTCGCCGCATTAAAAAGCACGTTGAAGACGGAAACGATGATTGCGGCGACGACTTGTCAGGACTCGGACAGGATCTTATGGCAACCTGGAGTACTGACGTCCCTGTTGAGCTGATAAGCTCCGACGAGGACGATGACCTGTTCCTTACCCTCCCCACATCTATGCCCGACACACACGCTAACATATACAGCATAGTTGCTACACTATGCTATGGTCATAACAACTGCGTGGATATGTTGGAGCTTTGTGGCGGTGAGGGTGGCATCTCAGAGCTTTCCTTCTCAAGGGGACTTTCCTCAGGCCGCAACCTGGACAAGACTACATATGTCGACCTGGGAGACCCCTCGGTGCAGCAGGTTATAGATCATTATTTTGCTATATGCTACGTACGAGTTGCCATGCTGCAACCCAGCTGCCGCACCACAGGACCACCATCCTACTACAACTACAAAGTCAACTACAACACTTGGGAACAGCACCACAAAGAAGACTTACCACACATAACTTATTGTGGTAAAATTGCTGTAACCCAAGATGACGCTCGGAGGTGGTTTATACGCGAACAACCTACAGGAACATGGGTAGATGATATTTCTCCATGGAAGAAGCTTGCCAACCGACCACGCATTACAACCGTGCGCATTGACCAATGCGCTACGGGACTTAAAGATACGACTGGTGACTATATCAAGAAGCCGACAAATATCACCAGTAACGACGAGACAATTCTTAAACCCTTTGAGCGACTCAAGTGCAACGGTCAGCATGTGCACGCACAACCGTGCAATACAGAGCTTTCACTGGCGCAAAAATACACCCGACGACTGCAGTCCGCCTTCGTGGAAGCTGTATATCTGGCGAAAGCCATTGACACCACGCGCGGAAACGCGCCTATAAGTACCGCACATGCTTATCCTACAGACCTTCCCGATCAAGCTGAACCAGGCGAAGGTATGAGACGCATCGGTGATCGTATCATCCCAAAGGTGGCTACTTGCCCGGCATGCATCGACAACGTCCGAAAGGACAGTCCTAGCCATAACAGAGACCCTACGCAGTGTAAATATCATGATTCCATCTCTGTATATTGGCCATGTCCAGCATGTCAGAGGGATCTTACGAGAAGCAAGGGTGTTAAGAACCACCTCGATACCGAACCTGGTAAATGTCGTTTTGCTGAACCATTTAAACTACCAGACGACCACGACCCCGAAGGCAAAACCGTGCCAGCTTGGTGGAAACCCTTACCTAAACCTGGTGAGGGCCAAGCTTCAGCTTCAGGTGGCCGCCAAGGCGCACACGCCAGGCCACCACGACCACGATCCTTCGGTAACGTCGATCCGACATCTGGTGCCAGCAGCTACGACATGCTACGAGACGCCCCCGAGCGTGGAAACACGCCTTCTGCGTCTTCTAGCGAAGCGCCACAGGTAGCGGCCCGCCGCGGCCGTCTACAAGGCGTACCACCACCTCCAGACGCAGTTAACACAGGGGACCAACTACGGAGAGCTACAAGGAACCCTCTTGCCTCCACCGGCTCTGGGGCTCCACGACTACCCGACTGGACGAGATTCGACATCCAACACAGTCTACAGAGTCTCCGTAGTCACGAACCCCATGTCGTGAAAAAGGAACTCCGAAAACTGCATCTGCGATGGTATCATGCGAAGGAGCCAAAGATGAGGCTAATCCTCGAAAAGGTGGGGCTTGATAACGTTCGACTGAACATGATCAAGGAAGTTTGCGATACCTGTCGGGAATGCAGAGCATGGGAACGTCCAGGAAACTCAACACTACCATCGGTGAGCCTTCCTGGTAACTGGCTCGATGAAGGGGAAATGGACCTCATGTTTTACAAGAAACGGACCATATTTCATATTATGGATCGTTGTATTCGCCTGGCAGCAGGCCTAGAAATTTCCGACAGAGAACGTGACGCTATCATCGACGCCTACCACTACTGCTGGATTGCCTATCACGGACCCTTCAAAGTTTTATACTCAGACGGAGAAGGCGCCCTGAATAACGATGCCGCTAAAACCATGATGGCCAATAAGGGCACGGAACTTCGTATCCGAGCACCTGGCCAACACGCGACTTCAATTGAGTCACGAAACGGCATTCTCAGAGGCGTCCTCCACATGATTGAGGAAGAATTGAATAGACACAACATCCCTGTTGTATTCACTAGAGTATTGGCGGAAGGCATCTTCGTTACTAATGCGTTTACGTTTTATAACGGAGTATCGCCATATCAGGCACACACAGGACGTCAGCCCTCTTTCCTCCCTGATCTCGATACCCTTGACTTTCCCAAGGGACCCGAGACTTCAGGACACGAACGAGAACGTCGTGTAAGGGAAGTCAGCCTAGAAGCTATAACTCAGGCTACTGCTGTGGCCAAGACAAATCGGGCTCTTAGGGCTAAGACGACTCCTGATGGTGCTCGCCTCTACTCATCAGGGGATTTGGTCGATTACCACCGACCTACTGCCACCAAGGACGACCATGGAGGCTGGAATGGCCCATTCCCGGTGGTCCGAAATGTGCCTGAAAGAGGACATATTGTTGTCAAGGCAGGATCTCGTGAGGTAATTGTGATGTATCCTGATGCTCGTCACACACTATACATTGAATGTCTCCTCACACGGGAACTTGGCATGGATAATATGGCCATGCGAACCGTCCTTGCTTATGTGGCACACCTCAGCGCAGGGAAACCTGCCAAAGTTTTCGGTTATATCCCCGATTACAAGGGAAACCTTAATCTGTCAGACGACAGCAAGTTTCACCCGCGCGTACACTTAGCACTACAGTATCTCGTACGAAATTACTTCCGAGTAGAACATGTAGTAGCAGTTCGATTGGCTAAGAGTGTGTCAAGCCTACCTGCAGTAAAGTACGCCACCGGGTCTACGCTGATCCACTATGACAACGACATCAGCCCGGCGTTCCACTATTACGAATGTGTGGGCACCGGCTTAAACATTTCTCAGATCATTGGTAGCATTCGCTCCAGACTTATTCAATGCTTGACTTCACGTGTCCCTTCCTTAGGATTTCACGACGATTTGGTTAAATATCAGCATTCAAGCAACACGTCTGGAGAACACGAGTCGCCTGGAAACAGGCCTTCTCCAGACACACCAGATGCTTCATCGCCGAGTGAAGGCCGTCTGTCGACAATCTATGAGGAAAATGAGGAACACAATATCGAAGCTATGATGCTGGAAGAGTGGTACGACGAGCTACGTATGGACCTTCATCCTACGACGATTACCGATGATTATCTTTATTGCGTCCCAACAACTATGCTGCCCGACCAATGTGTTTTGGTTTCAGCATTTGTGGACGAAGATGATATTATATCATCAGATATGCTCGGAGACGAGCCGAAATCACGTGAGTCCTGTCTAGTCTCTCTTTGTTCAACCACAACTGACGAGAGCTACTCTCTTGACAGGGATGAATATGGTCCTTACGTTGAATTATGCTTTACATCAGAAATGTCAAAAATAGTGTTGGATCAGACTCAACTTGCACAGCTCGATACCGATATGGTCGCAACGATGAGAGTATATGTATCCTCTGCTGCTAAACGTGCTGTGGTTGTCAAAGAAGCTGATCTACTGACCAAAGCCGACATAGCAGCACATCCAAAGGAGGTTAGTGAAGCTTTGTATACTGAGCTCAAAATCTGGATTGATAACCGATGCTTTGAGATGTATGATTTATCCAAAGCTTCCAACATCATGACATCCAGGTATGTTTACGAGTGGAAGTTCGTAAAGATGGGTACCGAGAGCGTCAAAACCATTCGTCTCAGACAAGTCCTTCGTGGATTTATGGATACTGAGGCTTTTGATGTGGAAACATTCTCGGGAACCGCCCGAAGGCAGTCCCAACGACTCCTGGCAAGTGAAGCGGCATGCCATCCAGAGTGGATCTCAGCATCCATGGATATCGATAAGGCGTTCCTCAAGGGTTTGACCTATGAGGAACTTGCCCATGCCACCGGCGAGGAAACTCGCATGGTTTGCTTTACTCTTCCACCAGGAAGTGCTCAGGTACTTCGTACATTACCCGGCTTCTCATCCTACGACGAAAGTCGACGCTGTCTTAGATGCCTCAAACCAGGAACGGGTACAAAGGACGCTCCAAGAGCGTTCTCTCTCAAACTTCGTACGACCACACGAGCTATAGGACTTGCACCGACCAGCTACGATCCTGAATTTGAATTCAGCCAAGACCTTCTGACGGCAAAACATGTCGATGATATTAACATGACAGGTCTAGAGAAAAATATAGACGACTATGTACAACGTGTCGAAAAGGTGTTTGGCAAATGCAAGCTCAACAAGCACACATATACGAACTGCGCCGTTCGCTACACTAAGAATGATCAAGGAGATGTGATCATGGACCAGGACGAGTATATCAAACAACTACGTCCTATCACACACCCAGAACTTACAGGAGCGGCGGCCGATGCCAAAGCCACGAAACTCATTACCGACATGTTCGTCAGCCTGCGAGGAGCCCTCGCCTATGCCCTTCTTACCCAAATCTGGCTCATGGTATACGTGGTCTCTCTTCAGAAAATTCAAGAGCCCACCAATCTGCAAGTCAGACGTTTGAATGCTGTGACGCGAAAGCTGATCAGCAGCCCGAAACGTATCACCTTCCCTCGGATGAAGCCGACGAATGAAGTTGACATCCATAGCGATTCGGGGTATCGGAAGCTTACCGGGGAGGAGGATGACGAGACCAAGGGCTACGGCATACGCGGGGCCAATGTACTACGGCGAGGAAACTCGCCTCAAGGCAAGTCCGTCGTTCACCTCTGTGACGGACTATGCAAATCACACCGATTACAGGTGAGGTCCAGTTATGCTGCGGAGGCACTTGCAGCCGCACATAACCTTGATGAGTGTTACCCTACGCTCATTACTCTCCACGAGCTTAAGGCAGGAGCTTTGACTCCACGACAACTACGAGACATGCGTGAAGTTGGAGGCCTAGCTATCAAAGTCTCTCTTACCATAGACGCCGAGTCCGTCTACAAATCTTTATCAAGCAGGGATCTCAAAATACCTACAGAACGGACTCTGCTTGGACATATCAGCTGGATACGTGAGCTCATGGATATAGGTATAGTACATAATGTGCAATGGTGTGATACTAGGGATATGACCGCAGATGGGCATACAAAGGGAAGCATCGATCGGGAGCTGCTTCTGGAAGTGATGTCAGGCACTCAGTCATTTAAGTATGACGTGAAGCAATTTGTTCCCTTTCGGGGTCCCGAGGACAGAGACAAACCTAAGTCTAATCAATTTTAGTCTGTCCTTGTTGCCCTCGCGGTCCAATTTGCCAGCACGGGCGCCTACTATAAAGGCGCCCCTCTAGTTGCTCGGAAACGAGCCTTATATTTCACGCCTGGCAACGAGCCGGCTTCGTACAACTCAGGCTCTTTGCCTTAATACACATTTGCTTGGTGAGGTATGGCCTGTTTGGCTTACCTCTAACTGAGCCGATAGCCCTTCATTGTTTGAAGGGGCTGTCTTGTATTTGCGTGAAATACTTTGCGAGGAAACTCGCCTTGCAGTCTGGTGTTAGGCCAGACTGTACGCACTGTTTTCCTTTTTGCAAACAGTCGTGCGCGCGACCTTTGCGTGCGACTATGCTCTCCGTCTCCTCCCCTCCCGACTTTAAGGGTAGGTCTTTGGGAGATGTTATAGTATCGGGAGCATAGCTCGCGCGCGCCGTTGCCTTTGGCCCAAGGCACGCGCGCCCTATTTGCCCGGACACCGCGAGTGTTCGCTATGTGCTGGAAAGATCATTACATCGATCTTATCCTATCTTATCCGCCCACCCCTCATACTGTACTATCACAGCAGAGCGATGGACGCTATTTGCCATCCGATGTCTATCATGGAATCGGATGCTATTTGAGTTACCAGGCTCACTTTCGACTCGTCTCGGGGCCCTCTTCGGGCGATTGTGAAGGCCTCGAGAGCCGTTGTGGACGGTGTGAAAGCTCAAGATGGGGATGTGCTGAAAATGAACGTTTTTGCAAAGGAATTCGACGAATTTTGCTTCCTGAGGGCCTCTTGGGTCGCTTCTTGAGGACATTTGGGGCGTTTCAAAGGCCTCTGGGGCTGATTGGAAGACATCCTGGGCGTCTCGTAGCGATCTTTCGGCAACTCGTGGCCCTCTTGGGTCGTCCGGGGTCCCTCTTGGGGTCCTCTTGGCCCCTTTTGGGCCCCGGGTGCGTTCGGCCGGTGGAGGGGGGGCCCCCCCCCCCCTCCAAATTGACAGGACCGGGCTCCCGGGGGAGGGGTTTGGGGAGGGGGAAACATTTCACACGCCGATGAACCCCAAGGGGTCGGCGGATTTCTCAGTGACATGTACGGGAGAGGCGTGGTGCGGTCAGCGCAGGAAAGTGCGAATCTGCGAGCGTACCGAGACCCCAGAGACGTGACTGCTGCTGAGAGTATCAAGACTGCGAAGACAGCCATGATCCCGGGAGCAGAAGCCGTGCGCATGGCGGAACGGCTGTGTGCAGACGGGGACGGTGTCACCGTAGAGGCGTCGGGGTTTCTGGAAGCGGACAAACGCGAAGGGTTGAAAAAGGTTCGAATTGTATTTAAGAGTCCAGTGTACTTGTATGGCATGCGGCCAGTGGACGCTCCTGGCGCGCCCGACTTGGCACACTTATCAATGTATGAGTTTTTGCGATATTGGCGCATCGAATTGGCAGCATTTCCCCGAAGCGGAGCAGAGCTGGCAGCTGCTGCCAGCAATGAGTACCAGGCAGAGCTGGCGCTGTCGGGTATGCAGAAGGTTCGCAAAGCAGACCAGGAGAGAGCGGAGACCGACGAAGGCGGCGCGCAGGCGGGAGCCCAGTTGAAAGCCGGAGTGGACTATGTGATCAAAGAAGGTTTGGGGAGTTATTCGTGGGTTCCGTTTCCAGATATTCCTGAGCTGGAAACTGCAAGGCGCACGTGGGTGCTGGTGCGGAACGAGCGCCCGAGGAACCCGAGTTTCCATGGAGCGCCGCAGCCGAAGCACGGAGCGGGGCAGGAGGAGAGGAACGGGCTCTTGTTGATGGTATATTTCCGGGCCTTCACACTTCTTGACGATGTCGACTGTGGAGCGCCGCACCTGCGGGAGTTCCGTGGAGCGCAGAAGTCGTGGGCGGAGGCATCTTTGGAGTGGTTAAGGACAGGCATGCCATGTGAAGAAACAAAGAGGTATGTGCAGAATTACATGAATGTGGTGGATTTGCGACCAGTCACGGACGAAGATCTTGTCAAGCACGAGACCGAGCTGTACAGCGATGAAGAACTGTACCCGAGAATTATCGACGTGGCGACCAGGCGTAAGACGCACGTGGGAGGCACGTCCATGGAGGAAGAGGACAGGCGGACAAATATAGAGGCGGAGTGCGAAAAGGAGAAGAGCCGGGAGGCCATGGCCAGAGGCGACGCCGTGTGGGCCGAGAGGCCTAGTCGAAAGGATGGAAAGCGGAAGAGGCGCGGAGGGGGCGGTGCGTTGTGGTGGGATGACGCGGCAGTGCAGACAGCGCAAGCGGTGGCGGCGGCGTCGAGGGCCGCAGAAGGCGGCGGCGCGGGTGGACAGGAAGGTGCCCCAGAGGTGGTGGCGGCCAAGAAAGGAACAGCGTCGAGTGTGCGGAAGTGGAGAAAAGAGCTCGCGGATAGCGGGTTGAACGCGGGACAGCGTAGCGTCGTTGAGAAGGTAGCAGATCGAGTGTTGGCGCAAGAATTTGGGAGTTCTGCGAGCGGAAAGAAAGCAGGCCAGAGCCGTTCTGATATGCAGCCCCTCGTGTGGATGTTGCATGGTGGCCCTGGGGCCGGGAAAAGTTTCGTCATTGACAAGATCCGTGAGGGGCTGTTCGAAAAGGAGCTGGGGTGGACGCACGGCATAGATTTCCAGGTGGCAGCGTTGCAGGCTACAAACGCGTCAGCTCTCGACGGCAATACGATCCACAGTGCATTTGGCCTCGGTGTGAACAAAACGAAGGAGAAAAAGGACGCGGCGGGCGATGCTGCCGCAGAGACGAAGAAGAAAACGAAGAAAGAGCAAGCGGCGCAGCGTATGTCACAGTGGAAGTGGCTGATTGTAGACGAGGTGAGCATGGTCAGCGCGAACTTCATTGCAGAGCTTGGCTCACACTTGCGGTCGTGCATGTCAGCTGCGAAAGACACGAGAGTAGATGCAGACGGCGTGGACAGGCCCTTCGGGGGCGTGAATGTGTTGTTCTGCGGGGATTTCTATCAATTGGAGCCGCCATCAGGGGCGGCCATCAATGCGCTGCCCACGTCGTATTTAAGAAAAGCGAGGAAGTACGCGCCGAGTGCCACGGAGGACCACGGACAGTACATCTTTTGGGGCGCTGGAGGCGAAGGGGCAGTGCAGGGCATGACGGAGTTGACGGAGTGCAAGCGCGTGGAGGATCCAGACGACTGGTTTCTCGCAGTGCAGGACGAGTTCCGCCGAGGGGCGTTGTCGGAACGGACGCATATTTGTTTTTTGCATGGCAGACCAACGGATGTGCCGGGGTCGTGGGTGAACAGCGCACCGCTGTGCGGAAACGCGCGTTGTCTCGAGGACACAGAGGCAATTGCGAAGCAGAACGAGCTCGAATGTGACGCTTGCAAAGCTGAGCGGGAGAAGAGAAAGCTCGTTGCGACGTCGCCGGAAGACCCGCGGTTTCGGGGGGGGAAATTTCTTGAAGCTGTCGCCATCTATGCGAATCAGGACATTCGTTGCCACGTCGGGAAGCAGAGAGCTGTGCAGTGGGCGAAGGAGCGAGGAGAACAGCTGCTGTGGGTCGCAGCCAGGGACCGCCCTTGCCATGGGGGGAACAGAGGCGGCCGTACACGGTGGAGGATAAGATACGTTGGTTGGGGTACCACGAGAAGGAGTGCGCAAGCTTGCCTGGCTGGCTGCCGTTAGCCAAGAGGATGCCCGCGGCTTTGGGTGATCACTTGGATCGGTCAAAGAAGCAGCTTTTGCGAGGCCGCACAGCGACGATCCACGGATGGGTGTTTCACGAGGACGAGGTCGTTGGAGATGAAGAAGAGGAAGTATTGATGCATCTGCCGAGAGTGATTGTGTTGGACTTCCATGCGAAAGAGTGGCAGCTGCCAGGGTGGGAGCCGGGGCTATATCCGATCTTCCCATCGAAAGGACGCCAATGGTTCTTGGACGGATATCGGAAGCACCCAGTATTAAGTATGAAACGCACGCAGTTCATGATCGCCCCGGCTTTGGCAGTAACGGCGCACTCCGCGCAGGGCCGGACCATGGCCGCAGTGATAGCGGACCTCGAAAGAGGGCGCGGCGTGAGTTGGATGTCAAGTTACGTTGCCATCGCGCGCGTGCGGAAGCGGGACAACTTGTTGATTTTCAGGCCTTTCGACAGGAAGCCGTACAACGCGGGGGAAATGCCAGGCGCGCAGAAGTTGTTGCAGGTGCTTCGCGGGGAGGCTGTGAATTGGGAGGAGTGGGGGGCGGTGCTGATGCCACGAGACCAATGCGAGCGCTGCCGGCGGAGATTGTTGGTAGAGGCATTCACGAAGTACGAATTCCAAAGAAAGGAAAGGCCGGCGTTCTGCAAAGAGTGTACGGAGGAGATGAAAAACGCGGACGAAAAATGGTGCAAAACGTGCAGAGGGTGGGCAACGAAAGCCGAGGGTGACGACGCGGCAAGGCAAGGTAGCGGTCGGAACGCGGATGCGGCGGCCGACGACGGGGAGACGAAAAGGATTAGGACACTGTGCTGCGCGAAGTGCAGCCATGTCAAAGCCAAGCAGAACTCGCGGAAAGGCAACGCGAAGTGGAACGAGAGCGTCGGCACTGTGCGATGTACGAACGGTAAGTGCCTGTCGCTGTGTGATGAAAAGGCGGAGATGTCCGAAGCTCAGAAGAAGCAGAACGCAGCGGTCCAGAGGTTGTGTCGGAAATGTGCGGAATAACGTGAGAGGAGGACGCGCGAGTTGAATAATGCGAAACGCGTGATCACATTGCGGTGTTCGAACGGCGACTGCCCGTCGCAGTTCCAAGAGAAGGCGGAAATGTCCGATGCTCAGAAGAAGCACAATGCTGCGGGGGAAAGACTCTGTCGGACATGCGCGGAGAAACGAGAGAAAGAGGTGCGACGGGGCAATGCGGAGGCAGCGAATCGCAAACGGAAAGCCGAGGCGGACGCGAAGCCGCTGACGTGCGCGGCGTGTGGAGAAGCGTTCACGGACGCGAAACATTTGAAGCCGAAGCAAGTCTAGCATCATCGACGAGCGTCCGGCACCAAAGTGGTGTGCACAGGCTGCACGGAACTCGGGTTCACATCGCGCAGCTGCCAGGCTTACCAGTGCAGCGGCGCGTGCAAGAGAAGATTACCGAAGTCGGCGTTCCCCGACCCTCCCAATGTCGCGCGCGACGCAAAGAAGGGCACCTTGAAGTGCAAGACATGCAGATGATGTCCAATCGGACGCGCGTACTGGGGAGAAAAAAGGAAGACGGGAGAAGAGGATGGGTGAGGCGGAGGATGGCGGGGAGCAGCATCGAAGAGGATGAGGTGAAGCGGGGCAGGGAAAGGAGGAGGGAGACGAGGAGGAGGTGGAAGAGAAGGAGGAGGACGAGGGGGACTCTGAGATGAGCCGTTGGGTGGTGGTTTATGGGTTAGAGATTTCTTGTATGTGTATCGGGATCTCGCGGGACGCCCCTCGGGGACATCTGGAATGCAGCTTTGAAGCCACGAGGGGCAGTTTCGGAGCCTCCTGCGGTCTCTTGGAGCACTTTAGGGCCCCCATGGAGCTTCTGGGGGCGGAAAACGCAGTTTTGAAAGGGGGGGGGGGGCCGCGCGTGGCGGCTTGTGTGGTGATCGCTGGGATCTCTTGCGGTGCTTCTCGCGGTGCTCTTGGAGGCAGTTTGGAAGTCTCTTGGGGGCCGGTTTGGGGCCGTTTGGGAGCCTTTTGGGGGCGTCTCGGGGCTTGTTGGGAGCGTCTTGGGGGCCTCTTGGGGGCCACTTGGGACCTTCTGGGGCCGTCTTGGGGCGGAAGGCTCGGGATGTCGGTTCCGGTTCCCCCTCTTAGGCCCCTCTTGGGGCCGTCTTGGGCCGTCTTGGGGGCCTCTTGGGCAATCTTGGCGCCATCTTGGGCCAACTTGGGCGTCTCTTGGGAGCTTCTTGGGCCGTCTTGGGGCGGTCTCGGGGTGCTCTTGGACCGTCTTCAACGCCGTGAAGGCGGACAAGTCGTACATGATCAAAATGTCCGTTTCCCCGGAGGAATTTGACGATTTTCGGCTTTTCGGCCCTTCTGAGGACTGCGCTTGGAGGCATCTTGGGCCGTATCGGAGGCCTCTTGGCTCGTCTTGGAGCCATCTTGGCCGTCTGGGAGCGCTCGTTTGGCGTCTCGGGGCCCTTGTGGGCCGTCTTGGAGACGTCTTGGGGGCTTCGTGGCCCGTCTTGAGCCCCTTTTGGACCCAAAAGAGCCCCGTGAACCGCTCGTGGGGGGCCCGGGGGGGGGTCCGCCAGGGGGGGGTCGAATCGCCGGTTTGGGGTCCCTGGGGGGGGACTATAGGGGGGGGAACTATCTCACACGCCTAGAGACCCACAAGGGGTCGGCGGATTCAAAGACGACGTCCTGGTGAGCATTGGGGGCCCTGCACTAGGGGGCTGTCTTTGCAGGGAGCTCATGGCTAGGTCAGGGTACTTCCGACTCCAGCTGGAGTGGCTTCCAGCTGGTGATGTCGAATGGCTGGATCTTCAGATTTCCAGGCACCGTGATCGCATAGGAACCCGCCCAAGGTTCAATTCGGCCACTCTAGTTATACCCCTCGGTAGAAGCAGCGTGCACCCAGTATATACGCACATATCGTGGCCGGCAATGCGCGCCTAATGCATATGAAAAGTGTGTGTGTGTGTGTTCCCATCCAGTCTTTTTCAACAGTGCTACGTTGATTACCGGCAGCGGTTATCCCATGCTTTCCTATCACAACATGTAATCCCGACTTTACTTTTCCTTGAATGGTTCATGGACCGACGTGTCTGCAGTGAGAAGCCAGCTCAGTAATCGCAAACGGTGTGGTTGAAGCTCCGATTCGCTCCTGAACTACAGGGCGTGGCTGAGAGAGCCCTCAGCGGCTTCGTTCTGTCCGCACCTCACAGCAGCATTCTGCAGCAGGCAATGATAGAAGCGCCATGCGTAACGATGTCTCTGTGTAAATATCTAGGAAAGCTTTCGGACAGGTTGGCAGGACTCGCCGACCCGAGCGTAGGAGGAGCTAAGGGTAGGTAGGTGGGATGATCATATTTGTCACGCAACTGTGACACATGAGAGTGGTTGCCTGGTTGCCTAGGGCTCTGCTCACCCACAGGCCCTGTCAACCAAAACTGTCTAGCACACGATCTTTGTGAACAGAGCAGGCTCTGCAGCACATGTGGCTCCCAAAGGGGGGAGGAGCCTTTAGCAGTTGTACCCGCGAAGCCCAGAAAAGAGAGCCGCAGGAGGACGGTGCAGGAGAGGGAGGAGGCCCGCGGCGCGGAGCGAAGACCCAGCATCACGCCATGGGGGACAGCCTCGCGACGGCTGCTTTCTTCTCGCGAGCCCCGGCGCCTGGTGGGTCGTTTCCAGGCCCCCTGGGGCCACAACGCCTCCCCGCGGCGAAACCTCGGTCCGTGGGGCGCGGTCGAGAGCCCGCCGGGGGGGGGGGGGCGGCGTCCGGCCGCGTGGTTTTGGTGGGCTGCGCCGCGCTGGAGCTCCCCCGCGCCTCTCCGCAGCGCCCCCCCCCCCCCTCTCGTTCCCCCGCAACTCTGCAGCGCGAAGCGGAGGAACTCGTGCAAGCAAGATCGGCGTCGATGGTTCTCAGCAGCTGTCTTCTGGAGCAACGAAGTCTCAGGGAGGACGTCGGGAATGGCCAGTGCTTCGAGTTGTTCTGGGTCTGGGGCCACGGCCCTCTGCGCAGGCCAGTGACGGCTCGCCTTCTCCGGAGGACCTCTCTGCGCTCCGCTCTGCTCCGCTCTGCTCCGCTCCCCGTTCCCTTCCCTTGCACCTCTCTCGAAGGGCGGGGAGAAAGAACGTAGTTTCGTCCCCCCGCTCCCCCCCTCTAGTCAGGTCCGCATGAGCCCCTCCGTGGGCCTTGGGGGCAGCAAATGCGGACCCATAATTGGACGTGGAAGTACGGGAGGCCTGCACTGGCTGCTGGCTCCTCCTGAGGAAAGGCTAATGTGGACCTCCTGTGTGACAACACTGCAGCCGGTGTGACGTAGAGATCCATACATCCTCCGATGCGATTTTTCAATTCGCTGCCCCAGAGCTCCCGAGCTCTTTTCCGAGAGTAGTTTTTTTTCGTCCTGGATCCGTATTTGATTGCCCCAGGGCCCACAACGAGCCCCAGTGACCGAAATCGAGAAAAAACCCGGATTGGCAAACATCGCGTCGTCGGAGATCTAGGAGGCACTGCGTTCCAGTTCAGCTCCCCAGACACTCGATGTCTTATTCGTTCAATGCGGGGTCCCCAGGAGTCCCGATTTTTCTCCAGAGTCATTTTCAGCGGTCCCGGGAGCCGGCGAGGGCCCCCAGAGACTGAAAACCACGAACAACTTTCGTCATTTTTTTCTTGACGTTGGATGTCTGTGACCCCGTTCTGAACAAAAACAATACATCCGATCTCTGGAAAGGTGTCCCTGACCCAAGGTGTCCCCAGCCTTTCTCTTTATTTTGGAGCTCCAGGGGCCGTCTGGGCCTTGTGAGGGGTACTCTGGAGGCCGTGAGGGCCTCCCCTGGAAGTCCCGGGGGGCACCTTCGGCCAGGGACACTTCTGACATTACCCGATCTTGCGTCTCCCTCTGGTCATTCGCCACAACGGAAACCCTAACACTCGGACGTTGCATTGTTTTGGCGCTTTGTGCGTTTTCGCGAGCCCTTCCATCCTGAGTAGTCCTGTGACGGCCTTGGGGCCTTGCGAGGGCACCGGGAGGCCGAACATTGCCAAGCACTATCCGTTGTGTTTGTGGCTTTGTTGTGAGCTTGCCTCTTCCTGATTCACACCTGTTCTTCCTCATCATCCACATGCCATTCTTATCCTTGTTGCTCTTCTGACTGTCTGCTCTCTTCGATTCAACTAATAAGTGGCTGTCGGTGGCGCGTGCAATAGGGGGCGGCCTTCTAAGTAGGCGGGGGCCTTCTCAGAACGCAGGGGCCTTCGTAGAAGGGTCCAGAGGCTTCCAAGAAGGCTCGTGGAAGCCAGGAGGGCCCCTAAGAAGCCTCCCCACACTCCAGGTTCGAGGCAGCCCCCCTCGCTCCACCCCGGAGCCCTGCGCGCCGCCAAGACCTGGGCCCCCGGACGATGGGCGCCAGGCTGGTTCCGACGGGCTCCCGCACGTGCCGCCGCCCCCTCGTCGTTCCGTCGCGGCCCAGGCCGGGAGGCGGCACCGAGGGCGAGGGGCCGCAGCTGCTGGAGCGCATGCTGGCCATGTCGCTGGAGCGTTGGGTCGCCTGCGGAGGCCTTGCGGGAGCCCCTGCCCCCCTGTCTGCTCAGGCCGCCCAGATGGGGTCGAAGCGGGTGGGTTCGGAGGATCGCGCCGCATCGCCGACGCATCGGCGATGCGGCGCGGTGTGGAGCCCGATGTTCTGCACGCCGACGTCGCCCATGCATCGCCGATGCGGCGCGATCCTTCGGTCCCATCTGCTCGGACCCCACTTGGGGGGCTTTCGGGAGGACGAGGCCAAGCCAGGAGTCAGGACGCAGTCCAGGAGCTTTCAGCATGAGCACGGCAGAGCACAGCACTTCACGCAGCGCTTCCCGTGGAGCGAGCGGGCAGCCGGCTTTCACCATGTGTCCAGGACGCATCAAGTAACCATTCGGCCATAATCTAATAAACAGTCAGACTAACAAACCTATCGGGCCCGAACACCATGTGTTCAGCAATCGTTCAATGAGTACTCAGCAGGCGCCGCAATGCACGGCCGAGGAAGCAAATATCACGCACGCAACATTACGCCTGGCAGGCATGTTGGACAAAAAGCAGTAACCATCCAGCATTGACCTAGCAGACATACCCAGCACGTATCACCAAGTTAGCCCGTGGGTAAGAATGTTGTAAGCAACTCACGCGCTTAGCAATTCTTGGCTAAGCGTTGAGCAATGGTTATATTCAAACGCTTCGTGCATTCCGCTGGCCTATATTGATCTTCCTTGCCATTTCCCTGCGCGCTCGTGGTCAACGGGAAGTCGCTGGGTGGTGGTAGTTTTCTAAATCTGTCGTGTGATGCTCGCGTGGAGGAGAACCAGTTGATGGGTACATTGAACACAACACTTAACAGAGCCCGCCACCACCCAAGTCTCGCCATCGAAGCCCGAGAGTACGAGAAGGCAATTTTAAGCCCCATTCGCGGGCTGTCGGAGCTGTGACTGGCTTGGGGCCATCTTGGGGCCGGCCTGCGGCTTGCCACCCATTGGTCCCCGCTCTTGGGCTGCGCTTCTTTCCTGGAGCCTCCCTGGGGCCCTCTCGAGGGATCTTCGGGCTCTCCTACGGCCCCAGGACGACAGATTTCACCTCTTGGATCTGGAAAGGACGGCTTGAATGCGACCGCGACATGTGCGAGTGGAGTTGTGGCGGATCTGAATAAGTGTACGCGGATCCGATTTCCGTTCCGATCGGAATTGCGGTGGATCTGAATTCTGTCCGCGTGGATCTCCGCAATGTTTTTTTAGGGGGGGGGGGCACATGAATGTGATTGGTACCCCGCTGTGGGGTTATAAAGTAAAGCGAAACGGGGGACCGACGAGAAGTCAGATCCAACTCCCCGGGACCCGCCCGTGTCGTGTCAGGATTCTACGGGGCAAGGGGGTTGCCGTACGGAGGGTCACGGTTCGCATTTCAAGAGACATCTTCTGCCTTGCGTGAGTACGTTATTTTGGTGGTGTTCTTTTGGAGCCCTCACGGGGTCCTACAGCAGAGTATCATGGCCTCTGAGGGCTCTGCCGATACCTTCTCGGGACCACCGCGGGGCCCGAGAAGCCCACTGGATCCCGCAGGACAAGACTGCACCGAACAGCCGAAGCCATGCTCTTTGCGATGATTCTCTGGCTGTTTGAGGGGCCTCCGAAGGGGGCATATTCGGCCATTCAGGGCCATCCTTGCAGTCCATGGGGCTGTCTCGGTCCATCCTGTGCCACCTTAGCACCATCTTGGGGCGTCTCATGGCTCCCTTCTCGTCGTCTCCTCCCGCTTCTCCCTCCCCTCTGCTCTGGTTCATCTCATACTCGCAGGGGTGCCGAGTGCGCACTCTTCTGCCCGCACGTCACGTGGTAACCTGGCTCAGTGGCGGCAGTGTTGCCCAAGCGCCGTGCCCAGGGCCGGCGCATGACTTCTGTATTGTACTTGGGCGCCTTGGGGCCAGCCTAGGGCCATGTTGAGACTGGCGCCGATTGACCCGCGCTCTCGGGCCGCTCTTCGGCCCTCGTGAGGCTCTCTTGGGGCACTCGTGGGGCCCCCTTGCGGAGTGCTGGGGCCCTCTGGGGGCTCTCTTGGGGCCTTTTCGGGATCACCACTGGGCCCGAGAAGCCCATCGAATCCCGCAGAGGCAAGACGTCCCCGAACAGCAACAACCATATTTCATTTCCTCAAACAGTGCTTGCACTTCGGGGCTTTGACTTGCCTTTTAATCGGAGTTGGGTGGGTGCGTCGAAGGTTCGCCACGTTCCAGCCCGTTGCCGCCCGTTGTCGTCCGTCGCCGCCCGTTGCCGCTTGTGCGGGTGCGTCGAGGATTGGCCACGTTCCAGCCTGTTGCCGCCCGTTGCCGCCCGTTGTCGTCCGTTGCCGCGTCGAGGATTCGCCAAGTTCTGGCGCGTTGCCGCCTGTTGCCACCCGTTGCCGCCTCGTTGCCGCCACGTGCATTGGGTGGGTCTGGCTAGGTTTCGCCACGTTGCCGCCTCGTTGTCTCCTCGTTGCCGCCTCTAGCTTGTGCCGCGTACACTGCACCACGTAGTTTACACCACATATCTTGCACCACATAGCTTACACATTTACAGAGCAGTAACCGACTTTGTGGTCCACGCATGCTGACATTTTTCCCCTTTTATGATTCGGGCCGTTTTGGGGCCTCCGCGGGGACGAAGCGGAGGATGTCGATCATTATGCGAGCTAGTTGTTCAAAAGGCGATCTCGTCTCTGCCCCGGCCTGCTTGTACCTGACTTGCACTTTCCAACCTTCAGCCCTAGACCATGCCAGCCTTAATCTAGCTGGCATTAGCTGTCATCTGGGGCACCTCATCATAGCTGCGGTTAGCCAATGCAGGCCCTTCTGCTGACCTTGGCGTCGATTACGATGACTGTCGCTCTTTCGTCTTACCTAACCTCGATGTGGCCCTCTCTAGCTGATCCCACTCTAGCTACGTCAGCGTTGACTCAGCGTCCACCATTTTTCCTCGACTTCATGTCAGCGCACCGAGATGTTCGTGAGGCGCGGAGGGCCGGGGGGGCGACGGTATGTTCAGTGGAATGCCGGGTGGAAAGTTGAGCCTCGAGGGCTGGAGCAGAAAGACGTTTTGGGAGACGAGGGAAGAGCTCGATGATGACAGGAGCCGATCGGGCCCATCCCACTCCGAGATCGAGCCTTCCAAGGCAGAGTTAGTTCGACGCCCTCGTGATGCAGACGTCTCGCTTCTCCTCCTTGCCCCTAGTACCCCGGACCATCCGTTGACGTTCAGTCCCATTCCAGGGAAGCAGGCCTGGGATCACCTCGGGCATACATTCTCTTGTCATTTACCTCCGACACCGTATCAAGTGCTACGAAGCAGTCGCTGCCGCTTCCACGAGGAATTCCGCATACGTGTGCTGCCGCGATCTGCTGATGACTGTTGCGCCGAACAAAATAGTCTGGGGCTCTCAGGAAGGGGGGCAGGCGAGGATTGCCAACGAGGACCACCAGCTTTACCTTCACGCCTATACCAAGAAGAGTGGAACCCAGGGTTTCTGGGTTTGCGCGATCTCCCAGGAGGGGAGGTCGTAAGTATGGCCCCCCTGCCACACATTAGGCTCGAGTGGGGCGCCACTGCCATAACCAGGGCATAAGTCCCTCGCCTCCCTCTCTCCTCCCTACCCTCCCTCTCTCCTCCCTGGCCTCGCTCTCTCCTCCCTGGTCGTTTTTGGCAAACACGTTGCCCATTGTGACTCTTGCTAGTCTGACGCACTCAGGCATCTCTCCTAGCATATGTGTTCCGCGATCTCTTTTCACTTGGCTCGTGATGCCAAAGGCGCGCGCGCGAGGTCACAGGATCAGCATCAACACACGTGGATGTTGCTATGGGAAAGCAAGAATATGGCATAAGCCACTCGAGCAGGGCGCTGCCTCGAGCAGGGCGTGGGTGCGGCCCGAAAGCAGAATGGGGCCTCCAAGTTTTCTCCGTCTCTTGTCGCCCCATGCGCGCCCCTCTTCTCCTCTTCCTGAGATCCGACGTCGCGAAAAACATGCAGCAGTGTTACCCGGTCGTACTGTTATACGGTGTTGCAGCAACACCGTATAACATTACGACCGGAGCCCTAGATCCCGCTCTTCCGTAAGATTTTCCCACCCGGATCAATTTGTGGTGGCGATCCTGGCGCCCGAGGCGCGCCGAAGACGCCCGTTGTGAAAAAATACAACGCCTAGACCTGGTGCTTCTGCGGCGTCTCGCCTTCGACAGCCACCGGCATGCCCAGGACGCTCTGATCGGCCAGTGCGCCTGGGCGACTCGTCCCTGACCGTGGCGGCTGCTCGTGGCGCCGTGTGCGGCGTGAGAGAGAGAGAGAGGGAAGGAGCACATTCGCTTACATATGTATATGTTCATTTGCACACACACACACACACACTTCCAATTGTGTGTTTTCACGTATAGGTGTGTATCTACATCTATATAGGCGTTCTTCAGTGTAGACATGCTTATATTCATACATACAAGTTTATACACATGCATGCATAAAGAGGTGTATACGTATGTGTATATTGATATACACACATACGTATATATAATGTGTATATAACTCTCTAGAGCGAGAAAGATCAAAGGGGGAGAGAGAGAGGTAGAGATATAGAAAGAGAGACTTGGACTTCGAGGATGGGGGGTGCGGGGTACAGATCAAAGGAGTGCCAAAAGACAAGGAGGGCCCGCCCAACTCATGAACTCACCCGCTCAGCCTGCAGGGTGTCCGTATGCCTTCCGTGCAGCAGGATTCCCGTCAATTAAGCATCATGTTCCCCATCACTCCTGGACCTCCCCACCCATATCTGAGGCGCAGCCTGAGATGGAGCAAGATGGAGAGGAAAGGAGGGAGGATGTTCGAAGGCAGCAAAAAGGGTCCTGCGCGAAAGGGCCCGAAACGAGTGGCAAGGGCCGCCAGCTCGGGGCTTCATGTCAAGCAAACTCTTGCTCTTGCTCTTGCCGCTCCCAGGAGGAACGCGACTGTGGGCGTCCCCAGCGGCAGCACGATCCCTCCGCGTGGCGATGATGAGTACCACCATCGCTAGGGAACGTCGCCATCGTAAGGCGCTCACGCCGAAGAGCAGTGCGATCATCTTGAGCATGGTGATGCCCTCGAGTGCCGCCAGGACTGGTAACTGCAACTGCCGCAACCGCGGGCGCCCAAGGATCGGCGGTGCCCGAAGACCAAGGATCGTTCGGTCGCGAAGTGCCATACTGTGCGCTTTCACCAGGGGACGGGATGGACTGCGAGCTTCACGATGAGCTTCATGGCTTCCCCGCACGCTTCCACCAGGAGGTACTGGATGAGTTGCGCCAGCAGAAACAGGAGGTTGAGCACAATCATCGCCTGCGTCTTCATGATGGCCCAGCCCAGAGCGCCGCCTGGGGGGCCTCGCCCATCCGCGTGGGGCGGCAGCCCCTTGTGCTTGAGGCCATTGGAGGCCTTGAGCATGGCCTGAACTGCGCGAGCCTGCGCCCTCGCAGATAGCAAATTGTGCACGCCGAGGGCGCTGCGGGCGTCTGGACTTCGCGCACCATGACGGGGGCATCCACCACGAGGAGGGCGGGGGGCCGAAGGCGAGGCCAAGGGCGCGCAGTGGCAGACGCAGGAATCGCCCTGACGCTAGCTCGCAGCTGGCGTGACCTGAACCGAAGCTAGATATATACATTCATCTGTTTGTGTGCATGCTTGTATGTATGCATGCATGCATGTAGGTAGGTGGGTGATACGTGGGTGCGTAGGAAGGTAGTTAGGTAGGTCTGTATGTCTGTGTGTCTGTCTGTATGTGTGTGTGTGTGTGCATGTACGTATGTATGTATGTATGTATGTATGTATGTATGTATGTATGTATGTATGTATGTATCTACGTATGTATGTACATGTATATATACATATGTATGTATTTATGCACGTAGGTAGGTATGTAGATAGACAGGCATGCAATTGGGTAGATAGGTAGGTCGGTCTGTATGTATGTGAGCATACCCACCTATCTATACGCATGCACACATGCATGTATATGTGTATGTATGCATGTCATGTACATGTATGCATGTATGTATGCATATATGCATGCATGTAGGTTTGCACGTACATGTGTGTATGTATATACGCATTTATGTATGCATGCATCTATGTCCGTATGTCTGTTCTGTGTTTCTGTATGTGTGTGTATGTATGTATGCATTCATGCAAGCATGTATGTCTGTTTGTATGCATGCATGCATGTATGTATGTCTGTTTTGATGTAGGTACGTCTGAGTGTATGCATGATTGTATGTATAGCTGTAGGTGTGTATACTCGTGCGTGTATGTATGTATGCGTGCATGCATGCATGCACGACTGTATGTATGCATGCATGCATGCATGTATATAGATATGTATGCATGTACTGGAATGCATGTATGTATACATGCATTTCGATGTTCAGTTGCATTTTTTTTTTTTTTTTTTTTTTTTTTGTTTTTTTTTGTTTTTCTTTTTTCTTTTTATATACGTATGTATATACGCGTCTGCCTGTGCGTATTCATGCATTAAGGTATGCATGCATGCATGTATGTGTGTATGTACGGATGTATACTTGTGCGTGCAGGTATGCACGTCTGCATGCATGATTGTCTGTATGCATGCATGTGTGTAATTTTGTACGTATGTGTATGCATGTGCGTATACATGTATGCATTCGTATGTTTGTATGTATGCATGTATGTATGTACGTACGCATATGTAAGTGTATACGTCGGTGCATGTATGTATGTATGTATGTATCACGTGTGTGAACGGTGTGTATGTATGTACGTATAGAAGCATACACCGATATGTATGTATGTACGTTCGTACGTATGTATGTATGTATGTATTAGTATTTGTGTTTGTATGCATGCAGATCTATGTATAACTGTAGGTATGCATGTATTTATGTCTGTATGCATGCATGCATGTATGTATGTATGGCTGTAGGCATGTATTGCTGCCTGTATGTAGTATGTGTATGGATGTATGTGTACACATATATGCATACCTATATATGTGCATGCTTGCTTATTAAAGTGTGTGTACGTATGGGCGCATGTATGTATGCATGTATGCATGTATGCATGTATGTGTATGTGTGTATGTATGTACGTACGTACGTATGCATGTGTGTAGTTATGTATGTATGTATGCATGTATGTTTGTACGTACGTATGTATGTACGTATACACGCATGTATGTATATAGTTGTATGCATGCATGCATGCATGCATGCATGCACGTGTATGTATGTATGCATGTATGTATGTATGCATGTATGTATGTATGTAGGTATGTCTGTATGTATGTATGTCTGGACGTATGGATGTATGTATGCATGTATGTTTGTTTATATATATATATATAGATGTATGCATGTATGTATGTATGTATGTATGTATGTATGTATGTATGTATGTATGTATGTATGTATGTATGCATGCATGCATGCATGCATGCATTCATGCATGCATGCATGCATGTATGTATGTATGTATGTATGTATGTATGTATGTATGTATGTATGTATGTATGTATGTGTATATGTATGTATGTATGTACGCATTGTCATAGCATACATATATAGGTGCTTGCATAGGCGTGCATGAACTTTTCGAAGGCATCTTATCATAATGAGAGGGAAAGATAGAGCCTCCATTCTCAGGGGCAGCGAGCCCCCTGTGGCCAGGATCGGGGTCAGGCGGGGCATGGGGGGAGAGGTCGGGCAGTGGGCGAGGCGAGCGGGTGATGGGCAGAGAGCCGAGGAGACGCCGACGATGCGGCCATCGTGGTGCAGAGCCCGGAGGTCGCGGAAGCGCTGGTCGGCGCCCCGCTCCCGATGCTCGTCTCGGGCCGAGTCTTTGGTGGCTGCTTCGATCGGGCGCCGTGGTGCCGCGACGTGGGGAGGGAGGACGAGTGGGAGGAGGAGGAGGAGGAGGAGGAGGAGGAGGAGGAGGAGGAGGAGGAGTTGGATGAGGAGCAGAAGGAGAAGGAGGAGGAGGAGGAGGAAGAGGAGGAGGAGGAGGAAGAAGAAGAAGAGGAAGAGGGGATGGGCAGGAGGAGGGGTAGGAGGACGATGAGGTGAACGTGGCGGAGGACCATACCTCGCCCGGCCGCCCGCCTCGGCCGCCTCCTTTGCCGCCGCCGGGCCCAAGTCCTCGTCCCCAGGCCTGCTTCTGGGGTCCACCCCGACCAGGTCATCGAGCCGATTTTCAGCCGGTGGCGACGAGAGTGCCCAGGGGCGCCCTACAAGATTTCGAGATGACGTCGTCGTTGTCGTCGTCGTCGTCGTCGTCGACGTCTCCTCATGCCTCGAAGCCCGTAAGCCTCCCCCCCCTTCCATGGCAAATCGGCCTCCAGACCTGCCCAGGGGTGTGTGCTTTGGCCACAACCTCGAGGGGAATCTGGCCGTGGTGACAAGGAGCGTTCAGGAGGTCTCAGAACGCGGAAGGACCTCGGTCCTCAATCATCGAACCTCGATCCTCGTCGCCACCCCACCGTCAGTCGTCGCAGCGCTCCGCCTGCGACGGTGGCGTCCCCGAAACGACGATGGCGACGGCGACGACGTCGACGACCACTGCTGGACGGTGACGGCGACGACGGCGACGGCGACGGGGTCCCCGGCATGAGGACGACCACTGCTAAACCTCGACGGCAACCGCTGGACGGCAACGACGGCGGCGATAGCGACTGCGGTGACCACCAGTGGACGACGACGACGACGACGACGACGGCCAGAGGTCCCCACCGCGTCCGCCTGCTTGCTCAAGGGGAGGAGGAGGAGGAGGAGGAGGATGGGGAGGAGGAGGAGGAGGAGGAGGAGGAGGAGGACGACGACGAGGGGGAGTTTTTTTCTCGATACGCGAACCACGCTGTACTGAGCCTGGGACGCACGTCTGGCGCAGTGGGCATTTACCTAATGAAGGAAAGGGGATGGGGGAGGAGGGGGAGGAGGAGAAAATACTAGGCGTGCGGCACGGCGAACGGCTTAAGATGCCGGCGCTGAATTTGCGCCGCCGCTGGGGCCATCGGGCAAGATGACGAGACCCCCAAATTTGGCGTCTATGGCCAGCTCGCCGAAAGGTTGGGGCCGACGATCGCCCAAGGACTCACCGCTGTGAGGTTCCCGCGACTCTCGCAGCCAGTTGAGGCGGAAGGCGGTGGCGCTCTCTCTCACGACACCCCCGCGGCAGCCCCCCGCGAACGCCCTGGTGGAGAATGAGGAAGAGGATGGAGGAGGAGGAGGAGGAAGAGGGGGAGGAGGAGGAGGAGGAGGAGGAGGAGGAGGAGGAGGAGGAGGAGGAGGAGGAGGACCAGTGTAAGCCCAAGATGCATCAACGATGTTGCACGAAACCCTCCCTACACATTCCTCTTCATAGGTCCCTACAAGAGTTCATTGTGGGAAGTGCCCCGTTGAAAGACATCGTCTGAGAATCCCCAATTGTGCCACTAATTCCTGGAGCCTCAACGCCGCGAATCAACGCGACTGTTATGTCCTGACAATCCTGAATCGTGCCAGAACACCGTTCCTGGGATTTCAGCACCGCGAATCAAAGAAGCTGTTGCGTCCTAGCTATCCTAGGTCGCGCCAGAACGCAATCCTTGGAATTCAACCCTACGAGTCATTGAAACAGTTGCACACTTCTAAGACGAATGCGCGCGACGCTAAGGCGACAAGCGCACTTTGAAAATCACTAGCAGTCCATTTTTGAAACTGTTGCAAGCTTTTACGACTAATCTTCGCGGCGCTAAGGCGAGAGTCACAATTTGAAAAGGAGGAGCCCTCTATCCTCCAAGCTGTTGCAAACTTTCAAAGCGAATGTGCGCGTTGCTAAGGCGAGAGCCACATTTCGAAAACCACCCTCCCTCCATTTTTGGAGCTGGTGCAAACTTCTAAGACAAATGCGCGCGGCGCTCAGGCGAGAACCACATTTTGAAAGCCAGCCACCTTCCATCTTTGAAACTCTTGCGAATTTCAAGTTTCAGGCTCATGGA
>CAUYUJ010014604.1:303086-330586 GCA_963575745.1 Prorocentrum cordatum
CTGACGAAGGCCCGCTGCTGATGCGAATGCTGTCGAAATTTAAATATGCTGCCCTGCCACGCCTGCGGGGGAGGAAGACGAGGATGATGATGCGGATGTGGAAGTAGAAGAGGGGGTATGCAATGACAGAGTAGACGATGTAACGAACTCAAATGGAATAGTCCTCGACCGAGTCTGCACCCCCCGACGGCCACCTTGCCCGGCTTGAGTACAGAAGTGTATGATGTATGTTTAAGGCGATTTCACCAACCACCGATTCACCTTCAGACCGACATCCAGGAGCCACGCGTGTGCGCAAGGGCTCCCCCCTGCTTGAGCGCCCAGGTCTAACCCCCAAGCCGGTCTGATCCGCCACGCCTGCGGCGAAGCAGAAGATGGAGATGAATATGAAGATGAATATCATGATGATGATGATGATGATGATGATGATGATGATGATGGTGATGATGATGGTGATGGTGATGATGATGATGATGATGATGATGATGATGATGATGATGATGATGATGATGATGATGATGATGATGATGATGATGCTAATGCAAATGAGGAGGAGGAGGATGAGGAGGAGGAGGAGGAGGAGGAGGAAGGGAGGAGGAGGAGGAGGAGTAGGATTAGGAGGAGGAGGACGAGGAGGAGGAGGAGGACGAGGAGTACTACACCATCTGCCAAGGATGTGCTGGAATGTGTCCTCACTGCTTCCCGCTCTCTTCGAGATGCTCGCATGCTTGCTACTAAGGTCCTCCAGCTCAGCGAACAGGAGATCAAGGGGCGGGAGGAGAAGATCACCAATACGGAGGAGTGCCAGGACGATATTCTGGAGCACATCGCATCCTTGGAAAGAAGAAGGCCGCAAGGTGAAGGAACATATCGACCAGGAAACCCAGGCGATCGAACATGCCCGATCGACTGCTGCTTCTATGATTCAAGATGCTCAGGGTCACACCAGCGGATCAGTTGGGAGTCAACCTCGAAGCGTGGACGTCCGTCATCGGCACCAATACGAAGCAGTACATCGGTGGCCTCTACCAGGAGGCGCTCAAAACGGTGGGCAACTCCTCGGCGGACGTCCACACGGCGGCCACCAACATGGCCACATCATTTCTCCAGCCTTCTGACGAGGATGGAGGGACTGAAGGGGAGCTCAAAAAGGGAAGAGTCGAGGCCGTTGGCCTGCTGCTGGGTCTCAGGCCCCCTTCCCCAACCAATCCCCAGAAATGCGGAGCGCAGTGACCTGGAGGAGGAAGAGGTGGAAGGTATGGAAGCGGTAGCCGCACTCGCAGAAGCAGACGAAGACCTCCATCGTGCCCTCCAGAAGAAAGGCCTCCTCGAGGGACCCTCCTGGCTCGCACCCTGGCCCATCACACTATGGCTTGTACACGTCGGAGCGGATACAGGAAAACGGTTGATCGATCCCGTTCTCCCCTCAGGTCGGGTGCTGAGCAGGCCCCCGCTGGCACGCCAGGAGGTGGTCCAGAGCCGGGGGTCGCCCAGACAAGTTGCGAACCAAGACTTTCAATTGGGTCCTCTCGAGCCACCTGCAAGGAATGCCTTCCGGACACGCCGCATGATGTAGTCTGTTTTCAAGAACACACGTTGTTTGGCGACAAGCCCGCCATCGCTCGTGATCAGATTTTCAAACGGGCTGGCACGCCTACGCGACCCCCTGGCGGCACGATGATCCTGGTCAAAAGCACTTGGGTTCCGGGCACACAGTGATGTGATGTTGGTTTCCGCAGGGTTATTTTGATGTTTTCTCATAGCGGCTCGTTTGGGGGTGATGCAGTTTTCCTTGTCCACCTGAAAGACCAGGTTTGCACACATATTACGAACAGGGCTGCTCTTGATGAAGTGTGGAACCATGTGTCCAAAACTGAGGTGCCATTGATCTTGCCAGGGGATTTCAGCATGCCAGCTGGAAAAATTGAGACATGCCAGCCGCTGGCAAAGTTCGGCGCAGTCGTGCGAGTACCAGATGTTCCACTGCCTGCTGGCGGGCAACAAGTCGGCCATTGTCTATTTCGTTATTAGTCGTACTTCAAATGTTGTTGCTGCAGCTTATCACGCAACCGTCCTTGCTTACCAGTGTCACTATTGCCCAACGAGTGCATATCAGATATCCGCGTGCGTGTCATGAAACCTTACATGAAAGTGCAGCCTGTCTCGGCTATGGGACCCCCTGATGAGCCTCCCGTGTGCACGGATATCATACACAAGCTGCACGCAGCCATTGGCAAGCGTGTATGTGCGGACCCCATTTTTATGGCATCATATGCTGAACAGACGCCTCTTGATCAGCTCCTCGATGAAGTACATCCGGATTGGTCAGAGCGTGCATGGCAATCAGTTGTAGATGTAACTCAAACGTCCCGAGCATGCCACCGTGGAGGACTTCCCCCGAAGTTGAGGACGTGTCGTTCAGAAAGGTTTCGGTCACCAACAGTTACTTGCAGATTTTCCAAGGACGAGCCCTCCAATGGACGTGCAATCGGCTCCAGGAAATCGAATCCCTGTTGACAGGAAAAACGGCAACGTGCGCCTAGACAAGTACACCGCGGGTCTCTTGAGGCAAATCTGGGAGCGACCACCGAAAGGCATGCCATTTCGGCAATAGTGGACGGGTGGGGCTGTTTTCGGGCATGCTTTTCTTTCAGGCCTTGCTGCGGCCCTGCGAGGCAGTTCGGATTGCCCAGCAATGCTCGAAGTTGGGCCAGCTGCAGGACAAAATGACGCAGCGTGAGGAATGGATGAGAGGTGTAAGGAGGCTGCAGGAGGGTGTGCTCGTACAGTCGTTTCCCCTATCTTCGTGGGTCCCACTATCGCCCCGAAGGTGCTGTTCCCTCACCTCAAGGCCGCTTGCCTTCGCTCCCGGCCAGGATGGACAACGAGTTTCAGGCCTGGTCAGCGGCTTGGGGTGCCAAAGGGTACCCAGCTAGCCCGCCGTTGCGAGCCGCCGTGGGGCCAGTCCCAGTGACGCCGGCAACGGAACCAGACGTTATGCATCGCATCTCTCGGAAGTTTAAGATCAAGATGCGCGGCCCCGATTGTTTGCGCCCTCGACTCTCTGCTCTAATATCCTTGGAAGCGGCTCGTGTTCTTTCTCGCATCTTCCATCTTATGGATTTCCTTTGCGCGGCGCCTGCGTCGTTTCGTGCCGTCGTCGTGCTCTTCGCTCCTTAGCTTCAAGGTAGACGGCGCTCTCTGGGCCATTGCCCTGCCCTCCCCGGTCCTCCCCCGTCGACATGCCAAACTGCGTGGGAGGCCGTGTGAGGATTTTCGGACTGGGGCCATCGCGCAGCGTGTCTCAAGATCGGGGCCTTTGAGAAATTGCATGGTGTAATGCAATGCCAGCTGAATGGTGTGCAGGAGGGGGGGGGTGCCGTTTTTACGCGCGCTGTGAGGCCTTGTGCAGTTCCACGGAAAGACATGTCACAATAAACTCATTGTATTGGCTGAGCTTGTGGGCTTCTCGATGCGCGTCATCGCGTGCGCCGTGGGCGCGTGCCGCTTGGGGGGTCCATTGCTGGACCGAGCGCTCAGCTTTCGAATTTACCGCGTCCAGGCATGCTCGCTGGACCGACCTCGGCTACGTTCGAGGCTCAGGCGCGCGTGGTGCCGGCTGTGCAGACGTGGGCCCACGAGGCGGAACACTCCGCGCTTGGTGTCCAGATCGGCGATCTTCAATTGCGCGTTTGGGCCACGTCAGCGCGCCGGCGAATAGCTGCCATGGTCGCTCTTGCTACATCCCTGAGTAAGGTTCGCCAGACGTGCCTTGGATGCGCCTTCTCGGCCTGGGACATGAACGTCGCGGGCGGCCGCGAACGGCTGGTTTTCCAGGCGAGGACGTCTCTAGGACCTCTGGCAGGTGCAGTTGAAGTTGCGCCCGCAAATCCTGGCGTCACTTTCTTGGGACAGACAGACAGACAGAGGCCCGGTCAAACCACGTGGGTTGGCCCGTAGACGGGCGAGGGAGGCTCCAGCACAGTGGCCTGAGCGCACACGTGCGTAAACGGAGAGCAAACGTTGTGCCTCCGAGGGGGGGGGGGGGGGAGGAAAGAAAAGAACGGGGGCGGTCCTCGCTCGTGAATGTAATACTCGACGAATGCGTCCTCGTCACCATCGTGTACACTGTCATGCCAGCGAGATACATTATGCAAGACATCGCGGGCGAATCCTTGGAGGCGGTCGTCCCATCTCGTCGGAGGGCGCCCGCGCGCCCTCGTAGCCCCATGCGTGTAGCGCGGGTTCCATACTATGACTTTCTGAGTCCATTCCGTGTCCGAGCATGCTGACCTGCGCGCGAATCTGAACAGGCGGCGGTAATGCAATTCACTCCATTTTTCAATCGGAAAGATTTGCATTGCATTGGCGATTCTGTCCCTCATGCGTCTCATGGTGTCTGCCCAGGCCTCGCCCCCGGAACGCCTCCAACCAACAACCAAGCGAAGCATCTTTTTCTGAAGGACGTCCAGGGATTGCGTTTGATGCTTGGTCAGCGCCGCAGCCGATAGTCCGAACAACAATGTAGGTGTAATGACTGATTGGAAAAGCTTCAGCCGCAGTCTTACGGATGCGTTCTGGTCTGTGATAACATGGCGGTGTTCATGAAATTTGCGCCAAGCTCGCTGGAATCGTCGACCCAACTCAATATCGTTACGATGTTTCAAACTCCCGGGTATACTTTTTCCCAAATACTTGTGGACATCATTGCCTCCCATGACTTTCAGCATGTGCTCGCCAATCTCAATGAACATAGTCTCCATCCCCTCCTCCGTGGTAAGAATCTTTGTCTTCTCCGGATTTAGCTGGAGACCAACTGTGCCAAGCTCCTCAATAAGAATTTCCATCATGGCGGCCAGCTCGTCGGCAGAACTCGCGTGCAACATGATGTCATCGGCGTAACGTATGTTCGTGAGTTTTTCGCCCGCTCCTATGAACAACCCGGCGTGACCAATGCGGATTTTCCATCTCTCCATTGCCAACTCCAAACCAGCGTTGAACAGCATCGGGCTGACGACGTCGCCTTGCTTGACCCCCCGCTGGATGCGAAAAGCGTGCGCGCCCGACGCGCTGCCCATCTGTCCAGAATACAGCCTCGCCAGCAAGGCAGTGTAGTCTTCATCAAGGCCTTGGCGCCGGAGGGCATTAAAGAGAGGGCCGTGCTCAATCCGATCAAATGCTTTGGTCAAATCCAAACTGGCGCACCACAGCGGCACTTGCCATTCCATGCATTTGCTGCATGCCACTTCGAAGACCAGGAACGCGTCATTGACCGAGTGGTTCGGCCTGAAGCCTACTTGGTCCGGCCCTTGCGCGTGTTCGAGGACGTCGCGCAAGCGATGGTACAGCGTGCGGGATAATATCTTGTAAGTTGTCTTGAGAATGGCTATCGGTCTCCAGTTTTTCGGCTGTGCCAAATCCCCGGACTTAGGGGGCATTGCAAACGCCGTGTCTTTCCAAGAATCTTCCACTTCGCCCGTAAGCAGCACCTGGTTGTAGAAAAACAATAACCAATCGGTAAATGTATCGGAGGCGTGCTTGAACATCTCGGCGACGATGCCATCCGCGTCGGCGCCCCTCTTATTGTTCAAGGACCGTATCGCTTTTGTAAGCTCCATCTTGGTAAACTGGGGAATGTTGGTAAACGCGCGTTGGTCCGTCATCTCCGGCGGCGGCGCCGCTGTAGACGAGAGTATGTTCTCCAGGAAGCCCGCCAAAGATTCAGGAGGACACTGTGCATCGACTGCGTCCTTCTTCCTTTGGGCTGGAAAGAACTTGGTTGCAGCGAGCCGATGTAGATCGCAGAACTCGCCGAGGATCTGTTGGGTGCGCCTCGCTTTTCTTCTCCGCAACTCTGCGCGCACAGTTCTGCGAATACGTTTGGACATGTCCCGTCTGGCTGCGGACCCGTGTGGGAGAGCTCGACGTTGACGCAACAGCTCCTGGAAAGCAGTATGATTCCAGAAACATGTTTGCTCTTCGTGCTGTTGGGCGTGTCCCGGTGCAACGGCGGCCAAGCACGCGTCCAAGTCGGACAGATTACCTGGCGGACTGTCTTGCAAGTGAGCGTCCAAATCATGGCCATAATCCGCATCATCACGCGGTTGCCAACCTCGATGATTCCACTTCTGCTGGCGCTTCTGGGTGCGGATTCTCATAGTCAAGCGTGCAAGTGCAGCCCTGTGATCCGATCTCAAGCTTAAGAGATCAACCGCTCTACTGTCCACCACCTGTATGGAGCCAGGCACTAAGATGAAGTCGATGCACCTTGTGTGTCCAAGACTCGATCGGAATGTCCACGCGTCTGCGTGGGTCAGGCTGGGCGGAAAGTTTGTTAATTGAAAACCATGGCACGCTACGAATTCGTTCAATCTTTGCCCCCTTGGGCCGATATTGCATTGAGTATTCCAATCGCCACCAATAACTACATGACTTCATCTCCTCTGGGCCGCCCGTGCCATGTTATCAAGCCGGTCGTAGAACTCGGTGAACTCATCCAGAGAAAAACCAGCATGAGGAACATAAGTGGAAATAAATGTGTATGTGCTTCTCCCCAATACTATGTCTAACCCGATCATGCGGCCGGCCTCAGCACATACCCGGCGAATATTCCGAGCGTGGCGTTCGTGCACCAAGACGCCAACGCCCGCAGCAGCATGGCCATCCAAATGTAAAAACAATTTATGCCCACCTTCTAATGTAAGTTCTGTTGATGTCGCCCTGGTCTCGCTGAACATTATGATATCCCACTCCACATTTGTCAATTCAGCAATTAATTCAACTATTTGCGCATTCGTTCGTAATCTCGCATTCTTGCTATACACATGCAAATCCCCTGTCAAGGTAGGGGGTGAAACGTGGTTTGACCGGTGCTGTCCCTATTTTGCCAGGGGCTTCCCTTTACCTTTGCCTTTGTCCCCAACCGCCTCTAAAGACTTCTGGCACTTATTGTAAAGCGCTTTGTAATCATCGTCGTTGTGAAGATGCCCCCAATTCTTCCACTCCTCGCTCAACCACGTAATTGCCAAGTTCTTCCCCGAGCAGGTTGTAGACATAATCGTGTCAGCACCGGTCTTCAAAGTAAGAACCATATCATCAATTTTGATAGCTTTAGAATTGAAACCCCAATTGGTGAGCAACTTCTTGAAGCCAAAAAGAAAACGAAGAGGGACACGTACATGGACAGGTTGGTCTTGATTCGCCCACACCTTTTTTTCCAAAGCACGTGATGGATGTGGTCCGGAACTTGTGCACGACTGTCTGGAGGTCGTCCGGGTTGGCCATCTTGCCGAAAACGAGGCCTGAAAATGTGTCCCCTTTGATGAAGATGTCGACGGGTGGTGAGACCTTCGCCTTGCGAAGCTCCGCCTTGATCGTTTAGGGTTTCTTGGGATGCCGGACTAATGCTCAAGTTCGTGCTGAGGAAGATCGGGCTCGGGTGGAAAAGTTCAAGCGTGGGTTTGAATATCTCAACCGTTCTAATGGACCCTGCCGGCTTACAGCGCGTCTTGTTCAAATCAGTGTGCATTTGTGCTCGCGCGCGGGGCTCGGGCGCAAGGTTTTTCGCCCGGGGAAAGCGCGTGTCTGCGGATGTCGGCGGCGGCGGCCGCGGGGGTGAAGCCGACGGGATGTCCGCTTGAAATGTCTTGGGGTCTTTCTTCCAGGTCAAAGGGTGACCCCCCCCTATATATATAGATGCTGCAACTATTGAGTGTCGTGCGCAGGAATGGTGGCGCGACGCGCCGCGGGAAAGAGGGGGGGCCCTCCATGCTGGTGCCGCCCCCGCGAATGCATTGTCGGCGGCGTTTCGAAAGGCCCGGTCGGGGGTTGAGGCCGCTTCGGGGCATGAGTGGGCTCTTCGAGATCGTGGCGCACTTTCTAATGTTATTTGGTGGCTGAAACAAATGGTTTGGGCCGTCGAGCCCCTTGCATTGCCGAGTCGGGGGTTCGGCTTGCATTGACTGACGGTCTCCCGCCTGTGGTGTTTCGTCATTTGCCCGAAAGCTTTCAGCCCAGAAGTTAGCGGTCGCGTCGAATAAACATCTGACGCGCATGGGCCACCCTCTTGCCAGACACGGTGAAGTCGATGGGCCTTGGATGCTTGCTGCTAGGAGGGTTGTCAACTCCAAGGGCCTACCAGGCGATCGCAGACACTTTTTGAATTGCATATTTTGTGCGGGAGCTAATTTGTGGCGCGGAGGCAACAAAGTCCTCGGGCAGTGTGCCTTCTGCCCGAAGTTGGATGTCGCGTTCCACAGGATTTGGGGGTGCCCCCGTGCTAACGACTAACGAGAGAAATATTTTGATCCTCTTCTGATGCAAGATGCCCTGTGCGCGGGGCCCATCCCTCCTCTCTACTCCTTGCCGTGGCTGCCTCTCCCCACCGTTGGCCTGGTTGCGCCGGGCTGGGATTCGAGATTGGTGGGGCCCGACGAGGAACCTATCGCGCCTTTCCCTTGCCCACCAGACGCCCAGATTTCTGTCGATGGGGTTTGCGATGACATTTAACTATGGATTAGCTCGGGCCGGAGTCTCAGCGGCTCAAGTTTTCGAGCCAGGTCAGCTTCTCCGAGGCGTGCTCGCCGCTGCCGCAGGGCCTTCCGCAAGCCCCGGCGCGCTGCCAGCTGGCCGGCTTGGCGCTGCCAGCTGGCCAGAAATCCAGAAGCTCATTGTGATGCGAGCAGTGGCTCGGATGACCTCGACAAGAAATAGATCCCTGGGAGCGCCTTTGCCGATCGCTTTGATGGGCTCGGCTCGAGGGGCCGGAGCATGCCCGATGCCGCCGTCGAGGTCTCCGAGCAGACGTTTTGTGAATATAAAAAAGCTTGTTGTAGGAACTGCAGGTATGCTGGGCCCATGGCCGCCGCATTTTGAATTCTTCGGCAAGCAGACCCACTCAAAGCGCAGCGAAGCTCCTAGACCGAACCCCAGTTAGCATAAGTCTGTCTGGGGTGGGGCAGCTTTGCGCTGTCGTGTCTGCCTGCGAGTATGTTGAGAAGCCGTTGCTCTGGCCCCTTTTCCAGACAGGGGGAGGCCTGGGCTGCGAGCTCCAGGCTGCCAGAATCGTGGGCAGCGACCTCCCCGTGATTTACTGCACGTTGTGCGGCAAGTGCGCCGCCCGCAAGGCCGAAGGATTGCGGGAACCGTGTAGGCGCCCGAAGAAGTCGAGTGAACGTTCTAGGCTTTTGAGGGGTATTGTCCCTGACGCGGCTCTCAGGTAGGGGCCCCGGTTTCCTCCTGGATTTCACGGTAGGATGGGTTGCTGGGCAAGGGAAATCTGCCCGAATGTGCTCAGATGAAGATGGCCCGCCAATTTGAGCCACCCACAGACCTGACCTGTAGAGCCAAACGAGCACTTTGCCCCCTGCTGCGGCGATACCACGCGAGTGTCAGCCCACAGACTCAGCAGAACGGTAGTCGAGGCCCTCCGTGGGGGTGAAGACTGTGCGCCTCTGCAAGCTGCCCGTGCCATGGTCGATTCGGCCGGCTCGGACTGACGTTTTTTTTGTTTTTGTTTTTTTTTGTTGGGGGGGGGGGGCTCGGGGCTCGGGTCCAGGGCTTGCGTTTGCCACTGAGACAGGTTCCCCCTGTTGCGCTCGCCGCTTACCCAGACCAGTGACATAGGTGACCCTCTTCGAGGAGGATTCGGGGAATGCCCCATTGTCTGCTGCTGCCTGGTCTGGTCTCTCTTTCCTTTGGGAGCAGAGCTCCCATGATGGTTTGTGGTGCGAAGGCTTCGCCTTGCCTCGTTTGGTTTTGCTGCGTGACCCACCCTTTTTGGTTCTGAAGTCTTGCACTCTTGAAAAGGAGCAGGAGGAAAAGGAGGAGGAAAAGGAGGAGGAGGAGGACGAGGAGGATGAGGAAAAGGAGGAGGAGGACGAGGAGGAGGAGGGAGGAGGAGGAGGAGGAGGAGGAGGAGGAGGATGATGATGATGATGATGTGATGATGATGATGATGATGATGATGATGATGATAGGAGGAGGAGGAGGAGGAGGAGGAGGAGGAGGAGGAGGAGGAGGAGGAGGAGGAGGAGGAGAGGAGGAGGAGAGGAGAGAGGAGGAGGAGGGAGGAGGGAGGAGGAGGGAGGAGGAGAGGAGGAGGAGGAGGAGGAGGAGGAGGAGGAGGAGGAGGAGAGGAGGTGACGAGTAGGAGGAGGAGGAGGAGAGGAGGAGGAGGAGGAGGAGAGGAGGAGGAGGAGGAGGAGGAGGAGGAGGAGGAGGAGGAGGAGGAGGAGGAGGAGGACCAGTGTAAAGGAGTCATCAACGATGTTGGAAGTAACCCTCCTTCCAAACTTCCTCTTCATTGGCCCCTAGAACGGTTCATTTCCACTGAGGGAACTGTTTCGTTGGAAGACAAAACGTTGTTCTCGGGATTTCACGGATCAACCTGACTGCTGCGTCTCAACGATCCTGAATCGTGCCAAAACGCCATCTTTGGAACTTCGACACCGCGATCCAACATAACTGTTGCACCCGCATAATCCGGAATCTTTCCAACATGCTATTTCTGGTACGTTGATCATGGGAATCCGTGAAATTCTTCCAACTGTTTATAACGAATGTGCGCGGCGCTAAAGCGAGAGTCTCATTCTGAAAATGACCCGCCCTCAATCCGTGAAGCTGTTTTTATATTTTTTGTGAACGCATGTGCGCGGCGCTAAGGCGAGAGCCGCATTTTGAAAACCACCCGCCCTCAATCCGTGAAGCTGTCGCACATTTGTTGAAACGAATGTGCGCGGCGCTAAGGCGAGAGCCACATTTTGAAAACGACCCGCCCTCAATCTGTGAAACCTTTGCAACTTTTCAGAACGAATGTGCGCGGCGCTATGGCGAGAGCCACATTTTGAAAACGACCCGCCCTCAATTCGTGAAGCTCTTGCAAACTTTCAAAACGAATGCACGCGGCGCTAAGGCGAGAGTCACGTTTTGAAAACTACCCGCCCTCAATCCGTGAAGCTCTTGCAAACTTTAAAACGAATGTGCGCGGCTCTTAGGCAAGAACCACATATTGAAAACCACCCGCCCTCCATCTGTGAAGCTGTTGCGATTTTTAAGCTTCAGAATCATAAGAGTCATAAGTGGTGAGGAAGTCTCAGGCGAAACGCCCGGCCCGCCCTAAAATCTTGCTTCGGGGTGCGACATGGGAGGAGAAAAAGGCAAAGCAGAGGGAGGAGGGAGAGGAGAGCGAGGGTGAGTACAAGGAGGCCTCCTGGAAGCCCTTGCTGTGCTCCGCCTGCCTTGCCACTCATAGGGTTCCCTGCCGCGTCGACGACGAGCACGACCGATGACGTCCGCGACGGCCGGCCCGAAGGCTGCCAATCGGAGGAGGGCCAGTTGAGACAACGGCGGCTCCCCCGCCCGGCCCAGATCCGCTCAGAGTCGGCCCCCAGATCAGGGTGTTTTTCGGCTTGGCCGGGACGGCGCGCGTGCATGTCGATCCTGGGCCCAGCCCTGGCCTGGCCAGCACCGGCGTGAGTGTTTTCGGAGGATGGCCAGATAGCGGCGACTCTCCCGCCCGGCCTCAAGTCGCTCAAAGTCTGTCCATTCAGCGTGACCCCCTGAGGTCCGAAAGGGAACGGGGAAACCGAGCCAGGGAGGACCGCAGCTGCTTCCACTTGGCCCGCTGAGAGGACGTCGAGAGGTCCTGGCCAGTGCTCCGCCTGCCCGCCTCGGCCAGGGATGTCATGGCGAAACCTATTCTTTTAGTGCATCCCCTGGTGCCCCCTCGTCCGCGCTCGCTTCTCGGGCGATGATCTGCGAACCCCCCTCTTGGACGCCCCCATTTCGGACGCACCCGAAAAAAAACAGGTCTGAAATATTACCCTGGCAAAGCATCGTGAGAGCACGGCCATGTGAACTTGTGTGTGTGTGTGTGTTCCCCGCGGATGCGCCTCGCAGGCCCGCAGTTCTCTTCGCTTCGCTTCTGCCCTGCTCAGCTAAGTTCATGCCTCGAGGCCCTTCGGTCTCAGTGCGTTAGCTGCCCTCTGGGCCGCACCTGGCGGTTCGCCGGGCCGTGCTGGCGCTCTCGTTGCCTCTCTCTTGCCGCTCAGTCAGCTGGGTCGCGCGCTCCCCCAGCTTCTGCTATGCAGCTCTGTGCTGCCCGCTCAGCTCTGTGCAGCTCAGTGCAGCTCAGTGCAGCTCAGCGCGCTAGCGCCCCCCCCTGGCGCTCCGCTGCCTGGGCCTCCCCCTGCACGCGCCCCGTTGACCCACTTGTTTCGGCGCTCGGCCCATCATTGGCTGCGCCTGCCGGATCGGGGTCCGCTATGTTGTATCCGTAAGGGCTTCGCCCCCTGTCGCCAGCCTCCTCTCTCGGATAACTCTCGGATAATGGGCAATGCAAGAGCGAAATCATGAGGCCTTGGCGCCGCCTTGAAGCAGCGTCGGGACTTCACGCGAAGACGATAAGTAATCGGCAAGAAAAATTGAGATTCTGATGGTATTGTTGAATTCCGTGTTGCATTTCGGGCTTGCTCGCGTATGTTGTGCAACAAGCTGTTCTACGAAGTATTGACATGTTGCAAATCCCATGTGTTTTTGACACACCCCACCGATCTGCGTGAGGGGTGCCACCGAATTTCAAGACATGTAGCAGATCCCATGTATTTTTTTCTGACCCTGACCCCACTGATCGGCGTGAGGGGTGCCACCGAATTTCAAGACATGTGGCACATCCCACGTGTTTTTCGACCCTGACCCCGCCGATCTGCATGAGGAGTGCCACCGAATTTACAACATGTGGCAGATCCTTTGTGTTTTTGGACTCTGACCCCGCCGATCTGCGTGAGGGAGGCCACCGAATTTCAAGACATGTGGCGAATCCCATGTGTTTTTCGACCCTGACCCCGCCGATCTGCGTGAGGGGCGCCGCCAAATTCTAGAAATATGGCGCGCCGGCGATCTGCGTGAGGCGTGCCACTGAATTTTAGAAATGGGCGAATCTCATTGGTTTTTGGACTCTGACCCCGCCGATCTGTGTGAGGGGTGCCGCCGAATTTTAGAAATGGGGCAAATCGTCTGGGTTTTTCGACCCTGACCCCGCCGATCTGCGTGAGGGGTGCCGCCGAATTTCAGAAATGTGGCAAATCCCGTGTGTTTTTGGACCCTGACCCCGCCGATCTGCGTGAGGGGTGTCAAATTCTGAGAACCCTCCTAGGAGGTGCTAACCAGGGTGCTTTTCGGCTCCCCCCCTCGCGCGGTCTACAACAGGAGCAGTAAACAACATAAAGCAGAATTGTAACAGTGGAAGCTGGAAATTGGAACTGGTGCAGGGAACAGCAAACCCTAGTCCTACAGCCTGGTGGCCCCACAAGGGGGCCGCCGGATTTCTCCATCACCAGTTGCAGCATAGTGCTGCCTCCCCCCAGCGTCAGCTCAGTGCAGCTCAGTGCCAACGCTGGTCTCCCACCTCGGCGCTTCCCCCGCCGTAGTCGGCAGCTCTGAGTGGCCCGGCTTCCTCTCTTCCTGTCGCGCCAGGGCTCCTCCTCCTCTTCCTCCTCCTCCTCCTCCTCCTCCGTGCATTGCGGCTTTGATTTGCATGCAGCGTGTCCCCTGTTGCCATTCCGCCGGAGCAGCCACCTTCTGCCCAGCCGCCGACGCACAAGTACTTGTGTGTGTGTGTGTGTTTGTTTGTGTGTTTGTTTGTTTGTTTGTTTGTTTGTTTGTTTGTTCTGTGTGTCTGTCTGTCTGTCTGTCTGTCTGTCTGTCTGGCTGGCTGGCTGGCTGGCTGGCTGGCTGGCTGGCTGTTTGTTTGTTTGTTTGTTTGCTTGCTTGCTTGTTTGTTTGTGTGTGTGTGTGTTTTTGCAAGGGGTCGTGGCCGCCTGGACCAAATATGTAGCCGGCATTGGGCCGAGGGCACGATTTCCGAAGAAATTGCAGGGAAGTCTCAGGCGCAGCGTGTGCCGGACCCAACGATCTCAGGATGCGGTCGGCGTCGGGCTCCCCGTCCCCCCTGTGGGGCTAGTCTGTGGTCTTCCGTGCATTCCTTACACAAGGGCTCGTGCTCCTTCTCTACTTTTACCCTCTGTCAGAACCCTCCCGCGAAGCGCTATTCGGGAAATGGCGGCGCCCGGGTCTCAGGCAGAGGCCACCGCCCCCGAGAGGTCCCCGCGGCGCTCCGCCTGCTGGCTTCTGGGGCCGCGCCGCTGCCGGCTGGCGCCGCCCTCGGGGATGTCCCGCCGGAGCGGCGGCGCGCCGCGTGCCTCGCGGCGGCGGCGCTGGGCGCGCTGGAGGAGCGGCGGCCGCACCCCTGCCGGAGGAGGGGCCATCGGCGTCGGTCTCCTCCCTCGTCCTCCTGTCGCTGTCGCTGTCGGCGTCGGTGTCCGTGCTCGGACGGTGCCATATCCCCCCCCCTGGGGGGGGGGCCCCATCAAACTGGGGCACTTGTGAATGAAAAGGGGGGTGGGGCAACTATGTCCCCCCCGGCTTCCCCTGGGGGGGGGGAGGGAACGAAATGACGGAGACCTTGTCCTCCTCTTCCTCCTCCTCCTCCTCCTTTGATTTTTTTCACAACCGCTGGTTTCTCGCCGGTTTTCGGGTCTTGGGACCATCACAGCTCGATGTGGCTCAAGGAATGCCGCAGCAAAATGGGGTCTTGGGTTCCGTTCGTGTTTTTTCGCGATGCTTTGTTTTTCCTCGCGACGTCGGATCTCATGCTCCTTGCCCTCCCCGTTCTCCTCCTCCCCGTCCACACTTACTCAATATGAATACTACTCTCCCTCTTCCCCTGATGACGTCTTGGGAATATTCGCCCCCCCCCCCCCGCGTATACTGTTTTTGTTACACACAGGTTTCCCCGGAGTTGGGTTTTCGCTTTCATTTTTTCCCAAAATGCTGCTCTCGCTGAGGCGCCGGCCTCATTTTCGGGCCCCGCTCGTTCCGAATCGTGCTCCCGCTGCAGTGCTGGCATCATTTCCGCCGGCGCCCGGGCTGCACGCCCGAGCCGGCGCCCGGGCCGGCGCTCGGGCCGGGTCCGGAGCCGGTTCCGGCCGGCGCCGGAAAATCGAGTTCCGAGGCGGCGCCGAAAAAAGGCCATTCTAATACACATTTTTCTTTTGAAAATGCTGAATTTCTGCTTCCGGCGGCCGGGAGGCCTCCCGGGCCGATTCCGACGCCCAGGCCGGCGCCCGAGCCGGCGCCCAGGCCGACGCCCGAGCCGGCGCTCGGGCCGGCGCCCGGGCCGGGTCCGGAGCCGGTTCCGGCCGGCGCCGGAAAATCGAGTTCCGAGGCGGCGCCGAAAAAAAGCCATTCCAGTAATTTTCTTGCGCCAGGGAAGCCTTCCCTGGAGTTAGGCTTTTGCCTGCAATTTTTCCCCAAATGCTGCTCTCGCTGAGGCGCCGGCCTCATTTTCGGGCCCCGCTCGTTCCGAATCGTGCTCTCGCTGCAGCGCTGGCCTCATTTCCGTGCTTCCGCTCGTTCCGAATCGTGCTCCCGCTGCAGCGCTGGCCTCATTTCCGCGCTTCCGCTCGTTTCGACTCGTGCTCCCGCTGCAGCGCTGGCGTCATTTCCCGTGCCATGCCACGGCATGCAATGCAATGCTAGGTTGATACTACGCTTCGCGGTGCTCTTCTACGCCATGCCATGCCGTGCTCTACAATGCATCGCGTACCCTTTCGGGATCATCGCCCTGCTTGACATCCGACTGTGCGAGTAGTGAGGGGATCTGCGCCATGGTAAGGGATGGGAGGGAGGGGTAGGATGTCAGATATGACGCGAGCGCACCTAGCTTGTCCTCCCCCCTTCCCCTTCCTCTTCCTCTCCCTCCTCCCTCCCCCTCCTCATCCATCTTCCTCCTCCTCCTCCTACCTCCTCCTCCTCTTTTTCCTCCTCCTTCTCCTCCTCCTCCTTCTCCTCTTCCTCCTCCTCCTCCATCCTTTGTCCCTCTGAATAATTAAGTCCTCCCCGTCGCACCCCTGGACGGATCGGTAGGGCGGGCTGGGCGTTTCACCTCCGAGTTCGTCACCATTCATGATCCTGAAGCTTGAAATTCGCAGCAGTTTCAATGATGAGAGGCGGCTAGTTTTCGTCCTTTGCGCCGCAATCATTCGGCCTAAAAGTTTGCATTGGTTTCAATGATGGAGGGCGGGTGGTTTTCAATATGTGGCATGTGCTTCAGCGCCGGGCACATTTGGTTTAACACGCAGCAGCAAGTCCAAGGACGAAGTGCGGCTCCTTTCATCATGTGACTTTCGCTCCAGAGCCGCGCACATTCGTTTTGAAAAGTTTGCAACCGCCTCAAGAGTTCGTAGGGTTGAGGTTCTAGGAATTGCGTTCAGGCGTAATCAGGAATGTCAGGGCGCAGCACTCACGTTGATTCGCGGTGTTGAAGTCCCAGGAACGGTGTTCTGGCACGAGTTAGGATTGTTAGGGCGGATCAGTCACGTCCATTCGAGGCGTTAAAGTCCAAGGAATGGTGCTTTGGCAGGATTGAGGATTCTCCAGCAATTGTTTTTCAATTGGGCATTTCCCGCTATGGGAATACATTCTTGTAGGGAACTATGAAGAGGGAACTTCGAGGGAGGGTTTATTGCAGCATCGTTGATGCATCCTGGGTGTGCACTGGTCCTCCTCTTCCTCCTCCTCCTCCTCCTCCTCCTCCTCCTCCTCCTCCTCCTCCTCCTCTTGCTCACTACTTCATTGTTGATTGCGGGACGGCAGAGCCCGAGAGGCCCTCGCCTGAGCGCAGCGCTTGTCCGCTTGCAACAATTGCAGTACTTTCATGGATGGTGGGCGGGTGGTTTTCAAGATAAGGCTCTCGCCTTAGCGCCGCGCGCATCTCAACAGTTTGCAAGAGCTTCGCGGGTGGAGGGCGGGTGGTTTTCAAAATGTTGTTCTCGCCTTCGCGCCGCGCGCAGTCGTCTTAAGCTGTCACATCAGTTCAACGGGGTGTTATGGTTCATGTCCCATAAGTGGTCGCGGTTTAGGATTGTGAGGGCGCAGCCGTTATGCTGATTCGCGGTGTCGAAGTCCCAGGAAAGGTGTTCCGGCGCGATGCAGCCTCGTCGTGACGCAACCGTAAGGTTGATTCGCGGCTTTGAGTTCCCATTGTTGATGATGTCCGATCAAGGATTGTCTTCCAACGGGGCACTTCCAGCACTGAAACTGAATTATTGCAGGGATCTGTGATCAGAGAACTAAAAGGGAGGGTCTATTGCAACATCGTTGTTGCGCCTCGGGTTTACGCTGGTCGCCCAACACGTCGTCGTCGTCTTCCTCCTTTTCTCTTCCTCCTCCTTTTCTTCCTCCTCCTCCTTTTCTTCCTCTCCTCCCTTTTCCCCTCCCTCCCTCCCTCGCTTTCTCCTCACCCCCCCTCGCTGTCGTCGTCGTCGTCGTCGTCGTCGTCGTCGTCGTCGTCGTCGCCGTCGCCGTCGCCGTCGTCGTCGTCGTCGCCGTTTATGGCGTCATCGTTGATGCGCCTTTGGTTTACACTGGTCCTTCTTCTCGTCGTCGTCGTCGTCGTCGTCCTCCTCCTCCTCCTCCTCCTCCTCCTCCTCCTCCTCCTCGTCCTTCCTCCTCCCCCCTCTCCTCCTCCTCCTCCTCTCCTCCTCCTCTCCTCCTCCTCCCTCCTCCTCCTCCTCCTCCTCCTCCTCCTCCTCCTCCTCCTCCTCCTCCTCTCCCCTTTTCCCCTCCCTCTCTCCCCCCTCCTCCCTTCCCGTCGTCCCGTCGTCGTCGTCGTCGTCGTCGCCGTCGTCGTCTCCCTCTTCTCGGCCCTCCCTCCCTCCCTCCCTCCTCCCTTCTCCTCCCTTCGTCGTCGTCGTCGTCGTCGTCGTCGTCGTCGTCGTCGTCGTCGTCATCGTCACCGCTGTCGTTGTTGTCATCGGCGCCGCCTGCCCGCCCGCGCCGGCCGAGGAGCTGGCCGGTGGGGCCCCCTTCGGGGAGCCGAGCGCCGCAACGGCGGCCCGCCCGTCCTGCTCGTCCTCGCGACCGCGATCAGGAGGAGGAGGAGGAGGCGGAGGAGGGGAAGGAGGGGGTGGAGGAGGGGGAGGAGGGGGAGGAGGAGAAGGACGATGAGGAGGAGGAGGAGGCGGAGGAGGGGGAGGAGGGCAAGCTAGGTGCGCTCGCGTCATATCTGACGTCCTACCCCTCCCTCCCATCCCTTACCATGGCGCTGATTTTCTCTATCCGCGGACGCGTGTCGTAGCGGACCTGTGGCTCCGCGCGCGCGTGCGTAGTGGGTGGTGGTGCGCGTGCGTGCGTGCGTGCGTGTGTGCGTGGTTGTGTGGTGGTGGTGGTGTGGTGGTGGTGTGGTGGTGGTGGTGGTGGTGGTGGTGTGGTGGTGGTGGGTGGTGTGGTGGTGGTGGTGGTGGTGCTGGTGGTGGTGTGGTGGTGCTGGTGTGGTGGTGGGTGGTGGTGGTGGTGGTGGTGGTGGTGCGGCGCGGTGGTGGCGGGCGGATGGGCGCGCGAGAAAGAGGCCCGCGCTGGGGCGAGAACGCCATCCTGAACGACGGAGGCCAAACACCGATCCGAAAATGAGGCCCACGCTGCAGCGGGAGCACGATTCGGAACGATTCGGGAGCAGAAATGAGGCTGGCGCCCCAGCGAGAGCAGCATTTTGAAAAAAACACGCGAAAACCCGTTTCCCGGGAATCCTGTGTGTAAAAAAACAATACGCGGGGGGGTGTCGGATATCTTCGGGACGCCATCAGGGGAAGTGGGAGAGTATTTTCATATTGTGTAATTGTGGAGGAGAAGGGGGAGGAGGGGGAGGAGGAGAAGGAGGAGGAAGAGGAGGATGAAGGGGAGGATGGGGAGAAGGAGGAGGAGGAGGATGAGGAGGAGGAGGAGGATGACCCTGTGGTTCAGACCTGGGGAGGCCCCTTCATCTCGTCCTCTATTCTTTCCTCTCTTTTCTTCCCTCTCTCAGGCCCCGTCGGCGCGGCGGCCCCTAGCCCTATGGGGGTCGCGGAGGTGTGTTTGGCCCCCCTCCGAGTTCCAGTTGATTAGGATTGAACCTGACCGCAGAGTTGCGTCTAGGAGAAGGACCGTGACATACTCGCGCCAGGACAGAAATCATGACCAGAGGTTTTTGGTCACTTTCGGCTTGATGGGGCCCTCGCCGACCCCAGGGACCGTCAATCAAACGAACCAGGATGAACAATTGGTCCCAGGGAAGGGGTCCAGAGTCCAGACCTCTAGGGAGCCACGATTTGACAACAATCGCGACGTGGGATGCCTGGGGTGGGCAGAGGCACTCTGCACACATGCCTTGTCTCCTCGTAAAACTGCCTCGTCGATTGGTTCTTTCACCTTTCTGTCTGGGGGTGTGAGGGTTGACCCAGCGAGGCGCATTGATGTTACGGGGGGATAGGGTTGGCGAGCTCACTTCTTGCATTTTTTTTCTCGCGCCGCGTTCTGCTTGCTCTCCTGGAGATGAGGCACAGTCTGCGTACACATTTGGTAACATCTACAGTCAAGACTTTGACATAAGGATCTCATTGGGCTCGGGATGTGGTCCAGGTTTTTGGGCTGTTCCTCGGATCTAGGTCGGGAAATCTATGTGTGGCCGCGTCTCGCCGTGACCAGAAAAACACACCTTCGTTCCTCATCCAGCGTTCCTTCCGGTAAGACGATGGCTGTACTTGCTCTCCCACAGCCGAGGGAATAGGTTACGACCTCAACATCCTGTATTGCCAGTGCCAGTGCCATCGAAGGCCAGAGCTGCTCCACGCTGTCGTCGTGGATCAGGCCGCGGACAGACGGCGGCGACGGGCGCACGCACACACCCAGCTGCCACAACTGGGGGGAATAGGAGGGGAACGACGAGGACGACGAGGAGGAAGGGGAATCGGGAAGCAGAGGGGGACAAGCGGCGGGACGGAGAAAACGAGAAAACGAGGAGGAACGATGACGACGACGACGACGACGACGACGGTGATGACGCAGGTGCTGATGCTGATGAGGATTATGAGGGTAAGAGAAGCAGGAAGACGACGACACTGTGCGCCAGAGTACGCCCAGGCTGCCCCAGCGATGTGGCTGCAGTGCACCCTGCCGTCCCAGGTTCCCTCACGAGTTCTGGCCGGCCTTCCTTCCTCCGCTGCAGACTGGGCGCCCCCTTGAAGGACAGGCGCCCCGTGGGCCTGCCATGCTGTCGAGGCTCCCGTTTTGAAAACATGCCCTGCGTCCTCCTGGCGCGCAAGTCGTCTGGCACGGGAAGCCTTATGCTCATATGCAGTTCGGCGGGGCGTCCAGCGATACCCCCCCTGGTCGAAATTCGGAGTCGGTGTCGTTTGGTTTCCCCTATGCCCGTCCCCTCGTTTCTTCAGCATCCGTTCGCCCCCTCGGGCTGGTTGGGTTCCAGCCATGCACGTGCAGATACACTTTTGCTCGCTGCGCGGTTGCAACATATCAGCACCCCGCGCCATGGAACCTAACAGTTGGGTTGGACGCTGTTGTTGAACGTGTGCCTGCCTTCTTTGGGGTTCGAGCATTCGCTCGTCTCGTTTGATCACCAGCGAGTGTCCATGGAGTTGATACCAGGAGGCACGATTCACTTGAAGGTTACTGGACTTGCTTATCCCAGTCGCGTGCCCTCCCTTTCTCCATTCGATAGACTTGCAGCTTTCATCGCCCTCCTGACGCGTCTTCTTCGAAGACGAGCTTGTGCCACAGTGATGCGCAGCCTGAGCGGCCTGCGCAGCAGGTGGCCGCTGTCCTCGCGGCTGGCGCGCCGAGTGCGCCTGGGCGCCTGGCCAGCTGGGCCGCATCCGAGAACCCGCGTCTGTATGCGCCATCAGCTCAGCGGCGCCCGCTGTGTCAGATCTCCTTCTCCTCCTCCTCCTCCTCCTCCTCCTCCTCCTCTTCTCTCTCTCTCTATCTCCCCTCCCGTTAGACCTCTCCAACCCGACTGGCCCCCTGTGAGTCGAACTGCGGCCCAGAAGCCAAGTGTGTACGACGGTGAGGGGCCCGCGGCAGCACGGTGCACTGCCCTGACCGTTGGCAGGATGGCTAGAAGATGGCGCACTACGTCTGCGGCCACAGCAAAATCCGCCTACGACTTCGTGTGCCTCTTTGGCAGACCCAGACGTCCTCCGATCTATTTTTTCAGTTCACGGCCCAAGAGCTCCCGACTCTTTCCCTGGGGATCGTTTTTCGTCCCAGATCCGTTGCTGATGGTCAAGGGGTCCGATTACTGGCCCCAGATGCCGAAATTGAGGAACAATTCCCGGATTGAAAAATCATTTTGCCGGAGATCTAGGGAGCCCCGGGGTCGTCGAGTCGAGCTGCGGAGGTGGCCTCTCGCGAGCTATCTAATTATGGCCGCAGGGTGAGGCTCCCACCTTCAAGGTACGGTAGGTTCGCGTTGTGTCGACGCGGCGGCGACCCTGCCGCGGGCGTTCCAGGTTCAACGCCGCCAGTGCACAGAACCGGCCAATATGGAACGACCAGCGATCGACAAGCTGCCGGTCGTTGAAGATTGAACGATCCACGCGGTATAAGAAGCCAACGCTGGAGTCGTCATGACGCGAACTTGCTGTAAGACTGAATATGGCTCGCCCAAAGGACACGTCTTGAGCCGAGCTTTCATGCAGGAGCCTCGCTCGGCGTGAGGCGTGTGCTCCCAAACATATTGGAGTTGCCCACGATGTTCTCATGTGTTCCGCGGGGGGAGGCGCTGCTCGGTCGGCGCGTCCAATTTGGTGCCCCGCGACCTGGAGGGGGCCGCAGATTTCTCGCGCAAGTTGAATGCTACTCCATACGAAGCTTTGCTATTTAGTGCCTGTCGTTGCAATGCCATTTTGTTCTGTGATAAGCTGCGCGGCGATGCGCGATGACATTCAATTCTATGCTATGCCGTGCTATGCAGTGCTTCCATATGCGATACTGCGCTACGCCATGCCATGCTTCGTCATGCTCTGTCGTTCAGTGCCATGCAATGCTGCCACGTCATGGTATGCGGGGTGGCACTTTGGTATGTCAGTGGAGGAGGGCGACGAGGAGGGAGTTGGATGATGATGATGAGGAGGCGGATGAAGAGAAAGAACAAGAAGAGGAGGAGGAGGAGGAGGAGGAGGAGGAGGAGGAGGAGGAGGAGGAGGAGGAGGGAGGAGGAGGATGGAAGATGGAGGATGGAGGATGGAGGAGGAGGAGGAGGAGGAGGAGGAGGAGGAGGAAAAGGAGGATGTTGCGGGGAGACGGAGGAGTGACGAATACCGCCCTCTCCGCGCGGACGCGCGCCGAGCCTCGCACCGCCGCGGGGCGCGCGGCGCCCCCCCGCGTGCGCCGTCTGAGGCTGGCCCTGCGGGTCCACCGCGCCCTGCCCGAGTGCCTCGGGGCGGACGGCTCGTTTGCTTGGGCGCCGCGGGGAGGTCGTTATCGCCGCCGTCGCCGTCGTCGTCGCTGGGATCGTGCTCCTACTACTCTTCCTCCTCCCCCTCCTTCCCCTCCCCCTCCTCCGCCTCCTCCTCCTCCTGCTCCTGCTCCTCCTCCTCCTCCTCCTCCTCCTCCTCCCTCCTCCTCCTCCTCCTCCTCTCCTCCCTCTCCTCCTCCTCCTCCTCCCCTCCTCCTCCTCCTCCTCCTCCTCCTCCTCCTCCTCCTCTCCCTCCCCCTCCCCAACCCCCTCCTCCGCTCCCTCCCTCCCTCCCTCTTCTCCTCCTCCTCCTCCTCCTCCTCCTTCCGCTCCTCCCGCCCCTCCTCCTCTTCCCCGTTCTCCTCGTCCTCGTCTTTTTGTTCGTGCTCATAGTCCTGCTCCTGTCCGAGCTTGTGTCGCAGTCGTGTTTGGGGGCGGGGCGGGCGCGCGCCGTGGCCGCCGCTGCCGCCGCCGCTGCAGCCATCTTCGTCGTCGTCGTCGTCGTCGTCGCCGTCGTCGTCGTCGTCGTCGTCGTCGTCGTCGTCGTCGTCGTCGTCGTCGTCGTCGTCGTCGTCGTCGTTGTCGGACTCGAATCCTGGTTCCTTATGGGTAGACGCTCCCGCTTTGCGGCCTAGTTGGCCTAGCCGGCCGAGGAGGGCAGCAATCGGGTCCTCCCCTCCTGCCTGCTCGAACACAAGACAAACTCGATTGACTTCGTCTGAGCGTGGGCGCTTTGGCGTTGACGCCGCAAGATGCGTGGCGAGAACGGGACGCGGCGCGCATCCTGCGCGAAAGGGAGAAACGTCGGTCTCGCTTTGGCGCCGCGTTTGTCCCTGAGAATTGACCTCCCGCTTGGGTGCGGCGCGCGTTTTTCGCACACGAAAACATCGATGCGCGAAAATACGGAAGTGTCCCTCGACCAAGCTCCATGCACATTTCGCTTGGAAATGCCGTTCCCGCGTGGGCGCGGCGCGTGCTTGGTGCGCCGAATCGCATGAACACGGCAGCGGCAGAGGGGTCGCGCGAGATTGGGCGAAATGTTGTCCTCGCCTCTGTTCCGCGCAGGTTGTGTGTGTGTGTGTGTGTGTGTGTGTGTGTGTGCGTGCGTGCGTGCGTGCGTGCGTGCGTGCGTGCGTGCGTGTGTGTGTGTGTGTGTGTGTGTGTGTGTGTGTGTGTGTGTGTGAAAGTGGCAGTCTTGTTTCGGCGCGGCGCATGCTTCGTCTTTGCCGCGCTCGTCGGAAATCTGGCCGCCTGGGAGAAGGCAAACAATGGTGCTCCCGCCGCAACGCCGTTCAGGGGTATCCAGAAGTTCCCGTCCCTTTTCTGCGCTGCCCGAGTAGTTGTCTCTTCGCCAAATCGTCGGAAGCAAGACCGCTCGCAAGCGTCTCTTGTTCGCTGGATGGGGGCACGTTCTGGTCCCAACATCAAGTTATGCCACACCTGTTTTTATGCTATGGGAGGGAAGGCGGGCATGGGTGGGGTTCGATGACTCGTTCGACCCGGTTAAATTGACTCCTCCCCTTCCTCCTCCTCCTCCTCCTCCTCCTCCTCCTCCTCCTCCTCCTCCTCCTCTTCCTACTTGCTACCCTGCCTCCTACTTGCCTGCTGCCTTGCCTCATTGTTGTTTCTTGGGGATCGGAATTTTGAAACTGTCGCTACTTTCGAGGGCTGCTGGGGTGTCCAGCGGAGTGACGCCCACGCAGGCCTGAATTACACCTCGGCTGCGATTTGCAAAACTGTCGCCACTTTTTGGGGCTGCTTGGGTGTCCAGAGGAGTGACGCCCCACGCAGGCCTATGTCAGACCTCGCCATCTGGGAGGGTCCTGCGATCTGCGATGCTGCTGCCATTTTCGAGGACTGCTGGGGGATCCAGCGGATGGACGCCCCACGCGGCCCCAACTGAAATTTCGCCATCCCTTGAGGTTGCGGTTTGCAAGCTTGTCGCCAATTTCGAGGGCTGCTGGGGGGTCCAGCGGAGTGACACCCCACGTGGACCTAAATTAGACCTCGCCATCCCTGGAGGGCTGAGATTTGTGAAACTGTCGTCATTTTCAAATTCTTCTGGGGGGTCCAGCGGGCTGACGCCCACGCGGACCCAAGTTAGACCTGGTCATCCCCGTGGGGCTGCGATCTGCGGAACTGCTGCCACTGTCGAGGGCTTCTGGGGAGTTCAGCGGAGCGACTTCCCACGCGGACCTAAATTCGACCTCGCCATTCTTGGGGGTGTTGCGATCTGCGAATCTGCCGCCATTTTCGAGTGCTGCCTGGGTGACGTCACGCGCTGACCTAAACCAGACCTCGCCATTCCTGGGGGGGCTGCGATCTGCGAAGCTGTCGCGACTTTCGCGGGCTGTATGGGGGTCCAGCGGGGTGACGTCTTGTGGGTCCCGAAGACCTGGCGGTGCGCCTGCGGGCGTTTAGCTCCCGCGCTGCACGGTGCAGGAAGGAAGCGGGGAACCTGGTGGGGAAGGCCGGCCTCGCTCGCTTCTTGCGCTAGCTATGAACAGCTGATCCTCTGGAGCGTCAGAGCGACACTGTGCGGTCCGCGCTGCTTGTCCAGCGTGTCAATGGGCAGTGATCGCCGCCCTCTTTCCTCATCCTGCTTCTTTTGTTATTGTCCTTTTCTTACTTCGCCGTCTCACTGGTGCTGTCGCGTTAGCATCTCGGCTCCTCTTCCATGCTCGTCCTGCCCATCGTCCCCACCCCCGCTTCCTCTCCGGGCCTGGGGCCTCTGTCTTTTTTTGCGGTCCTCTGAGTCGCGCAACGCGCACGTCTTCCATTTAGCTTGCACAGCCAACGACAGATCTTGTGCTGCCATCTGCCAGCTCCTCCTGTCGTTAAGCTGGGTTGGGTACGTCGCAGGGTAATTTTCGAGGGGTCGGTGGGGGAGGGGGGGCAGTATCCGTGCGCGGGCGTGCCGCCTTCTCCTCCTCTTCCTCTTCTGCCCCCTCTCCGCTTCCTCCTCCTCCTCCTCCTCTTCCTCCTCTTCCTCCTCCTCCTCCTTCCCCTCCTCCTCCTCATTCTCCTCCCCGTCTTCCTCCTCCTCCTCCTCCTCTTCCTCCTCCTCCTCCTCCTCCTCCTCCTCCATCCTGTCCCTCGTCTTCCTCCCCTTCCTCCGCCCTTCTTTCTCCCTCCCTACCTCCTCCTCCCTCCCTTCGGTTTTCCATCCCTCTCATTCTCGTCCTGCTGCTCCTGGTTGTCCCTTCGGGTGGGAGGTGCCCCCTGCTCGCCACGCCAATGCCGTGGGAACGGAGCCCGCGCGGAGCAATAGAGCGTTCTTATCGCATCCGCGGCGCGCAAGTTTCTCCTGATTCGTGCGATCCCGCCTGGGCGCGGCGCGTGTCATTCCCGCGCCAATCTCGCTGGAATCCGGGCCGCGCGAGATATTCTCGACGATGGCGGTGCGGTTTGGGAATGGCGATGGTTTTCGCCAAACAGATTCTTTGAGTGGGGATCAATGAAAGAATCGGTTTCAACCGCGTGGCCAGTTACTGCGATATCGGACACCAGGGGAGAGAAGAAGCTTGTCTCCATAGTCGCAGCCGGGATCCGTTTCGACAGCCCGATCAGCTTTCTTCTTGTTGGAGCAATTGCCTTGGAAACGCCATCAATGACATGCAATGGTGGTAAAGTGATCGAGGTTCCCGAAAATTATGTGAATTCGTCTTTGTGGTGCAATGGTGCTCTAGGCTAGCTTCGTGGAGCTATCTTTCTCGACAAACGCAACATGGGATCCATCGATGTTTCCCTGCTGCTTCAGACGCTTAAGACACACGTGTGCTCGTATGATATGCTATTACCACCGTGGAACAAATGCCCCCCATAGTTTGCGACAGTCTAACTCCAGTGGCGTTGCGTACGACGATTTTGTTGCGTTTTAGCGACATCCTGCGGTATTGCGTGGGGCGCCGCTTTCTCGTGACGCTTCCATTCGCCACCTCGACGGGGTATGGGCGCCACTCATGTATACTTGATGGCGCATGCGCACTTGCTGGCGGGCAAGGTAAACCTGCACGCTCCGCGTAAGTATCCTTACTGCCAATTATCTGTCGCTGTGCCCCAGCCTCGGTCACACCGCCCTCTGGACTTCTCCTTGCGGGCCGCGAATCAAGAAAGTAAGTATCCTTACCAGCCTGTCCAGGAACGATCCCCAGTCGAGTTGCATTGGCCAGGGGAATGCATGAGCATACAATGGCAGTCGTCACACCGAAATTCAAGATCAGATGCAGCATGCCCAGGAATGGACCAGATATACAATCGCGGATCTTCTGAATGAAGAGGGGGGGAGGAGGAGAAGGAGGAGGAGGAGGAGGAGGAGGAAGAGGAGGAAGAGGCGGAGAAAAAGGAAGAGGAAGAGGAGAAGGAGGAGGAGGGGGAGGAGGAGTAGGAGGAGTAGGGGGAGGAGAAAGAGGAGGAGGACCAGTGTAAACCCAAGAGTCATCAACGATGTTGGAATCAACCCTCCCTCCAAACTCCCTCTTCATAGGCCCCATACAACGGATCATTTCCATCGACGGAATTGCCTCGTTGGAAACATCCGTTTGAAGGTCCTGAAACGTGCCAAAGCACTGTTCGCGGGATCCCAACGCCACGTATCAACTTGGCTGCTACGTCTTGACGATCCGGAATCGTGCAAGAACGTCATTTTTGGGATTGCAACACCGCGAATCAACATAATTGTTGCGCCTGCATAATCCCGATTCCTTCCAACAGTCATTCCTGGTAAGTTGATCATAGGAATCCGTGAAACTCTTGCATATTTTGAAAACGAATGTGCGCGGCGCTAAGGCGAGAGCCACATTAAAAAAACGACCCGCCCTCAATCCGCGAAGCTGCTTGCAAATCTTGGAAACGAATGTGTGCGGCGCAATAGCGAGAACCACATTTTGAAAAGGAGCCGCCCTCAAGTCGTGAAACTCTTGCAAATTTTGAAAACTTGACAACGACTCATCCTCAATCCGTGAAGCTCTTGCAACTGTTGAAAGCGAATTTGCGCGGCGCTAAGGCGAGAACCGCATTTTGACAAGGAACCGCTCTCAATATGCAAAACATTTTGCAAGTTTTGAAGACGAATGTGTACGGCGCAAAAGCGAGAACCACATTTTGAAAAGGAACCGCCCTCAATCCGTGAAGTTCTTGCAAGGTTTGAAAACGAATGTGCGCGGCGCTCAGGCGAGAATCACATTTTGAAGACGACCCGCCCTCAATCCGTGAA